>CM058236.1:36645793-37013293 GCA_030180135.1 Orychophragmus violaceus
ACGAACAACAAGTCATAACTAAAAACCAAATATAACTCCCACTGAAAACAAGATCATATCTTAAGAAATCTAATGCCTACAGCAGTAGTATGAAACTCATGCTTAGGCCTTGGGAGGGGCTTGGTCAGTGGATCAGCAACATTCTCATCCGTCGGGACTCTGCTGATCTTCACATCTCCTCTATTCACAATATCACGGATAAGGTGATATCTCCTTTCTATGTGTTTGGATTTCTGGTGTGATCTAGGTTCCTTTGCTTGCGCAATGGCTCCATTGTTGTCACAATATAAAGCCACTGGCTCAGAAATGCTAGAAATCACACCAAGTTCAGTGATGAACTTCTTGATCCAAACAGCCTCCTTTGCCGCTTCAGAAGCAGCGAGGTACTCAACTTCAGTTGTGGAATCTGCTACAGTGTCCTGCTTGGAACTCTTCCAGCTGACTGCACCGCCATTCAGGCAGAACATGTAACCAGATTGCGATCGGAAATCATCTTTGTCTGTCTGAAAACTTGCGTCTGTGTAACCACTTACTACCAGCTCATCACTTCCTCCATACACCAAGAACTTATCCTTTGTATTTCTTAAATACTTCTGAATATTCTTGACTGCTGTCCAGTGACTTTCACCTGGATCCGATTGGTATCTACTCGTCATGCTTAAAGCACAAGCAACATCTGGACGAGTACAGAGCATGGCATACATGATGGATCCCAACGCCGAGGCATAGGGAATCCGACTCATGCGATCTCGCTCAGCAGGTGTCTCAGGACACTGCTTCTTGCTGAGAATTATGCCATACGACATTGGTATGAAGCCTTTCTTGGAATCTTGCATTCTGAACCTGTGTAAGACTTTATCGAGATAAGTGTCTTGACACAGTCCAATTAACTTGTTTAATCTATCTCTATAGATTCTTATTCCAAGAATATACGCGGCTTCTCCCATGTCTTTCATTGAAAAACAACTTCCGAGCCAAGTCTTAACAGACTGTAACAATGGAACGTCATTTCCGAGAAGAAGTATGTCATCTACATACAACACAAGAAATGCAACTGCGCTCCCACTAGTCTTCTTGTAAACACATGGTTCTTCTTCGCTTCTGATGAAATCAAACTTTTTGACTGCTTTATCAAAACGAAGATTCCAACTCCGTGATGCTTGCTTCAATCCATAAATGGATCGATGAAGCTTGCATACTTTCCTAGCTGCATTAGGATCGATGAAACCTTCGGGCTGTGTCATGTACACATCCTCTTCCAGTATTCCATTAAGGAAAGCTGTTTTCACGTCCATCTGCCAGATCTCATAATCATAATGAGCAGCTGTTGCTAGGAGAATCCGAATGGATTTAAGCATGGCGACAGGCGAATAGGTTTCTTCATAGTCAATACCATGAATTTGTTTGAAACCTTTTGCCACTAGCCTTGCTTTATATATCTGAATATTTCCATCCACATCAATTTTCTTCTTGAAAATCCATTTACACTCAATGGGTCTTGCACCATCGGGTAAATCAACCAAAGTCCATACTTGGTTCTGTGACATGGATCCCATTTCGGATTCAGTGGCTTTCAGCCACTTTTCGGAGTCAGGGCTCATCATCGCTTCTTCGAAATTCGCTGGCTCGTCACTGTCAATGATCAACAAATCATGACAATTGGTTACGAGAAATCCATATCTCTCGGGTTCGTGACGGATCCTTTCGGATCGGCGAATTTCAGGCTCCACAGGCGTCGTCTCTACAACACTTTGTAGATCCAAATGTTGCTCTTCCTCTACGGGTTGAGCATTTTCCCGCGGTTCTCGAACTTCTTCGAGTTGTACTTTACTCCCACTGTTTCTCTTGGAAAGAAATTCTCTCTCAAGAAAGATGCAGTTTCGAGCAACAAACACTTTGTTCTCGGATTGGTTGTAAAAGTAGTATGCCTTGGTTTCCTTAGGATAACCAACGAAGTAGCATTTATCAGATTTGGGTTCGAGCTTATCTGTAATTAATCGCTTGACATAAGCTTCGCAACCCCAAATCTTCAGGAAAGACAAACTCGGAACATTTCCAGTCCACATCTCATGTGGTGTCTTTGCAACTGATTTTGACGGAACCCTGTTAAGTGTAAACGCATACGTTTCTAGAGCGTATCCCCAAAAGGATAATGGAAGAGTTGAGAGACTCATTATTGATCGAACCATATCTAATAAAGTCCGATTCCTCCTCTCAGACACGCCATTCCATTGTGGTGTTCCAGGAGGAGTGAGTTGTGAAACAATTCCACAATCTCTTAAATGATCACTGAATTCTTGGCTTAAGTATTCTCCTCCACGATCTGATCGAAGAGCCTTAATACTTTTACCAAGTTGATTATGTACTTCATTTTGGAACTCTTTGAACTTTTCAAAGGATTCTGACTTGTGTCTCATTAGATAGACATAGCCATACCTGCTGAAATCATCAGTGAAGGTAATGAAGTATCGAAAATTTCCTCTGGCACTTGTGCTCATTGGGCCGCACACATCTGTATGTATAAGGCCCAATAGGTCACTGGCCCTTTCATTTGATTTGATGAAAGGGGCCTTAGCCATTTTGCCTAGTAAACAAGATTCACATTTCTCACATGATTCATAATCAAATGAGCCCAGAAGCCCATCACTATGGAGCTTTTGGTTCCGTTTCTCGTTTATGTGGCCCAAACGACAATGCCAAAGAAAAGTCTGATTCGTGTCATTTGATTTGAATCTCTTGGTGTTAATGTTATAGATTGGTGCAGTCTGGTTTAAAACATAAAGCCCATTCTCTAATGGGCTGCTACCATAAAATATATCATTGTAATCAAAAGAACAACATTTATTCTTAATTGAAAACTGATATCCTTTCACATCCAAAATAGGAATGGAAATAATATTTCTGCTTATAGCAGGTACATAGTAGCAATTATTAAGCTTTAAAACCAAACCAGGAGGTAAAGACAAGTTATATGTTCCTACGGCTAATGCAGCAACTCTTGCTCCATTCCCCACGCGCAGGTCCACTTGTCCCCTTTCCAACTTCCTATTGTTGCTTAGGCCCTGCATATTTGTACAAATATGAACACCACAGCCGGTATCCAATACCCAAGAAGTAGAACCAGAAGTAGTAACATTTACTTCTATAACATAAATACCTGAAGATGAAGTCTCGAAAGTCTTCTTCTTCTTCTTCTCTTCCAGGAATTTGTTGCAATTTCTCTTCCAATGCCCAAGCTCTTTACAGTAATGGCACTTATCAGTCTCAGATGGGCCCGGCTTGGGCTTCGGGGCTGGCGCAGGCGTGTCCTGGTTCTCAACCTGGACTGCCTTGCCCTTTCCCTTACCCTTGCCAAGTTTCTTAAACTTCTTACCCCTTTGTACCTTAAGTACATTAGGAGTGCCCTTCTTGATATTAGGCTCAGCTGTCTTGAGCATGCCATGCAGCTCAGTCAACGTCTTCGTCAAGTTGTTCATGTTATAGTTCATAACAAACTGATCATAGCTTGACGGCAGTGACTGCAGAATGATGTCAGTAGCCAACTCTTGGCTAATGGGACAATCCAGCCTCCCCAGGTTATCAATATAACCCATCATCTTAATGACATGAGGACTGACTGGATTGTCCTTTGGTAGCTTGCATTCAATGAGAGATTTAACCGTCTGGTACCTCTCAGTTCGTGCTTGCTCCTGAAACATACTTTTCAGGCTAGTGATCATCTCCACTGGCGACTCCACGTTCTCGTATTGCTTTTGCAAATCCGAGTTCATGGTAGCCAACATGAGACAATTCACATCGACCACATCATTAGAGTGCTTATCCCAAGCACTCCTTTCTGCATGTGGAGCATTGGCTCTCGGTTTTTCAGGGAGAACAGTTTCCAGGACATAGTCCATTTTCTCCTGCTTGAGAACAATTCTCAAGTTCCGATACCATTCGAGAAAATTCGATCCAGTTAACTTGTCCTTCTCAAGGACGGATCGCAGGGAGAAAGAGTTATTATGAGTGTTAGTCATAGCTGAGAACAAAGAAAGGTAAAAGGTTTAGTTATGATGTTCAAGAAATGAGAAGTCTTAACTTTTAAGAAACTCGCATTATATTCAAACAATGTTTCCTCAGATGAATATAATGATCCAAGACCCATACTTCACTAAATTCAAGTGAGCCACTGGCTATCACTCAACTTTAGCTATCTAGGTAAGCAACAACTTTGCTAGTTATATCCAATATAACTCTTGGTTGTGGATTGACATCTTATGTCCAATCCACCTGATGTCTCTGAGCCCAAAACTATTTTGATGGCCCAGTCAAGTAAACCAATCCTTTCAGTCATGTAATTGTTGACGTCTTGCACTGCAAGTCCATCAACACGATTACCTCTGTCTTACTCATGAAATTGTGGACATCTTGCACTGCAAGTCTATCGCACAATTAAATGGGTCTTGACAGTTGACAAGATTGGAAAGACATCAAGTAACACTTGATATTTGATTGAGGAACAGAATCATTCAAAACGTTCAGTTTTATTATGTTTTAATTCTTATAATTTATTGATTCATCTTGCTTTGGTTCTGTGATTTCAGGTTCAATAACCTAATCAACAAACCTGATGTCGACCGACACTACTATAGTGTCGATCGATGCAGGATAACCAAAAGCAATCCGCGATAACCGATCAATCCAATTGATCCGGTTTTGGATACCGGTCAGCGTCGATCGATGCTACATTAGCATCGGTCGATGCCAACCTAATCAAACCAATCGCAATTAAACCATTCACAGAGTTCAACCATTATTAACCAAGCTCGATAACCGGTCCAATCCAATTGAACCGATTCATCAATCTAGCGAGGTTTGTGTCGACCGACACAACATTTTTGTCGATCGACACTAGGCGAAAACTGAGTTTTATTCGGGTTTTCGCCCTGTGTCGATCGATGCCGGATCGGCAACGATCGACACCATGCGAAAAACCCTAAATTTTATTCGGGCTTTCGCCCTGTGTCGATCGATGCCGGATTGGCATCGATCGACACCATGCGAAAAACCCTAAAAACGTTTTCGAACAGAACCCTAAACTAGGTTTTCATGAAAACGAATTTTAGCAAGTTTGTATCAACCATACACAGATTCAGATTTAACTAATCTAATCAACATGCTACAGATTCAATGGAACCCTAAAGCTCTGATACCACTGAAGGGATTTCTAGCAGTTCTAATCAGGATTAGCAACCCTAGTCTGAATTCCGAGCCTAAGATCTAAGGTTCATGTAATTGAATCAATGGGATCTCAGAATTACCTGGTGATTAGCAGCGGAAGGTTTGCAGATAATCGAGATCACGAAGCACCTCAAAACGCTGTGCCTCTACTGGTATCCACACGCACACAAACTGGACAGGAGGGATGCTAGTGCCTGTAAGAGATCTAATCTCTAAAGAGGTTTCTATCTCTTTCTGGTGGCTGTGAATTGGGTAAGAAGTCAGTTTAGGTCGACCATATATCTTATAGATGTCGACTTAAACCGTAACAGAATTAACCAACGATTAAACCGAATTAATCTGATTAATCCGCGAGTTGCATCGATCGATGCCCTATCTACAACGATCGACACTGCCCCAGAATATTGATATCGAATGCATATCAAATGTGCATTCATTGGATCATTACATTAATGATCAACCTTGTCTTTAACGCCCAGCTTGCTTAGGTGTGTGACCCTGTAGGATCATATAACACTAGCAATGAGTTCTCAACTCATTGATCATAAGTGGCTTCTAGCAAAGCGTTATGACTACCTAGTGTTATGTGATTGTCTCATCTCGACTATACGACTTTCACTTAGAGCAAGTACAATAGATTTCAGGGCATTCCCAACAATTTTTGGGCCTAATGAGGTTTTATTTCAAGATATTAAGAATGGAAAGGTACTTGGTAGAGGTGGAACACAAAATGAGCTTTATCTCCTTGAAGACACCACTCCAAGAAATTCGGATTCCTTGGCTTACAATTTGATATACCATGTATTTTAGGGATTTTAGCCATGGTATATATCTTATTTATCGAGTCTTAAGTTATGTTTTGGAGTCTTTTTAGTATGTTTTCAGGTCTAGACACGTTTGGAGCGGAATTGGACATTATGGAGCATTCTGGAGATTAAACCCGAGAGGAAGAGTTCACTGCCCGTTTCACAGACTTGTGTCGATCGACACAGAAGGTGCATCTATCGACACAAGGTCGACACAGACTTCTCGCGAGCGTTTAACGAAGAGAATTGGAAATTGCACTTTTGCCCAGAAGTTTCCCATAATTACAAAGAAGCCCCAGCCGACTTTAGACCATTATATTAGCCATTGTTTAGGCTACGCTTTACTTACGCTTTATTTTATTTTCAGAGAGAGTTAGGGGCTGATCCTGCTCTCGAAAGAGAGAAGATTTTGAACCCCAGTTCTTTATTTGATTTTATAATATTTGGTTTTCTATTCATGATGTCTTCTGTTTCGATGAACATGTCTGAGTAGATTACCTGTTAAGTTTAGGGATTCTCATTAGGGATTTCATGGAATTATAGGTTGATAAATCTGTAGGGATTCATACTTGCTAGTTCTTTATCTAGGATTGTTCTTAATGCTTAATCTGAATTAGCTACCCAGATTTATGATGTTAGGTTGATTGATACAACGACAGTTGGTTAATTAGCTAGAAAGAACCTAGATGAGCAATTTAATTACTCGCAAAGGAATTTGGTTTAATTAGATTGTGAACATATCGAACTTGGAATTAAAGCTGGTTTAATCTGTTTGTAATTACAAAGGAATTTGGATTGCTGCACTTAGACTTAGAGAATTCTCGCAACGACAGTTGGTTAATTCTATATATGTGTTTGAGTTCTAGAATAGCTCTTAATTAGATCCTGATTGATTGATTGCTTGTGTTCCTGATTTCCTGAGAACTCCCTAGACTTAACGCTTTGCCTTCTTGCTTACAAACTCGCTTGATTTACTTTCCGCCGTTTGATTTACTGCTTTCTCACTACATTGCTTTCTCCTAGTTTATGCTTGACCGTTCTAAATCTATCGTTGCCTAGAGTCCTCGTGGATTCGATCCCTAAGTACTACATTGATATTACTGTGCACTTGCAGTTAGTATAGGGTTAAAACTAGACCTATCACAATTCATGTTTTCCTATTAATAAAAATGTTTTATAGCATGCTAGACTAGGTCATACTCATGCTAGAGCTCTAAGTTTAATGTTGCCTAATGCTACTTTTGATCACTCGACTTGTGAAGCTTGTATTCTTGGCAAACATTGTAGAATAATCTTTCCTAAATATACTACTATCTAAGAAAACTGCTTTGATCTTGTGCACTCTGATGTTTGGACTTCACTGTGTCTGTCTAGATATAGGAACAAGTATTTTGTGACATTCATAGATGAAAAATCGAAATATACTTGGGTCACCTTGCTTCCATCTAAAGATAGAGTTTATGAAGCATTCAATCACTTTCAAAATTATATTACTATTCAGTTTAATGCCAAGATCAACGTGTTTAGATCAGATAATGGAGGAGAGTATACAAGTTAAAGATTCAAAGCTAATCTGAACAAACACGGAATCCTACATCAAACAAGATGTCCACATACACCCCAACAAAATGGAGTGTCTTAGAGAAAGAACAGACATCTTATGGAGGTTGCTAGATCCATGATGTTTCATGCCAATGTGCCTAAAGGATTTTGGGGAGATGCGGTTTTAGCAGCTTGCTACCTCATCAATAGGATTCCAACCAAAGTTCTACAAGACATCTCACCATTTGAGGTATTAAACAAAACTCAACCCTTTATTGAACACTTACGTGTGTTTGGGTGTGTGTGTTTTGTCCATATCTCAGGTAATCAAAGAAATAAGCTAGAGGCTAAGAGCATCAAGTGCATGTTCCTTGGATATTCAGCTACTCAGAAGGGGTACAAATGCTATTATCCAATCAAAAATTTCACTTATGTCTCAAGGGATGTCAGAAGGAAATGACTACTTTGAAAAGAGGTTTTGGGTAGGATCGGAAGACTTCTCAAGAGAACCTTCTGATTTAGCCACTAGTCTGAGGTTTCTTTTGGACCATTTGGGAAATGACTCTCCAAAAGTACTAAGAAAAGGGGAAACATAAACAGGAAGTAATCAAGAAGAGTTCCAAGAAAAAGAACCAGTGACAGCTAATGAAGAACCTATTCAAACTCAGGAGGAAGTTATACCTCAAAATCAAGATCAAGGAAACTTGAATATAAATGAAGAGGAGACTATCCATCAGGGAGAAGAAGAAAAGGTTGTAGAAGGAGATGTTCAACCGGTTCAACAACTCAGAAGAAGCACTAAAGAGAAGAAAGATCCATCAAGCTGGATCAATACAAGAGTCTACTTCAACAGTCAAGCTATTGCACATCCCAACCAATCCGTGTGTTCTATTGACTTGTTACCATCAAGCCATTGTGCCTTTCTTGGGAAGATAGATATGAATCAGGTTCCTAAGACATATGAAGAGGCTAAAGACACCAAGGTGTGGATGGATGATGTGATTGATGAGAAAGAGGCTATGGAGAGGAATCACACTTGGAATGTGGAGTCTTTACCAAAAGGAAAGAAAGCTGTCAGCTCCAAGTGGGTATTCACAATCAAATATAAGAGCAATGGAGATATAGAGAGGTATAAGGCAAGGCTGGTTGCTAGAGGATTCGCTCAAACTTATGGAGAAGACTATACTGATACCTTTGCACCAGTAGCTAGGCTTCACACCGTGAGATTCACGCTCTCCTTGGCTACCAACCTTTCATGGGATCTATGGCAGATGGATGTAAAAAATGCTTTCTTACAAGGAGAACTTGAAGAACAAGTGTACATGACTCCACCACCTGATCTTGAACATCTTTGCAATCCAGGTGAAGTGTTTGTTGGAATTGTGTCCAGTAATCTCGGTACTGTCTCTAGAAAGTAAGAGTATGTCAATGATCAGACATAAGTCATATAATACTGGGGGTCATGATGGCTTGCTAGAGTCCGCTCATGATCTATAAGTCTTGGACTTATTGCCTTTATTATATGATCCCATATGGGTCACACGCCTAAGCTAACAGGAAAATGTGCAGGAACGGTTTAGCAGAAGTATGGTAAAAGTGCTAGGCATTTACTGTACTTAGAGAGAATAAAACGGTTTAGCTACTCTGTGTCGATCGATACACAAGGTGTGTCGGTCGACACAGTGTGCGAATGCCGTCTAGTTAATTGGTGTTTGGGCCAAATGGCCCAAACGAAATCAGACAAGTTTTATAAGCTAAAACTCGAGTTTCTGATCAATTAACCCTAACACTCCAGCCGTAAACTCTCTCTCTCTGCGCCGAATTCCTCTAGTGGTCTAGCAGCTGTTTCCTGTGATCGCGTGTGTGAACCTTTGGAGGATTCATCCCTCGGTGTTTCTCTGATCTCAAACATACCATCTCTTTCCGCTGCAAACAGGTATAAGGTGAGATCATCAGTTGTTTCTATTCTGAGAAGAACCTAGATCGCATGTTTAGGTTGATATGAATCTAAGAATTGAATCAGGATCAACTAAACGTTCCTTCAGTGGTATCAGAGCCAATGGTTCTGGTTTTTCTTGTTTAGATTCAATGTTTAGGATTGTTTTCTTGTTTAAAAGTGTTTTGAATCAACTACTGATAAGAGAAACCATTTAAGCAACAAGAATTGAAACCTAAACACACCTAAAATCGCAGAAACCAAGCTATATTGACTTGGTAGAATGCGATTTTCAAAAGTCAGTATCGGCCAGAATCGCATGGATCGATCGATACGATCGCATGGATCGGTCGATACAGTCTATCGGCTAACCCTGTTAACGCGTGAAAGCATCGATCGATACAGGATCGATGCAGGTTCGATATTGGTGCATCGACCGATGCGGTTGGTGCACATCGATCGACACGGTTAGGGTTTTGACTCGGTTCAGTGCATGCGTGAGAGCATCGATCGATACAGGATCGATGCACGATCGATGCAGGATCGATGCTGAGAGCATCGACCGATGTGGTTGATGGATCGATCGACACGGTTGGTCCATCGATCGACATGGTTGGTTTAAGGCTCGGTTTAATTTTGATTAAAATTAATTCGTCCTGGTTTAATAAACAGATTTAATAATTTTATTAAGTCTGGTTAAACCGGGACAAGAAATCCAATGTCGAAAGAATTATTGGATTTAGTGCCTAAACCAGGATTTTCTAATTTGATTTGGTTGGACCAAATAAATTGAGAAAATCCGGTTTAGTAAATAACCGGTTGACAATTGTGGTCATCGTAGTAATTAAAATTTGGTTAGACCAATTTTAATGAACCAGACCGGTTATGTCATTTAATTGGACAATTGGGTCATGTCTTGGACATGGACCAGTTCTTGGGCCTCGGGCCAAGAAGTTAAAACAATTGGGCCAGTTATTTGAGTCTTTCTACAGATTAATTTGAAATTTATTTTATAAAATTATAAAGTCGATTTTAAATTAAAGTTTCCGAAATTTTGAAATTAGAAATTTTCTTAAATTAGAAGTTTCTGGATTTGCGGGTTTTGGATTTTAAAGAAATTTCTAAAGTTAGAAAGTTTCCGTTTTTAGAAAGTTTCCAATTTTAGAAAGTTTCCAAAAATAGTAGGTTTCCAAAAATGGAAAGTTTCCCGAAATAGTAATCTTCTATTTTGGGAATGAAATTTTAAATAAACCTACGAACCTCAAATAATATCAAGCGTTGGATGTCTTGTCCATTCTATGTCAGCTGTCGAAGCCCATTCAATTGTATTCATGGCCTTACAGTGTGAGGGTGTCTGCTTTTGCGTGGATAAGACGGTTTGTGATTCATAAATGTCATTGGGAGTCCCAGACATTAATGATTACATGACTGTATAGTCTGGTTTTCTTGACTGGGCCATCGGGAGTCCCGGGCCTTGAGACATCAGAGTGAATTGGGCCTCGGGCCCAGATTCACAACCAAGAGTTATATCACGGATATAATTGGCCGATATAGGGCTTATCGATATAAGCTAAGGTTTGGTGACGGCCAGTGGCCCACTTTAATCTTAGTTATATGTGGATCTTGGAATCATTATATTCTATTGAGGGTAACTTATGTTATTGAATATAATGCGTGATTAATCATATTAAATTTAATACGAGATTAATCATATTGAACATTTTAACTAATAACCTTTTATCTACATATTTCAGCTATGACTACTACAAGCACACAAAACTCATTCTCGATCCGGTCTGTTCTCGAAAAGGAGAAGCTGACTGGAACGAACTTCCTGACGTGGTCAAGGAACTTGAGGCTAGTCCTCAAGCAGGAGAAGAAGGATTATGTCCTTCGTGATCCTCTCCCCGAGAGGCCTCCTGCCAATGCCGCCAGGACTCTGCATAATGCTTGGGAAAAGCATTCGTCAGATGAAAATGATGCCTATTGCCTGATGTTGGTGACAATGACTCCGGAGCTGCAAAAACAGTTCGAGAGTGTATTGTCACCCATCGAGATAATGGCAAGCCTGAAATCACTTTTTCAGGAGCAGGCTAGGACTGAGAGGTTTCAAACAGTTAAGAACCTCTTGGACTGCAAGTTGGCTGCGAATGCGGCAGTGAGTCCTCATGTCTTGAAGATGATGGGTTATCTCGATCATCTTCAGAAACTCGACTGCCCAATCAGCCAGGAACTTGCCAGCGACATCATTCTGCAGTCATTACCTGCAAGCTATGATCAGTTCATTCTGAACTTTAACATGCATGGCTTGAGTAAGACATTGCCTGAGCTTCACGGAATGCTCAAGACTGCGGAGCCCAATTTGAGGAAAACCGCCAAGGACCCCAATGTGCTGATGGTGCAGAAGGGCAAGGGGTTTAAGAAATCCTCTGCTAAGGACAAGGGAAAGGCCAAGGCTGTCCAAGTCGCGGACAAGGACACGCCAAAGCCCAAGCCCAAGTCCAAGGCTGGGCCAACTGACATATGCAGGTTCTGTAAAGAACCAGGGCATTGGAGGAGAGAATGTAAGAAATTCCAGGAAGGTCTAAAGGAATTGAAGAAGAAGACTTATGAGACTTCTTCAACAGGTATTTTTGTTATAGAAGTTAATACAACTACTTCTGATAATACCTCATGGGTTATGGATACTGATTGTGGGGCTCATATTTGTACTAATATGCAGGCACTCAGCAACAGTAGAAGGCTGAAGCAAGGACAAGTGGAGCTACGAGTTGGGAATGGAGCGAAAGTTCCAGCGCTAGCTGTAGGCACTTACTTGTTGTCTTTACCTTCGGGATTGATTTTAGAACTCAATAATTGTTATTTTGTACCTGCTATAAGCAGAAATATTATTTCAATTTCTTTGTTGGATTTGGAAGGTTATGATTTTTCAGTTAAGAATAAATTATGTTCCTTCAATCGCAACAATTTGTTCTATGGTTCTGCCCCTCTTATGAATGGGCTTTACATACTCGATCAATCCGCACCAATTTATAACATTAATACCAAACGGTTCAAACCTAATGAGGAGAACCGAACGTTTCTATGGCATTGTCGTTTAGGGCACATCAGCGAGAAACGCATCAAGAGGCTCCATTCGAATGGACTTCTTGGCTCATTTGACTTTGAGTCATGTGAGAAATGCGAATCCTGCATGATGGGCAAAATGACACGGGCCCCCTTTAATAAACCTAACGAGAGGGCCAGTGACTTATTGGGCCTGATACACACTGATGTGTGTGGCCCAATGTCCACAAATGCAAGAGGAAACTATCAGTACTTCATTACCTTTACTGATGATTTCAGTAGGTATGGATATGTTTATTTAATGAAACATAAGTCTGAATCTTTTGAGAAGTTCAGAGAATTCCAAAATGAAGTACAGAACCAACTTGGCAAAAGCATTAAGGCTCTTCGGTCCGACCGAGGAGGAGAATACTTAAGCCAAGAATTCAGTGATCATCTGAGAGAGTGTGGGATCGTATCCCAACTCACTCCTCCTGGAACACCTCAATGGAATGGTGTGTCTGAAAGGAGAAATCGGACCTTATTGGATATGGTTCGATCTATGATGAGTCACACAGACCTTCCAATATCCCTTTGGGGATATGCTCTGCTAACAGCAGTGTTCACTCTAAATAGAGCGCCATCGAAAGCAGTAGCAAAGACACCATATGAATTATGGACTGGAGAAGCTCCAGTGCTGTCTTATCTCAGAATTTGGGGTTGTGAAGCCTATGTCAAGAGATTGATCTCAGACAAGCTTACACCAAAAGCTGACAAATGCTACTTCATTGGTTATCCACGGGAAACCAAGGCTTATTACTTCTATCTACGTCCGAGAACAAGATCTTTGTTGCCCGGGATTGTAACTTTCTTGAGAGGGAGTTTCTCTCTAAGAAAGACAGTGGGAGTAAGGTACTGCTTGAAGAAATTCAAGATGATCAGGATACTGCTCAACCTAATGAGGAAGAGCAGCAGGAGGACCTACAAGAAATTGTAGAGCCTGAACCTGTAGTACCTGAAGTTCGAAGATCCGGGAGGATCCGTCACGAACCCGAGAGATATCAAGGATTCCTCGTGACTGACTGTCATGATCTTTTGATCATTGATGGTGATGAACCATCGAACTTCAATCAAGCCATGATGGGCCCAGATTCCTCTAAGTGGCGCAAGGCCACTAATTCCGAAATGGACTCCATGTCGGTCAACCAAGTGTTTTCGTTGGTTGACTTACCCGCTGGTGTAAAAGCCATCGAGTGCAAATGGATCTTCAAGAAGAAGATTGACGTGGATGGAAATGTCCAGATTTATAAAGCCAGGTTGGTGGCAAAAGGTTTCAGACAAGTTCACGGTGTGGATTACGATGAAACCTATTCACCAGTGGCTATGATGAAATCTATTCGGATTCTACTAGCAACTGCAGCTTTTCATGATTATGAAATTTGGCAGATGGACGTGAAAACCGCCTTCCTGAATGGAATTCTGGAAGAGGATGTGTATATGACGCAACCTGACGGTTACATAGATCCAAAGAATGCTGGGAAAGTATGCAAGCTTCATAAATCCATTTATGGATTGAAGCAAGCATCGAGGAGCTGGAATCTTCGTTTTGATGAAGCGATCAAGCAATTTGACTTCATCAGAAACGAAGAAGAACAATGCGTGTATAAGAAATCTAGTGGGAGCAAGATTGTATTTCTTATTATGTATGTCGATGACATACTCCTTCTCGGAAACGACGTTCCAATGCTGAAGTCGGTAAAGGACTGGCTTGGAAGTTGTTTTTCCATGAAAGACATGGGTGAAGCCGCATACGTTCTTGGAATCAGGATCTACCGAGATAGATCTAGAAGGCTGATAGGCTTGTGTCAAGATTCATACATTGACAAAGTCCTACAAAGATTCAGCATGAAGGATTCCAAGAAGGGCTTCACGCCGATGGTACATGGCACAACGCTAAGCAAGAAGCAGAGCCCTACGACGGCTGCTGAGCTTGAGCGCATGAAGAATATTCCTTATGCATCTGCAATAGGATCTGTCATGTATGCCATGATCTGTACTCGTCCTGATGTTGCTTATGCATTGAGCATGACGAATAGATACCAGTCAAATCCAGGTGAAAACCATTGGATTGCCGTAAAGAATATCTTGAAGTATCTAAGACATACTAAGGATAAGTTCTTAGTGTACGGTGGAAGTGATGTGCTTAAAGTCAGTGGATTCACGGACGCAAGTTTCCAGACAGACCAAGATGATTTCCGGTCACAGTCCGGTTATATCTTTTGTCTGAATGGCGGTGCAATCAGTTGGAGAAGCTCCAAGCAAGACACCGTTGCTGATTCCACTACAGAAGCTGAATATATCGCCGCCTCAGAAGCTGCGAAGGAAGCTGTTTGGATACGAAAGTTCATTATTGAACTAGGTGTGATACCAGATGCGGCTGAGCCTCTGGCACTGTTTTGTGACAACAATGGTGCTATAGCTCAGGCAAAGGAACCAAGATCACACCAGAAATCCAAGCATGTTCTAAGAAGATATCACTTGATACGTGACATCATTAATAGAAAGGAAGTCAAGATCAGCCGAGTTCAGACAGATGATAACGTCGCTGATCCGTTGACGAAGCCACTCCCAAGGCCTAAGCTCGAGTTTCTGACTGAAGCTGTAGGCATTAGAGACATAGAAATGTAATCTAAATTTGAGTGGGAGTTTTGAGGGCTTTTATTTAGTTATTTGATATGTTCTTGTAAAACATTCTTATGTTTAATGAAATTATTATTTCAAGATTATTTTAACTGTGATGAAATAATCGTTCCAAAGTGATATGAACCATTTTATAGGTCATCGAAGTAAATGACTTGATCTTGAGTCATCGAAGTCATTTAGCTTGATCATGAGACCCTATATTTGATAGATGTTTTATATCATCCCGTCCCTAGTCGAAGGTTGTTGAAATTGGAACACCAACAACCGTGTGAGACTGGATTGGTACGTGACTTATGACAAAGTCTCAGTGTGTCATAGATGCGCGGCATCAAAGTCAGTACATAGGTGTATGTTTGGGAACATACGACCGGACAAGACCCGCTTATAAGAACTCTTCAGGATATTTATATCTGTGTCATAAGAGATTCTTACTACGACTATAGAGTATAGTCCTTAGACCTGAGTTCGCATGCATGTGACTGCACATGGACTGATGCACTTTGATCATTGTCTAACGCTATCGTTCTGCGATAATTATAAGGACCTTGTTTGGGTACATTATGAAATGAATAGTTTACAGTGATGGAACAAGACGGAATTTGTCCCTCCAATATAAATGGAGTGAATATCTCTAGGCCAATCGGAGATTTGAATACTGGAAAATGCATGGCCATGCTCAAACGGACTTTCCCGAGTCGTTTGGATTGTCAGTATCAAATCAGAGTCCGATGAACAAGATTAGGCTTTATAAGGATGACACCAATCTTGCCTTATGACTAATCGAGATATTGTGACAAAAGGATTATGAATACAGAGATTCCAGTACAAGTGGGAGATTGTTGGAATTGTGTCCAGTAATCTCGGTACTGTCTCTAGAAAGTAAGAGTATGTCAATGATCAGACATAAGTCATATAATACTGGGGGTCATGATGGCTTGCTAGAGTCCGCTCATGATCTATAAGTCTTGGACTTATTGCCTTTATTATATGATCCCATATGGGTCACACGCCTAAGCTAACAGGAAAATGTGCAGGAACGGTTTAGCAGAAGTACGGTAAAAGTGCTAGGCATTTACTGTACTTAGAGAGAATAAAACGGTTTAGCTACTCTGTGTCGATCGATACACAAGGTGTGTCGGTCGACACAGTGTGCGAATGCCGTCTAGTTAATTGGTGTTTGGGCCAAATGGCCCAAACGAAATCAGACAAGTTTTATAAGCTAAAACTCGAGTTTCTGATCAATTAACCCTAACACTCCAGCCGTAAACTCTCTCTCTCTGCGCCGAATTCCTCTAGTGGTCTAGCAGCTGTTTCCTGTGATCGCGTGTGTGAACCTTTGGAGGATTCATCCCTCGGTGTTTCTCTGATCTCAAACATACCATCTCTTTCCGCTGCAAACAGGTATAAGGTGAGATCATCAGTTGTTTCTATTCTGAGAAGAACCTAGATCGCATGTTTAGGTTGATATGAATCTAAGAATTGAATCAGGATCAACTAAACGTTCCTTCAGTGTTGAGGTTGAGAAGAGCTATATATGGGCTGAAGCAGTCACCAAGAGCGTGGTATCACAAGCTAAGTCATACTCTTATGGATCATGGGTTTAGAAAGTATCAATCTGACCATACCTTGTTCACCCTTCAAAGGTATTTAGGAATGGTTGTGGTGCTGATATATGTGTATGATCTGATCATTACTAGAAGTGATAAAGCAGGAATTCAATCGACCAAAGCATTCCTCAAGAGTTCATTTGACATCAAGGATCTTGGTGAGTTGAAATACTTCATGGGAATTGAAGTTTGCAGATTTCAGGATGGACTGTTTCTGTCTCAAAGAAAGTATGTGAAGGACTTGTTGACAGAAACATGAATGCAAGAAAGCAGATAGCTAAAACTCCTCTTGAAGATGGCTACCAAGTCAATTGAAAGGGGGATAAATCAGATGATGAGAAGTTCATGGATGTGTCTCTATACAGAAGAATGGTTGGGAAGCTCATCTACCTTACACTCACTAGACCAGACCTATGTTTTGTTGTGAACCAAGTCAGACAACACATGCAAACACATATTGTCCACCATTGGAGCATGATAGAAAGGATACTCAGATATCTTGATATAAGATCCGAGGTGGATAGTTGTTTGGGTCGCCCAGCTGGTCGGAGACGCTCTCTGGTTGATCCATGGTCGATGGTCGAATGGAAAAAGCTTGCTGGCCGAAAGCGCTCTCAAGGCTTTTTAATGGATGGTTAGATGGAGTTGATGATGGATTGAAGATCGCCACTCAAAGGTGTGAAAGCCTTTGTGATAAGATCAAGAATCTAAGCCTTAGTTAATCCACACATAAGACATAAATTCATAATATTTTCTAAGAAGGGGAATCCGCACAACTTAGAGAAACAAAGAACAAATCTTAAAAGCTTTATAAGAGAGAACTCTTATTTTTTCCCAAAAATTTCTAAAATATTTACAATAAAACAATTGAGCTTTTTATAGCTCTTACAAGGTGATCTTTACAATAAAATACATTAAAATAAAATGATTTACATTTAAACAAAAAGGAGGAAAATTAGCTAAATCAAATAATAGTCTTCTTGCCACCAATTTAGCCATTGCCATTGAATGAGAATCCTTGACTTTTTTTTATGAAGTTATGAGGCTAAGATTCTCATAATAAATTCATGCTTGAAGACCTTGATTCTTTTAATGATATTGCATCACTATGTGGCTGAGAGATTGGGATTGACAAACTTCCAGCAGACTAAGATCTCTCTAATCCTAGCTGATCGATCGAAGAGGATTCTAGAAGAAGTTCTTGAGGACATCCCCATCAGAGTTGGAAACTACAGGATTCCAACAGACTTCGTGGTGCTGAAATATGATATGGAACCGGATGATCTTTTGCTACTTGGGAGACCCTTCTTGGCTACGGCTGGAGCAGTGATCGATGTGAGGCATGGTTTTATTGATCTCCACCTGGGACATAAGCCTCTGCACTTCAAAATGGATAACCTGCGAAAATCCACAATTGATGGTCAAGCTTTCGGTGTTCAGCTAGAACAGGAAGCTCAGATTTGTGAGGCTACAGTGTCTGATAGTGGAGAAGAGAAGATGGTGGTTCCTCAGGAATTTACTCTAACATCTTCAGAGCCTGCAACTGCTAATAAGCAGAAAGCTCCAAACATCAGACATCCACCAAAGTGAAGGTATGCACTCTCTAAACTTAATCCTCCCAACCTCATTGTTGTGAATGCAGGGAAACATTCTATAACGCCCAAGCTACGCTCCCGCCCTGCCTCTATTCCCTCATTTCTTGGACGATTTCATGCTGCTACTGCTTACACACCACCATGGATGATGAGATTTTCGCAGAGGCACTCAAAGCCTCTGTTGAAACCTCCAGGAGTCTAATCTCCCACCAAAGTCAATCTAACGACTTAAAACAAGCGCTGAGTGGGAGGCAACCCACTGTAGGTTAGTTTTCTTTTCTTTTGAGTCTTTGTCCTTGTGTCTTTTGATTTTTCTGGTTCTTGTATGTTAGGGCCGTGTAGGACAGGTCTGCAGATATCAGTGTCGATCGACATCCCTTAGTGTCGGTCGACACCAAACTCGAACAGGCGGACTGAAATCGATCACGCTCGATTTGGAGCAAATCGATGTTGACCAAAGCCTAATGTCGCCCGACTGGCTGTGTGTCGGTCGACATCGACTGCGTCCACATGTAAGGTTTCGGATTCCCCAAGTTTTCGGTTAACTTATACCTTGTTCTCCCGAACCCAAGTTGCGATTGCACTGGGGACAGTGCAGTCTAAGTGTGGGGGAGGTGGTTACTGACATTGTTTTCTCCTTTCTTAGAGTCAGTCCTTTGTTTTCAAAACTGTTTTATTGAGTCAAAATTGGTATGAAACTATGATTTTTCGAGGAAATTTTCGTTGGAACAGGAACTAAGTGACCATTGGACAGACCTGCAGTAGCTATATGACTGTTAGAAAACCACACACGGATCAAACTACCAAGGACACCCATGTCTTCTCAGGTATTTAGGGGATCCATCACTAACTTCACCTCTAATCTTGAATTAATTTTCTCACCTAGGGGCTTGGTATCTCTGGATCGGATTCCTCTGACGTGCCTGACACAGCTTGTAAACATGTCTGAGTATGGTTTCATTTTCCCCTCCCTTGAAAGTAAAAAAAAAAAAGAGATTAAAACTGCGGATAAGCTAGTAGCTTCGAAGTGGTCACAAGAGTGGTAGAGACCCCTATTACCTCCTGTGTATCCATGGAAATATGTCCAAAGTACACCCCGAATAAAAAGGGAAGAGCATTGATAGAAAAAATAAAATGATACCCAGTGGGGAAAAATCAGTTGCTAAGGGAGAAATGGAGAAGAAAGGAACCAGAAACAGACAGTTTGGTGGTCAGGTACTGACTGGGTTGAAATATGCTAATAACATGAACCAAATAACAAAAAAGAAAATGAGAGCAAACTGATTTTTATGGGATTTTTTTTTGGAAAAATGAATCAAAAGCAATAAACACTAACAAAAACAGAAACCAAGCACTTTTTAAGATGAAGAAAACAAGAACACAAACTAGACCTCTTTTTTTTTGTTATGGATGCAACAAGAGTGAAACACAAAGCAACAAAGGTTAACACTTTTTGTTTTAGTTTATCTAAGCAATGAAACAGAAGCAAACAATGAACCGAAGCAAGACAGGAACAAAAATGATGAACAAAACAAAACAAGACAAAAAAAAATTTTGGATTTAAAGAAACAATCAACAAAAGATAAAAACAAATGCAAAACGAAATAAAAGTTGGTTGAACACAACCTGGAGGTATGAGCTTTTAGCTCTGATACCAGATGATATGAGATGGGGTCGTGGTGGTCGAGATGGTCGAGAAGCGACGAGCAGGACGATGGTCGGATGGAACGAAGCTGCTGGCCGAAGGCGCTCTCAGCTAAGTCAGTGGATGGTCGAAGGTGGTTTTCAAGCTACTGATCTTGTGAACACTTAGAACAATCGAAACAAGCAAGCAAGAAGCGAAGAGATCTAGTTCTCTAGAGGGGCAGCCACGCAATAGAGAGAGAGATCGCAAACCTTTAGGTTTTTCTTAGCTTAAAACTTACTTAATCTTATTAAGCTAGAAAAGAATGGCTTAAATAGCCAATATTGTAGGTTACAAGTGGGCCAAAAAGGGCCTGGTCGAAATAATAAAATAAAAGACAAGAAGGAAGGTTGAACGGGCCATATTCTCCTTCTCTTGTATCGGGCTTTGGTTTACCTCATTGAAAACCTTAGTGGGAAAACTGAATTGGGATAAAAACCACACTTAAGGGAAAAAGAATATAAACCTCAGCCCAAGGAGATGTTGCACGTGCTCCTGGTCGCCAAACATAGTTCTGGAGTTCACTAAATCCGTGAGCTTCCAAATAAGGCAGGTCCAGCAACCTTCGGGTTTGATCTTGCAGATCTTCTTTGTCCGAGCTGGTATTGGTGTGATTCCAACTCTCATGCATTCCCTGATGAATCAAGAATCCATAACAAGTTCTTTTACTCCTTGATTCATCATGGTTCGTTCTGAGCACTTCAAAATGTGCAAGATGGTCTTTATCAGGTTCCCTGAAAATCACCTGTCATGAAACCGGCATAACTTCTTCATAGAAAATGGTATTGATGTGCTTCCAGTTCGTGCAGATTTCTTGGTGATTCAGGTTTCCAGAACATGTCGATTTGTAGCTTAAATCCTCATGGTTAGGTATATACGCTCCAAAATGTGCACCTATATCCCTGGTATGATAAAGCTGCTTATCTCCGAAGGCATGTACCGGCTTGGTGAGCCATCCTCTAGTCTTCTGGGTCAATGATGACTTGATGTCCTCATCACACCACATTTCTTTAAACCTTTTCACACAGATATAATGCACTTGCTCTGTCTTTTGAAGTACATGTAGGTACAAGTTCTGCTATGGAGTCTAGAACACAAGGATATATGAAGAAAAGATAGCAACTTCTGGCCCAACTAGACCATGATAATAGCCTATGTTCAACACATTTATTATTTTCTAAAGAACACCTAACACGCTTGTTCTTCCCATAAGTTTCCATCTTATTATAAGAACTAAGGAAGAAAATCGAAAAGAAGTACCACCAGACCATGGACGGTGCAAGAAAGCATCATCACCACCAAAGGAAAACAAGACCAAGGAAAAAGGAGATGATAATAAATCAACTCGTCTTTGGCAAGAAAACCATAAAAGAGGAGTAATATTGACTTACCTACTCCAAGGAGGACCACCTGATGTACCAAACAAAACCAAGCCACAAATATATCAAAGTTTTACAGTTTTGAGGTCGAAACCTTTTTAAGATGGGGAGAATGATGAGGACATCAAGTCATTATCAACCAAAAAGATTGAAGGAGGGCTCACCTAGCCAGTATATGCCCTTGGAGAGAAGCAGCTTGATCGTACTTGGGACATATGTGCACATTTTGGAGTATATCTACCTAACCTGGAGGATCTAAGCTACCAATAAACCTGGTACAAAACATATAAAATCAAGGGATCATCAAGAAGTGAAAGTAATTCAATATGTTTTCACATGAGGAATTTATGTAAGTTACAAGACAGACGATTTCCAAGGAACCCGCTGGAGACCAACTGCCACTTTTTGGAGAGCTCAGAACGGACCAGGATGAATCAAGCACCAAAGTAACTTTACTGGAATCTTGATTCACCAGGTTATCAAGGAGAGTTGGAATCAGGCCAATCCCATTTCAGATGAGAAGTTATGCAAACTCTAATCCAATGGTTTCTAGACTTGCCTTATTTGGAAGCTCGCAGATTTGATGCACTTCTGACTTATACTTGGCGACCATGAGGGCATTGCAACATCTATTTGGGCCAAGGTTTATACTATTTTCCCCTAAGTGTGGTTTTATCCCAATGTATTTTCCTACTAAGGTTTTTAATTAGATAATCTAAGGCTCGCTTCATGAGAAAGAGTCACGCGACGCATTTTCTTTCTTTTCTTCTTATTTTTCGTTTAGGACCATTTTGCCTTGTTTTCATTAGTTTTATTTTTGGCCTTATTATATAAGCCACTTGTATGAGTTGTAAAAACCAAATCTTAATACAAATAAATTCAAAAGGTGTTCTTTTTTCCTAAAAAGCAGTTGTCGGTTCCTTGAGTATGTGAGGCTTCCCCTTACTCTTGAATCATCTTGTTATTTGTTCATGTTCACCACGCCATCCCTTAACATCAGCATAGTGCATCCCTAGACCAACTACTCGTGTTCCATCATCCACCCTCCGCCTACCTATCCGACGGCCCAAGGAGAGAGCGTCTTCAGACCAGCTCTTTGTTTCACCTATGGTACTTGTGAACTTCACCGTGAGGCTTACATCATTTTCTTTCTCCTTAAAACTGCCACTGCTTTATGAGAAGCTTTTTGAGAGTATGAGAGAATAAGTAACCATAGAGTATAGTGAATGATATTAAAGAATGAGTAACCAAAGAATAGAGAATGAGTAACCAAGAGAAGACGTAATCAGGGAATATTGTAGAGAATGGAGAATAATTAACCAAGAATGAGGGAACAGAAAATTCAGAAGTTAATAGAAGAAATGGACATAGTTTTGCTATGTTTTTCTTTGATTCTTGAAACCTTGAGTCAGAGACAACATTCTGCTCTTTAGAGAGCAAAAAAAAAGAGTAATACAACTCAAGAGAGATAGAGAGAGATTTTGTATTTTAATAGAATGAGAACCCAGAAACCCTTTAAAGAATATGAAAAAGGAAAAAGAGAATTGCAGAAGTTTGGACAGAGTTTTGCCCTTTTGTTCTTTGAATTTGGGGAAGTTTAGCAGCTTAAAATCTTGCTTCTCTGATACCACGTTATAATTTGCGAGACTAAGTTCAAGATTATGAGAAGAGAGCTTGATGAAATCACACTAGAAGAACGAAATGAAGTCAGAACAGATTTTATTGAGCAAAAGTAACACCCATATATTTGAAACTTAACCAAAAAGAGTCACACAATTCTATAGAATGTATATAAGGTCATTAATGTAAATTGAGTTACCCTAATCACTTCATGTAATCTCCTATAAATAGTCTGTAATCTCCTATCAATAAAGTATCAATCATTAAGCGTATTACATGGTATAAGAGCAGGATCCCTAGAAACCTAAAAAAAAATTCTCCCAGCCACCAAACATCTCTTTCAAATCGGCTCTATTCTCTCTCTCTGCTCCTCGCTTACCTCTTTGCTTCAATGGCAAACACTCAAAATCATGATGAAATCGTCATCAACGATACTCAATCCCTCATCCATGTCAACATGACAAACGTGACAAAACTCACCGCAACGAACTATCTCATGTGGAGTAAGCAAGTTCACTAGCTACTTGACTGGTACGATTTGGTCAGGTTCATTGAAGACACGAACGTGATTCCTCCGAAAACAATCACGACAGCGAATGGTGTTGTTCAACCGAACAACGACTACACAATCTGGAAGAGACAAGACAAACTTGTCTATAGCTCGCTCCTTGGCGCCATCTCGACCTCAATCCAGCCACTTCTTTAGACGACGATCACATCTCCTCAAATATGGCAGAAGCTCTCTTCTACATATGCAAAACCGACTCGTGGACACATACAGCAGCTCCGTCAGTCGCTCAAGCACTGGTCGAAGGGCACGAAGACTGTTACAGAGTACTTCCAAGGTCTGGCTACTCGATTTGATGAACTCGCACTGTTGGGAAAAGCTATGGACCTTGAGGACCAGATCGAGTACATCATCGACGGACTGCCGGATGATTACAAGCAGGTCGTAGATCAGATTCAGAGTCGTGACACTCCTCCTTCATTGATGGAAATACACGAGAAGCTGATATATCATGAGGTGCGTCTTCAAACGAAAGCCGTTGACGCTACATCACTGCCTGTTACGGCGAATGTGGCAGTCAACTCCCGTGGCTCAAACTCGTCCTACCGAGGCTCGTCATACAACTCTCGTGGAGCTTCTCATAATTGTGGACGATTTACACCAAACTGGCAACAGCAGCAACACTTCAATCGCAGCAACAATTCCTCCTATCGGTCTGATCAGCAGCTTCAAACTCGAGGTTACCAATGCAAATGTCAAATTTGTGGAGTCTTTGGACATAGTGCACGTCGATGCTCTCAGCTGTTACAGTACACAGCGACCAATACCAGCGGCTCTTCGTACTCGCAGAACGTACCATGGCAACCTCGGGCTCATATGGCCACCACGAATCAATACAATCCCAACAGTTGGATTCTCGACAGCGGAGCAACGCATCATTTGACTTCGGATCTCCAGAATCTGTCACTTCATCAGCCCTATACTGGTGGTGAAGAGGTGATCATGGCCGACGGTTCCGGTATCCCAATAACGCATTCTGGTTCTGCATCTCTCTCTACTCCAATTAAATCGCTTCTTCTCAATAAAATCCTTTGTGTGCCTAACCTTCATAAAAATCTTATCTCTGTTTACCGGATGTGTAATGCTAATAATGTGTTTGTTGAATTCTTTCCTGCATCATTTCAGGTGAAGGATCCCAGCACGGGGGCCAAATTGCTTCAAGGCAGAACCAGGAATGAGCTATACGAGTGGCCAGTGACGAATCCGACAGCTCTCCATATCACACCCACGCCCAAAACTTCCTTTTCTTCTTGGCATTCTCGACTTGGACACCCTTCGGCTTCTGTTTTAAACTTTGTTGTTTCTCAGTTTTCTTTACCGCTTTCTTCTGCTTCTACTAAACACTTGGATTGTCATCATTGTTTTTCTAATAAAAGCCACAAACTTCCGTTCTATTCAAACACTGTCTCTTCTTCGCAACCTCTAGATTGTATTTATACGGATGTGTGGACATCACCTATTTATTCCACAGATTCGTATAAGTACTATCTCATTCTTGTCGATCATTACACACGCTACACTTGGTTCTATCCACTCAAACAAAAGTCCCAAGTCAAAGAGATATTCATCGCTTTTAAGGCACTGGTGGAAAATCGGTTCTCACACAAGATACGCACACTGTACTCGGATAACGGGGGCGAGTTCATTGCCCTTTGCTCGTTTCTAACCGCACACGGCATAGCTCACTTTACCACACCACCCCATACACCGGAGCATAACGGTATTTCTGAACGCAAACATAGACATATTGTGGAGACAGGAATGACGTTGCTGCGCCAAGCCTCGGTTCCGGTCTCGTACTGGACGTATGCTTTCTCCACGGCGGTCTACCTCATTAACAGGCTACCAACACAGGTACTTGGCAATGAGTCCCCTTACGTCAAGATTTTTGCACAACAACCCAATTATTTAAAGCTTCGGGTCTTCGGTTCATTGTGTTTTCCGTGGTTGAAGCCATATACCAAACATAAGCTGGAAAGTCGATCCACGGAGTGTGTGTTTCTTGGTTACTCTTTGACACAAAGTGCCTATGTGTGTATGGATGTGAGAACAAAGCGGGTTTATCTCTCTCGACATGTCCAGTTTGTAGAGGCTGACTTTCCGTTCTCCAAGCTCCCTTCTGTCCAACTCACTGAACCAGAACAACAACTTTCTCTTCCTTCCACAACAATGTTCATTCCTCTCGCTCATCAGCCACTCGTGTATGCTCCTCCGGTCCAGGCTCCCGGCTCCGATCCTCACCAACATTCAGGTATGTTTGTTGATAATGATGCAGGTACGACTTCATCGGATGCTGCTACACACTCCAGTCCTAACCAAACACAACAACCAGCTCCTCAGTCCGAGCCCCAACCCAACCCGCCACCAACATCCCCACTTCCAAATACAACCACCGAAATACAGCCAGCTCCAACCACTAGCCCAGTAGCTTCCTCACCATTGATACCGAACCAAATACCTAACCCGGAAATACCACCAACTTTAGCTCGAACCCGCAGACCCAAACTACCACCACAAAATACCCACTCCATGAAAACCAGACGCAAAAACAACATCTTCAAACCTAAACACAAAACCTCCTTACTAGCCACCACAACACCCAACGAACCAAAACTTCCTGTGAACATAACCCAAGCCTTAGCCGATTCTAATTGGAGGAAAGCGATGAGTGCAGAACACAATGCACAACTTCAAAATCACACCTATGATCTGGTCCCACCGCATCCGAGCCAAAATGTCATCCCAAGTAAATGGGTCTTCACACTTAAATATCTCCCTAATGGTTTATTGGACAGGTATAAAGCGAGGTGGGTTGCGAGAGGCTTTAATCAGCAATATGGACTCGACTATTCTGAGACTTTTAGTCCCGTTGTAAAATCTGTGACCATCAGACTTGTGTTGCAGTATGCCGTTTCATGCTCGTGGGTGATAAAACAGCTCGACGTAAATAATGCTTTTCTTCACGGATCTTTATCAGAAGAAGTATATGTCTTGCAACCACCGGGATTTGTCGACCGTGATCGTCCAAATTATGTGTGTCGCTTGAAGAAAGCACTATATGGATTGAAGCAGGCTCCTCGCGCTTGGTATCAAGAACTCCGCTCATTTCTCTTGCTGCTCGGTTTTGTGAACTCTGTCGCCGATACATCATTATTTATTTATCGTCAACGAGCCATCACGGTCTTCCTTCTCGTCAATGTCGACGATATTATCATCACTGGATCTTCTTCATCGGCAATTGATCGGATTATCTCCGACTTGGCAAATCGATTCTCTCTAAAGGAACCGACTGATCTGCGTTACTTTCTTGGAATAGAGGCGATTCGATCGACAACAGGTCTGCATCTAAACCAGAGACGATATGTTATGGAGCTCTTGCGCAAAACGAACATGATCGAGTGCAAACCCACGTCCACACCAGCTGCATCGTCACCAAAGCTCACTCTTAACTCAGGGAGCATACTTACGGACACGCGTGAATATAGAATGGTTGTTGGAAGCTTGCAATACCTTTCATTTACAAGACTTGATATTGCATACATTGTTAATCGATTATCTCAGTTTATGCACCAGCCTACCGATGTCCATTGGCAAGCTCTCAAGCGTGTTCTTCGCTACTTATCCGGTACTCTCTCTCATGGAATTCTCCTTCGAGCTAACTCACCCATCCGACTACACGCGTACTCAGATGCAGATTGGGTGGGGGATCCAGACGACTACGTCTTAACTAATGCGTACATTGTGTACCTGGGTACAACACCGATTGCTTGGACGTCGAGGAAGCAGAAAAGTGTGGCACGATCATCCACTGAAGCTGAATACAGAGCGGTTTCAATTCAAAATACAAAATCATAGCTAGTTGTTTATTTGCTTTCTTTATAAACATAAAATCCATATAAAAGTGCTTTTGATTCCTGTTCTAGTTGTTTAGTTTTGATTACAGAAAAAGAAAGAAAAACAAAGAAGAATCCAAGGACAGGCTTGGTGACGATCGACACGCTCGCAGAAAGTTTGGGACGAGGGCCATTGTCCAAAAACCGATCCGCAAGACTTTCCATATCCAGGTTTAGCCTTTCTGAATCTTTCCCTATTATTGTAGGCGACTCATAGGACCTATCTAGCTAAGGAAATAGATTAAAATTCGAATTAGAATTTGCTATATTCTAGCGTGAATCGAAATTGCATACTTTCCTTTTGGTTCAATCGAATATTGCTAAGTTTCCTTTAGTCTATTCTGAGTTAGAATTCACTTAAGTCTAGGACCACCTTACCTTAGTTGAATTAGACCAATCTGGTTAAGGTTTAGCATCGGTTTAGTAATCTATAATTAAACATAACCGCAGCTAGAATCAGTCGGTTATCTTTGGTTATTGTTTGGTCCAATCCTTAATATTCCCAAAGCACTTGATTGTCTACCTTAGTGCACGCAGGAACAGGTTCATAGTAATGGCAGGAGAACACCCCGACCCCATGGCTGCCATCTTAGAGGCCATGAACGCCTTAAAGAACGACTTAGCCGCACAAATAGGCCGAGTTCAACAAAGAGTTGGCCAGCTAGAGATTCCTAGGCAGGAGAGGAACGAGAGACACGCTAGGAACAAGAGGCAAGAGGAAGAACCGTCCTCTGAGGAAGAAGAAGAAATCCCTTATAGGGATAGGAGAAGACAGCCACGACAAAACCGAGAGGTAAACACCAATGCTAGTAAAGACTTGAAACTAACACCACCTACCTTTGCAGGTCGTGTCAATCCTCAAGCTTACCTGGATTGGGAGAGAACAATGGAGTGTTGGATTAGAGGTGTTTTCAAGGTTTAATTCCAAATTACAACCTAACACATAATCACAATTAAGGATCTAGGTTCTAGTAACTGAATCATAAACACAAACCTGATCTTACCTTTGCAGCGGAATGGTTGATGACAAGATCAGATTAGAACAGACGTTTACCTGTTCCTCCTTGGTATCCACACGCTTACAAGCACGGATAGGCTGCTAGACCGTCATGGAATTCGACCATAGAGAGAGATGATCAAGAGAGAGAGCCAGGCGGCCACCAACTCTCTCAAATCGCCAAAAATGAATTAGGTTACCAAAACCTAATGTTGCAATCTATTAATTGCACTAATGGGCCCATTAGTTTAATTAATTAAACTAATGGTCCATTAGACTTTTGGGCCCAAGACAACAAATCAGACAAAAGCCCATTTGTTGTCTGCCCATCTCTCTGTGCAAATACAGTAAATGCCTTAGCATCTTACGGTATTAATTCCATCTTAAATTTCCCGTTAGCTATGGTGTGTGACCCTTTGGGATCATACAATACCGGTAATAAGTCCTAAACTTATAGATCAAGAGCGGACTCTAGCAAGCCATCATGATCACCCAGTATTTATGACTTATGTCTGATCTCGACAATCATCATACTTTCTAGAGATAGTACAGTAGATTTCAGGACATTCCCAACAATCTCCCACTTGTACTGGAATCCTACATTCCCTAATCCTTTTGTCTCAATATCTCGATCTGGCATAAGGCAAGATGCGTGTCATCCTTATATAGCCAGACCATTTTAATCGGACCAGATTTGATATTGACAATCCAAACGACTTGGGCAAGTCCGTTTGGGAGTGGCCACTCTCTTACCAGCTATCAAGTCTCCGATTGGCCTAGAGATATTACCTCCGTTAAACGGCAGGGACAAATCCCATCTTGTTCCATCACTATGAACTACACACTTCATAATACACCCAACCAAGGTCCTTATAGCTCCCAGTTACGAAACAGCGTTAGACAATGATCAAATTGCATCAATCCATGTGCAGCCACATGCATGCGAACTCAGGTCTAAGGACTATACTCTATAGTCGTATATGAGAACCTCTTATGACACAGATATTAATATCTTGTAGAGTTCTCATCAGCGGGCCATGTCCGGTCATATGCTCCCCTACATATACCTATGTGTCGACTTTGATGCCGCGCATCTATGACCCCTCGAAACTTGGTCATAAGTCTCAACACAATCTAGTCTCAAGTGGTTGTTGGTGTTCCAATTTCAACAACCTTCGACTATGGACACTATGATTTATGTCATTTCGTTAAATATGGGGTTTCAGGATCAAGTCTACTCATGTACTTCGATGGCCCATATATAATGACATGAATCATTTTGGAACGATTATTTATATCACAGTTAAAATAATCCAGAAATCATAGATTTCATAAACATAAAATATTATGTTTACATGAACCTTTCAAAATAACTAAGTAAAGCCCTTTACAAACTCCCACTGAAATTAAGACTACATCTTAATTTCACTCATCCTACAGCTACAGTCCGCGACTCGTGCTTAGGCATAAGGAGTGGCTTCGTTAATAGATTAGCAACGTTCTCATTCGATGAAACTTGCTTATCTACTTAACACCTCTGTCATTTATCTCACGGAATAGGTTATACCTACCCACAAGGTGTTTGGACGTTTGATGTGCAGCTAGTCTCATCTACGCTGGGAATCACATCAAGTTCAGTGATGAACTCTTCTTTCCAAACAACCTCTTTCGCCGCTTCTCAAGCTGCGAAATGTTCAGCTTAAGTCATGGAGTCAGCAACAGTGCCTTGCACCGCCAGACAGACACAAGATATAGCCGGACTGTGACCAGGAATTATCTTTGTCTATTGGAAACTTTCCTTTCAGACTCTATCGACTTGTAGCACCTCACTTTCTCCGTAAATCAAGAACTTATCCTAAGTATTTTCCAAATACTTGAGGAAATTCATTACCTTTATCCAGTGATTCTTTGCTGGATTTGACTGGTCTTTACTTGTCTTGCTTAACATTAAAGCAACATCAAAACAAGTACGTGTCATGGCATACATGATAGATCCAATTGCCGTCGCATATGGAATCTCATCCATGCATTCAAGCTCAGCAGATATCGTAGGACACTGTATCTTGCTTAACGTAATGCCATGTGACATTGGCATAAAACCCTTCTTGGATTGCTGATTACGTGTAGGACTTTGTCAATTTAAGAATCCTGACTTTGTCCCACCAGCTCTTTTGGATCTCTATCTTTAGATCCAAAATCCAAGAACATACGTGGCTTTACCCATGTCAATCATAAAACCAACTCCCAAGCCAGTCCTTTACCGACTGCAGTATTGGGACGTTATTTCCGAGAATCAGTATGTCATCGACATACATTATGAGAAATGCAATATCGCTCCCACTAATCTATTAGTAAACGCACAGTTCCATTTCGTTCCTGTTCAAGTCAAAGCCTTGACTATTTCAACAGAACGAAGATTCCAACTCCGATATGTTTGCTTCCATCCATGAATGGATCGATGAAGCTAACTTACACAAAATGTAATTTTTTCGGAGTCGGGGCTCACTTTCGCTTCTTTGAATTTCGCAGATTCGTCGCTTTCAATGATCATCAGATCATGCGAACTTTCAATGATCATCAGGTTCAACTAATGACGAGAAATCACTCTCGGATTAGTGACTGATTCATTCATATCTGCGCACTTCAGGCTCTACAGGTGTAGATTCTACAGAAATCTGTAAATCCATCCGTTGCTCTCCCTCAACAGGTTGAGCAACCTCCTGTATTTCTCGAATTTCTTCGAGTTATACTTTTACTCCCACTGTTCTTCTTGGAAAGTAACTTCCCTTCTTAGAAAACAGAATGGACGTAAAAGTAACAAGCCTTGGTTTCCCTAGGACAACCAGCGAAGTAGCACAACTACAAATACTCAGTAAAGACGAATTTGGATCATTCCAGTCCACATTTATGTGGTGTCTTTCAACTGATATTGGTGGAACTATTTCAGCGTAAACTTAGATATTTCTAGAGCATTATTCTTAAAGAATATCATGGAAGATTCGTGTGACTCATCTTTAATCATTTCTAATAAGATCTGATTCTTTCTCACAGAAACACCTTCAGGTTTTCAGGAGAAATGAGCTGTGAAACGATTTCACACTCATTCAGATGATCACACAATCAATGACTTAAGTATTCTCACTCGTGATCTAATCCAGAGTCTTAATACTTCTGTCATTCAGATTCTATACTTCATTCTGGAACTCTTTCGACCATGTCAAAGAATTCCGACTTGTGTCTCATCAAATGAACACAGTCACACTCACTGAAGTAATCAGTAGAGACAATGAAGTACAGGAAATTTTCTCTGGCATTACTGCTCATCGGACCACATACATGAGTATGTTCAATCTCCAATAAGCCTTTGGGCCTTTCTCTAGCTCGGCTAAGATGGGCCCTTTGTCTTTTGATCCAGTAAGCAGAATTCAAGTCTCATAAGATATCCGATCAAATGAGCCCAAAAGTCCATAACTATGGGGTTTCTGAATCCGACTTACTCTATGTGACCAAAACATTTTTGCCAAGAAAAATCAGGTTTAATTCATCAGATTTAAACCAATTCGGTATTTATGTTACATTTAGGCACTCTTTGGTTTAAGATATAAAACCCATTCCTTGAATAGGGTGCTACAATTAACATTTCATTAAGATCAAAAGAACAAAACTTGTCTTTATCAAAATGAAAAACATTCAAATTCTTTACAAGAAAATGAAAAACAACTCTGCTTGAAGCAGGTACATTGTAGCAATTACTTAATACAAAACCAAGCCTCAAGGGCATCTACAAGTGAAAACCCTACGGCTGAGGCAGCATCCCAAGCTCCTTCCAGACACGCAGTTCCACTTGCCCTTCCTTCAACGTTCTACTGTTGCTCAGGCTCTGCATATTATAACAAATATCAGTGCCGCAACTAGTATCCAATACCTATAAGGTATAACTTGAAGTAATAACATGAATACCTGAGGAAGTAGTTTCATACATCAACTTCAACTCCTCATAATCTTCCATGAATTTAATGCAATCTCTTTTCCAATGCCCAGTCTCCTTACAGTAGCAGCACTTACCAACGTAAGAGGTATCTGACTCGGGCTCAGAAGACACACGCTTGCCATGATTCAAAATCTGGACAACTTTGTCTTCACCCTTGTCAGCATTAGGTTTAGTAAACCTACCCTTCTCGTTCATGAGATTGTACAGGGTACTCTTCACGTTTGGCTCAACTGTCTTGAGCATATCATGCAGTTCAGTCAACGTCTTCGTTAAGCCTTTCTTGATATAGTTCCTTACGAACTTATCATAGCTTGACGGCAGTGACTGCAGAATGATCTCAGTTGCCAATTCCTGGCTAACTGGATAATCCAGTTTCCTCAGGTTATCAATGTAACCCATCATTTTACTGACATGGGGACTTACTGGATGATTATTTGGTAGCTTGCAGCTAGTGAGAGATTTAACCAACTGGTATCTCTCCACTCTTACCTGCTCCTGAAATTTCAATTTCAGGCTACTGATCATCTCTATTGGCGACTCCATGTTCTCATATTGCTTCAGCAAATCTGAGTCCATGGTAGCCAATATCAGACCACGCACATCTACTGAAGGATTATGAGTTTTTCATGGTTCAATTCTCAGATTGCAACCTAACGCATAATCTTAAACAAGGATCTAGGTTCTTGTAATCGAATCATAAAAAACAAACCTGGACATTACCTTTGCAGCGGAATTTGGTGGTAATGACGAGATCAACGAACAGATGAATACCTGTTCCTCCTTGGTATCCACACTCTTACAAGCAGGGAATGGCTGCTAGACCGGATGGAATCAAGACAGAGAGAGAGACGATTGGGAGGAGAGAGAGCCGCGGCTACTTCTCCAAAACGCCAACCAGCCTTAGGGTTTCATAACCCATGTTGCAATTTATTAACTCACTAATGGGCCCAAGTTTAATTAATTAAACTAATGGTCCATTAGACTTTTGGGCCCAAGACACAAATCAGACAAAAGCCCATTTGTTGTCTGCCCAACTCTCTGTACAAATACAGTAAATGCCACTGCATCTTACCGTATTAATTCCATCTTAACTTTCCCGTTAGCTATGGTGTGTGACCCTTTGGGATCATACAATACTGGTAATAAGTCCTAAACTTATAGATCAAGAGCGGACTCTAGCAAGCCATCATGATCACCCAGTATTTATGACTTATGTCTGATCTCGACATTTATCATACTTTCTAGAGATAGTACAGTAGATTTCAGGACATTCCCAACAATCTCCCACTTGTACTGGAATCCTACACAGGACATTCCCAACAATCTCCCGATTGTACTGGAATCCTACATTCCCTAATCCTTTTGTCTCAATATCTCGATCTGGCATAAGGCAAGATGCGTGTCATCCTTATATAGCCAGACCATGTTTATCGGAACAGATTTGATACTGACAATGCAAACGACTTGGGCAAGTCCGTTTGGGAGTGGCCACTCTCTTACCAGCTATCAAGTCTCCGATTGGCCTAGAGATATTTCCTCCGTTAAACGGCAGGGACAAATCCCATCTTGTTCCATCACTATGAACTACACACTTTATAATACACCCAACCAAGGTCCTTATAGCTCCCAGTTACGAAACAGTGTTAGACAATGATCAAAGCGCATCACTCCATGTGCAGCCACATGCATGCGAACTCAGGTCTAAGGACTATACTCTATAGTCGTATATGAGAACCTCTTATGACACAGATATTAATATCTTGTAGAGTTCTCATCAGCGGGCCATGTCCGGTCATATGCTCCCCTACATATACCTATGTGTCGACTTTGATGCCGCGCATCTATGACCCCTCGAAACTTGGTCATAAGTCACAACACAATCTAGTCTCAAGTGGTTGTTGGTGTTCCAATTTCAACAACCTTCGACTATGGACACTATGATTTATGTCATTTCGTTAAATATGGGGTTTCAGGATCAAGTCTTACTCATGTACTTCGATGGCCCATATATAATGACATGAATCATTTTGGAACGATTATTTATATCAAAGTTAAAATAATCCAGAAATCATAGATTTCATAAACATAAAATATTATGTTTACATGAACCTTTCAAAACAACTAAGTAAAGCCCTTTACAAACTCCCACTGAAATTAAGACTACATCTTAATTTCACTCATCCTACAGCTACAGTCCGCGACTCGTGCTTAGGCATAAGGAGTGGCTTCGTTAATAGATTAGCAACGTTCTCATTCGATGAAACTTGCTGATCTACTTAACACCTCTGTCATTTATCTCACGGAATAGGTTTTACCTACCCTCAAGGTGTTTGGACCTCTGATGTGCAGCTAGCCTCATCTATGCTGGGAATCACATCAAGTTCAGTGATGAACTCTTCTTTCCAAACAACCTCTTTCGCCGCTTCCCAAGCTGCGAAATGTTCAGCTTAAGTCATGGAGTCAGCAACAGTGCCTTGCACCGCCAGTCAGACACAAGATATAGCCGGACTGCGACCGGGAATTATCTTTGTCTATTGGAAACTTGCCTTTCACACTCTATCGACTTGTAGCACCTCACTTTCTCCGTAAATCAAGAATTTATCTTTAGTATTCCTCAAATACTTTAGGATATTCTTTACGGCAATCCAGTGATTCTTTGCTGGATTTGACTGGTCTTTACTTGTCTTGCTTAACATTAAAACAACATCAAACAAGTACGTTTCATGGCATACATGATAGATCCAATTGCCGACGCATATGGAATCTCATCCATGCATTTAAGCTCAGCAGTTATCGTAGGACACTGTATCTTGCTTAATGTAATGCCATGTGACATTGGCATAAAACCCTTCTTGGAATGCTGAAAACGTGTAGGACTTTGTCAATTTAAGAATCCTGACTTTGTCCTACCAGCTCTTTTGGATCTCTATCTTTAGATCCAAAATCGAAGAACTACGTGGCTTTACCCATGTCAATCATAAAACCAACTCCCAAGCCAGTCCTTTACCGACTGCAGCATTGGGACGTTATTTCCGAGAATCAGTATGTCATCGACATACATTATGAGAAATGCAATATCGCTCCCACTAATCTTTTAGTAAACGCACAGTTCCACTTCGTTCCTGTTCAAGTCAAAACCTTGACTACTTCAACAGAACGAAGATTCCAACTCCGATATGTTTGCTTCCATCCATGAATGGATCAATGAAGCTAACTTACACATAGTGTAATTTTTCGGAGTCCGGGCTCACTTTCGCTTTTGTGAATTTCGCAGGTTCGTCACTTTCAATGATCATCAGATCATGGCAACTTTCAATGATCATCAGGTTCAACTAATGACGAGAAATCACTCTCGGATTAGTGACTGATTCATTCAGATCTGCGAACTTCAGGCTCTACAAGTGTAGATTCTACAGAAATATGTAAATCCATCCGCTGCTCTCCCTCAACAGGTTGAGCAGCCTCCTGTATTTCTCGAATTTCTTCGAGTTATACTTTTACTCCCACTGTTCTTCTTGGAAAGTAACTTCCCTTCTTAGAAAACAGAATGGACGTAAAAGTAACAAGCCTTGGTTTCCCTAGGACAACCAGCGAAGTAGCACAACTACAAATACTCAGTAAAGACGAATTTGGATCGATTCCAATCCACATTTACGTGGTGTCTTTCAACTGATATTGGTGGAACTATTTCAGCGTAAACTTAGATATTTCTAGAGCGTTATTCTTAAAGAATATCATGGAAGATTCGTGTGACTCATCTTTAATCATTTCTAATAAGATCTGATTCATTCTCACAGAAATACCTCAAGGTTTTCAGGAGAATTGAGCTGTGAAACGACTTCACACTCATTCAGATGATCACACCATTAATGACTCAAGTATTCTCACTCGTGATATAATCCAGAGTCTTAATACTTCTGTCACTCAGATTCTATACCTCATTCTGGAACTCTTTCGACCATGTCAAAGAATTCCGACTTGTGTCTCATCAAATGAACACAGTCTTACTCACTGAAGTAATCAGTAGAGACAATGAAGTACAGAAAATTTTCTCTGGCATTACTGCTCATCGGACCACATACATGAGTATGTTCAATCTCCAATAAGCGTTTGGGCCTTTCTCTAGCTCGGCTAAGATGGGCCCTTTGTCTTTTGGTCTAGTAAGCAGAATTCAAGTCTCATAAGATATCCATTCAAATGAGCCCAAAAGTCCATAACTATGGGGTTTCTGAATCCGACTTACTCTTTGACCAAAACATTTATGCCAAGAAAAATCAGGTTTAATTCATCAGATTTAAACCAATTCGGTATTTATGTTACATTTAGGCACTCTTTGGTTTAATATATAAAACCCATTCCTTGAATAGGGTGCTACAATTAACATTTCATTAAGATCAAAAGAACAAAACTTGTCTTTATCAAAATGAAAAAACATTCAAATTCTTTACAAGAAAATGAAAGACAACTTTGCTTAAAGCAGGTACATTGTAGCAATTATTAATACAAAACCAAGCCTCAAAGGCATCTACAAGTGAAAACCCTACGGCTGAGGCAGCATCCATAGCTCCTTCCAGACATGCAGTTCCACTTGCCCTTCCTTCAACGTTCTACTGTTGCTCAGGCTCTGCATATTATAACAAATATCAGTGCCACAACCAGTATCCAATACCTATAAGGTATAACTTGAAGTAATAACATGAATACCTGAGGAAGTAGTCTCATACATCAACTTCAACTCCTCATAATCTTCCATGAATTTAATGCAATTTCTCTTCCAATGCCCAGTCTCATTACAGTAGCAGCACTTACCAACGCAAGAGGTATCTGATTCGGGCTCAGAAGACACACGCTTGCCATGATTTAAAATCTGGACAACTTTGTCTTCACCCTTGTCAGCATTAGGTTTAGGAAACCTACCCTTCTCCTTCATGAGATTGTACAGGGTACTCTTCACGTTTGGCTCAACTGTTTTGAGCATATCATGCAGTTCAGTCAGCGTCTTCGTTAAGCCTTTCTTGATATAGTTCCTTCTGAACTTATCATAGCTTGACGGCAGTGACTGCAGAATGATCTCAGTTGCCAATTCTTGGCTAACTGGATAATCCAGTTTCCTCAGGTTATCAATGTAACCCATCATTTTACTGATATGAGGACTTACTGGATGATCATTCGGTAGCTTGCAGCTAGTGAGAGATTTAACCAACTGGTATCTCTCCACTCTTACCTGCTGCTGATCATCTCTATTGGCGACTCCATGTTCTCATATTGCTTCCGCAAATCTGAGTCCATGGTAGCCAATATCAGACCACGCACATCTACCGCATCATCATAATGCTTATTCCAAGCATTACGTACTGCATGACAGGCCTTGGATCCGATCCTCTCGGGGAGAGCTTTCTCAAGGACATAGTCCTTTCTCTCATGCCTGAGAACTAGCCTCAGGTTCCGCGACCAAGTCAAGAAATTTGATCCGTTCAGTTTGTCCATCTCAAGGACATACCGGATCGAGAAAGTGTTTTGATTGTTTGTGCTCGTCATAGCTGAAATTTAGAGATAAATAGAGTTTTAGTTATTTAGTTCATAAAAGAGTAATCTTAATAACTTATAAGAAGACTCGCATTGCATTCAAAATTTCTTTGTTTAACCTCATAAGAATGCAATGATTCCGAGACCCATGTTCAGCTAAATCCAAAGTGGGCCACTGGCCGTCACCCAGAAGTAGCTTTACTTGGTAAGCATACACACAGCTAGTTATATCTCATATAACTCTCGGTTGTGAATTGGGCCCAAGGCCCAATACACCAGATGTCTCAAGGCCCGGGACTCCCGATGGCCCAGTCAAGGAAACCAATCTCTTACAGCCAAATAATCACTAAAGTCTGGGACTCCCAATGAAATTAGTGACTATATACTACTTTACTTATGCGAAAACAGACACCTCACACTGTAAGCCATATCTGTAATCGAATAAGCGTTAAGTAGCTGACAAGATTGGAAAGACATCCAAGCTTGATATTGGTTTTGAGGATTTTTAGTTTTATTTCCAAAAATAGAAGATTACTATTTTGGGAAACTTACTTGATTTGGAAACTTTCTAAATTTAGAAACATACTAAAAATAGAAATTTCTAATTTAATATTTTATAGATATTTTCGGGTTGGGTCACAAATTATAGGCCCAATTCTTGGCCCAAGACCATAGAATTCCAGTTGGCCCAATAATTTGACATAACCGAGTCGGTTTATTAATTCTGGTCCAAGACCAAATTAACTATCAAAACCATCGGTTATTTACTAAACCAGACCAGCTCTAAATTATTTGGTCCAACCAAATCAAACTTAGACCAGCCTTCGGTTTAGGTTAAAATTCAATTTTGAATTTAAATCCGGTTTAACTAGAAATTAAATAATACCAATTGTATTAAATAATTTCCAGCAAACCGCGATCTGGGTTAACCGCTTGAACCACCAATTAAATTAGATCGGTTCGGTTAAGTCCAAAATCAGGAAGAAACACCTTGTGTTTTAGCCAATTTTGACCTAACTTGCGGTTTTGGCTAAAGCAGACAATGAACCACAATCGGTTTGATCGGTTCATTGTCGCGGGTTTGGGAAAAACGAACCACAATAATCAATGCTTTGAATTGATTTTGTCTTTTATCTTAAAGACAAAACTTGATCTTAAGCAAATCGCATGATACAAGATTAAATAAGCAATCGTTTCACTTGATAAAGCAAAGCCACAGACTTTATGCTTAATCGTCTTTTATAATTGTCTCAACAATTATTTCAACGAATCTAGGCAAGAACTTTGACTTTTCAAATCAACAATCGACTCATTAACAATTAAAGACAAAACGAATTTGACAATCGTTTCACTTGAACTCGATCGAGATATCACTAAAGACAAAAACGAATTTGACAAGCGATTCCAATTAATTCAACAATTATTCACGACATTCACTTGAAGACAAAACGTATTTGACATTTTTCCTCATCGATACAAGACATTAAACAATCGCTTGACACTTAACCTTATGTCAACAAGCAAATCGATTCTTAACAATAAGCGAATCATTTGATAATTAATTTAACCATCAACTTTATCAAAACGACTCTTTATCAAATCGATTCTTGTCATTGTAAAACAAATCAAAATCGATTCATACAAAACAAATCAAAATCGATTCATACAAAGATCCAAATTACAAGAAACTAATGACCTAGGCTCTGATACCACTGAAGGATTATGAGTTTTTCATGGTTCAATTCTCAGATTGCAACCTAACGCATAATCTTAAACAAGGATCTAGGTTCTTGTAATCGAATCATAAAAAACAAACCTGGACATTACCTTTGCAGCGGAATTTGGTGGTAATGACGAGATCAACGAACAGATGAATACCTGTTCCTCCTTGGTATCCACACTCTTACAAGCAGGGCATGGCTGCTAGACCGGATGGAATCAAGACAGAGAGAGAGACGATTGGGAGGAGAGAGAGCCGCGGCTACTTCTCCAAAACGCCAACCAGCCTTAGGGTTTCATAACCCATGTTGCAATTTATTAACTCACTAATGGGCCCAAGTTTAATTAATTAAACTAATGGTCCATTAGACTTTTGGGCCCAAGACACAAATCAGACAAAAGCCCATTTGTTGTCTGCCCAACTCTCTGTACAAATACAGTAAATGCCACTGCATCTTACCGTATTAATTCCATCTTAACTTTCCCGTTAGCTATGGTGTGTGACCCTTTGGGATCATACAATACTGGTAATAAGTCCTAAACTTATAGATCAAGAGCGGACTCTAGCAAGCCAACATGATCACCCAGTATTTATGACTTATGTCTGATCTCGACATTTATCATACTTTCTAGAGATAGTACAGTAGATTTCAGGACATTCCCAACATCTACCGCATCATCATAATGCTTATTCCAAGCATTACGTACTGCATGACAGGCCTTGGATCCGATCCTCTCGGGGAGAGCTTTCTCAAGGACATAGTCCTTTCTCTCATGCCTGAGAACTAGCCTCATAAAAGAGTAATCTTAATAACTTATAAGAAGACTCGCATTGCATTCAAAATTTCTTTGTTTAACCTCATAAGAATGCAATGATTCCGAGACCCATGTTCAGCTAAATCCAAAGTGGGCCACTGGCCGTCACCCGGAATTAGCTTTACTTGGTAAGCATACACACAGCTAGTTATATCCATATAACTCTCGGTTGTGGATTGGGCCCAAGGCCCAATACACCAGATGTCTCAAGGCCCGGGACTCCCGATGGCCCAGTCAAGGAAACCAATCTCTTACAGCCAAATAATCACTAAAGTCTGGGACTCCCAATGAAATTAGTGACTATATACTACTTTACTTACGCAAAAACAGACACCTCACACTGTAAGCCATATCTGTAATTGAATAAGCGTTAAGTAGCTGACAAGATTGGGCAAGACATCCAAGCTTGATATTGGTTTTGAGGATTTTAGGTTTTCTTTCCAAAAATAGAAGATTACTATTTTGGGAAACTTACTTATTTTAGAAACTTTCTAAATTTAGTAACATACTAAAAATAGAAATTTCTAATTTAATATTTTATAAATATTTTCGGGTTGGGTCATAAATTATAGGCCCAATTCTTGGCCCAAGACCATAGAATTCCAATTGGCCCAATAATTTGACATAACCGAGTCGGTTTATTAATTCTGGTCCAAGACCAAATTAACTATCAAAACCATCGGTTATTTACTAAACCAGACCAGCTCTAAATTATTTGGTCCAACCAAATCAAACTTAGACCAGCCTTCGGTTTAGGTTAAAATTCAATTTTATGAATTTCAATCCGGTTTAACCATAAATTAAATAATACCAATTGTATTAAATAATTTCCAGCAAACCGCGATTTGGGTTAACCTCTTGAACCACCAATTAAATTGGATCGGTTCAGTTAAATCCAAAACCGGGAAGAAACACCTAGTGTTTTAGCCAATTTGATTTAACTTGCGGTTTAAGGCTTTAAACACACGATTAACCGCCAATTAAATGGACCGGTTAATCGGTGCGGTTTGGGCAACGAAACGCGAAGCTCGGTTTAACCGATTGACTATTCGCGGGACGTAAAATTTTAACGGGCCAAACGATCGGATCCATGATCCAGCTCGGCCCATTAACGCATGATCCGTTACTCGTACACGGCATCACGCATGATCGTCCCTTGCCTCACGATCAATTGATCGATCTCGGCCATCACGATCACGCGGCCGCACACGATCGGCTTGTCATTCAGCCATCATCAGATCGATCACAGAGTATACACTCGATCGATCCAAAATAACTATCGATCCATCGGTCGCTTTAATTGGATGCGATCGAACATGGCATCGATGTTACACGATTAATTAGCCGAGACCATAAACGCATTATGTGATCGATCGATCACGTTATGCCCTAAGCCGATTCAAGACCACTACCCGGTACACGCGATCCTTCTGCACACGCGAATCATGATTAACACACGGCTTAAAAGCCGATTGATTCACGTGACATCAAGCCGAGATCACGGCTGCATGTCATTACTCGGCCGAGATTAAAATGCATGCAATTAGGGTTAGATCACAAGCGGATCATCCTTTTTTTTTCCTTCAATAATGATCCGAGATCATTAGCAATTAGGGTTTAAAAACTTTAATCAATTTTACATCTTAAATCGATTCAAAACCCTTTAATTATTCATATGATCCATATTACATGCAACCTAATGAACCTATGCTCTGATACCACTGTTGGATTAGAGGTGTTTTCAAGGTTTAATTCCAAATTACAACCTAACACATAATCACAATTAAGGATCTAGGTTCTAGTAACTGAATCATAAACACAAACCTGATCTTACCTTTGCAGCGGAATGGTTGATGACAAGATCAGATTAGAACAGACGTTTACCTGTTCCTCCTTGGTATCCACACGCTTACAAGCACGGATAGGCTGCTAGACCATCATGGAATTCGACCAGAGAGAGAGATGATCAAGAGAGAGAGCCAGGCGGCCACCAACTCTCTCAAATCGCCAAAAATGAATTAGGTTACCAAAACCTAATGTTGCAATCTATTAATTGCACTAATGGGCCCATTAGTTTAATTAATTAAACTAATGGTCCATTAGACTTTTGGGCCCAAGACAACAAATCAGACAAAAGCCCATTTGTTGTCTGCCCATCTCTCTGTGCAAATGCAGTAAATGCCTTAGCATCTTACGGTATTAATTCCATCTTAACTTTCCCGTTAGCTATGGTGTGTGACCCTTTGGGATCATACAATACCGGTAATAAGTCCTAAACTTATAGATCAAGAGCGGACTCTAGCAAGCCATCATGATCACCCAGTATTTATGACTTATGTCTGATCTCGACAATCATCATACTTTCTAGAGATAGTACAGTAGATTTCAGGACATTCCCAACATGGAGTACATCTTTGACTACTATGAGTATAATGACTCCAAAAAGGTGGCCTTAGCATCAGCACAGCTCACGGACCATGCACTTTCATGGTGGGACAGAGTGGTTCAAGATAGAAGGAGGAACGACTTGGAACCTATCTCAACCTGGACAGCCATGAAATACAACCTCAAAAGAAGGTATGTACCACCTCACTATCACCATGAAATGCAGAGACAGTTTAGACAGCTTTCACAAAAGAACCGGAGCGTGGAGGAGTACTTTGAGGAATTTGAGCAGCTACGCAACCGGATGAACCTAGATGAAGATGAAAAAGTCCTCATGGGACACTTCATTGACGGATTACAAGACCGGATAGCCAGGAAGGTAGAGAGGCAGCCGTGCCATGATCTTAATGAGCTTTTACACTAAGCTATTCTTGCTGAACAAGGGATCAAGCGCAAGACCACATCAGCCAACCGGTCCCGGCCCAGCACTTCTTGGAACAATCTGAAGGATTCGTTTAGTGTTAATCCTGATTCAATTCTTCAGATTAAACTCCTAAACATGCCAGATCTAGGTTCTCTTGCTAGAAACATAAAGGATCTCACCTGTTACCTTGTTATGCAGCGGAATTAAGAGGCACGGGTCAGAGATCAGCAGAACCACCAAGGGATAGCTCCTCCAAAGGCTCACACACGCACACAAAGGAAATTTGGCTGCTAGACCACGAGGAGGGAGGCGCAGAAGAGAGAGAGAGTTGGCGCAGAGGGTTAGAAGAATTAGAGAGCTTAGGTCAAGTTTTATTCATTAAAACTCCTTTTAGTTCTCATGGGCTTTTGGGCCCAATTCTCAGTCTGATTAAATCCCTTGGATTTAATCAGGCCCTTCTGTCTCTCCGAGCACAGTAAATGCCTAGCACTTTTACCGTACTTCTGATGTACCGTTCCTTCATAGTTTCCTGTTAGCTTAGGCGTGTGACCCATATGGGATCATATAATAAAGGCAATAAGTCCAAGACTTATAGATCATGAGCGGACTCTAGCAAGCCATCATGACCCCCAGTATTATATGACTTATGTCTGATCATTGACATACTCTTACTTTCTAGAGACAGTACTGAGATTACTGGACATAATTCCAACAATCTCCCACTTGTACTGGAATCTCTGTATTCATAATCCTTTTGTCTCAATATCTCGATTAGTCATAAGGCAAGATTAGTGTCATCCTTATAAAGCCTAATCTTGTTCATCGGACTCTGATTTGATACTGACAATCCAAACGACTCGGGAAAGTCCGTTTGAGCATGGCCATGCATTTTCCAGTATACAAATCTCCGATTGGCCTAGAGATATTCACTCTATTTATATTGGAGGGACAAATCCAGTCTTGTTCCATCACTGTAAACTACTCATTTTCATAATACACCCAATCAAGGTCCTTATAACTGTCGCTTAACGACAGCATTAGACAATGATCAAAGCGCATTAGTTCATGTGCAGTCACATGCATGCGAACTCAGGTCTAAGGACTATACTCTATAGTCGTAGTAAGAATCTCTTATGACACAGATATAAATATCCTGAAGAGTTCTTATAATCGGGTCTTGTCCGGTCGTATGTACCCCAACATACACCTATGTATTGACTTTGATGCCGTGCATCTATGACATCCTGAGACTTTGTCATAAGTCACATACCAATCTAGTCTCACGCGGTTGTTGGTGTTCCAATTCAACAACCTTCGACTAGGGACAGGATGATATAAGCCATCTATCAAATATAGGGTCTCATGATCAAGCTAAATGACTTTGATGACTCAAGATCAAGTCACTTACTTCGATGACCTATAAAATGGTTCATATCATTTTGGAACGATTATTTCATCACAGTTAAAATAATCTTGAAATAATAATTTCATTAAACATAAAAAAAAATGTTTTACAAGAACATATCAAATAACTAAATAAAGCCCTCAAACTCCCACTCAAATTTAGATTACATTTCAATGTCTCTAATCCCTACAGCTTCAGTCAGGAACTCGAGCTTAGGTCTTGGGAGTGGCTTTGTCAATGGATCAGCGACGTTATCATCTGTCTGAACTCGACTGATCTTGACTTCCTTTCTATTAATGATGTCACGTATCAAGTGAAATCTTCTTAGAACATGCTTGGATTTCTGGTGTGATCTTGGTTACTTTGCCTGAGCAATAGCACCATTGTTATCACAAAACAGTGCCAGAGGCTCAGCCACATTTGGTATCACACCTAGTTCAATAATGAACTTTCGTATCCAAACAGCTTCCTTCGCAGCTTCTGAAGCGGCGATATATTCAGCTTCTGTAGTGGAATCAGCAACGGTGTCTTGCTTGGAGCTTCTCCAACTGATTGCACCGCCATTCAGACAAAAGATATAACCGGACTGTGACCGGAAATCATCTTGGTCTGTCTGGAAACTTGCGTCCGTGAATCCACTGACTTTAAGCACATCACTTCCACCGTACACCAAGAACTTATCCTTAGTATGTCTTAGATACTTCAAGATATTCTTGACGGCAATCCAGTGGCTTTCACCTGGATTTGACTGGTATCTACTCGTCATGCTCAATGCATATGCAACATCAGGACGAGTACAGATCATGGCATACATGATAGATCCTATTGCAGATGCATAAGGAATATTCTTCATGCGCTCAAGCTCAGCAGCCGTCGTAGGGCTCTGCTTCTTGCTTAGCGTTGTGCCATGTACCATTGGCGTGAAGCCCTTCTTGGAATCTTTCATGCTGAATCTTTGTAGGACTTTGTCAATGTATGAATCTTGACACAAGCCTATCAGCCTTCTAGATCTATCCCGGTAGATCCTGATTCCAAGAACGTATGCGGCCTCACCCATGTCTTTCATGGAAAAACAACTTCCAAGCCAGTCCTTTACTGACTTCAGCATTGGAACGTCGTTTCCGAGAAGCAGTATGTCATCGACATACAGAATGAGAAATACTATCTTGCTCCCACTAGTTTTCTTATACACGCATTGTTCTTCTTCGTTTCTGATGAAGTCAAATTGCTTGATCGCTTCATCAAAACGAAGATTCCAGCTCCTCGATGCTTGCTTCAATCCATAAATGGATTTATGAAGCTTGCATACTTTCCCAGCATTCTTTGGATCTATGTAACCGTCAGGTTGTGTCATATACACATCCTCTTCCAGAATTCCATTCAGGAAGGCGGTTTTCACGTCCATCTGCCAAATTTCATAATCATGAAAAGCTGCAGTTGCTAGTAGAATCCGAATAGATTTCATCATTGCCACTGGGGAATAGGTTTCATCGTAATCCACACCGTGAACTTGTCTGAAACCTTTTGCCACCAACCTGGCTTTATAAATCTGGACATTTCCATCCACGTCAATCTTCTTCTTGAAGATCCATTTGCACTCGATGGCTTTTACACCAGCGGGTAAGTCAACCAACGAAAACACTTGGTTGACCGACATGGAGTCCATTTCGGAATCAGTGGCTTTACGCCACTTAGAGGAATCTGGGCCCATCATGGCTTGATTGAAGTTCGATGGTTCATCACCATCAATGATCAGAAGATCATGACAGTTAGTCACGAGGAATCCTTGATATCTCTCGGGTTCGTGACGGATCCTCCCGGATCTTCGAACTTCAGGTACTACAGGTTCAGGCTCTACAATTTCTTGTAGGTCCTCCTGCTGCTCTTCCTCATTAGGTTGAGCAGTATCCTGTTCATCTTGAATTTCTTCAAGCAGTACCTTACTCCCACTGTCTTTCTTAGAGAGAAACTCCCTCTCAAGAAAGTTACAATCCCGTGCAACAAAGATCTTGTTCTCGGAACGTAGATAGAAGTAATAAGCCTTGGTTTCCTTCGGATAACCAATGAAGTAGCATTTATCAGACTTTGGTGTAAGCTTGTCAGAAATCAATCTCTTGACATAGGCTTCACAACCCCAAATTCTAAGGTAAGACAGCACTGGAGCTTCTCCAGTCCATAATTCATATGGTGTCTTAGCTACTGCTTTTGATGGCGCTCTATTTAGAGTGAACACTGCTGTTAGCAGAGCATATCCCCAAAGGGATATTGGAAGGTCTGTGTGACTCATCATAGATCGAACCATATCCAATAAGGTCCGATTTCTCCTCTCAGACACACCATTCCATTGTGGTGTTCCAGGAGGAGTGAGTTGGGATACGATCCCACACTCTCTCAGATGATCACTGAATTCTTGGCTTAAGTATTCTCCTCCTCGGTCGGACCGAAGAGCCTTAATGCTTTTGCCAAGTTGGTTATGTACTTCATTTTGGAATTCTCTGAATTTCTCAAACGATTCAGATTTATGTTTCATTAAATAAACATATCCATACCTACTGAAATCATCAGTGAAGGTAATGAAGTACTGATAGTTTCCTCTTGCATTTGTGGACATTGGGCCACACACATCTGTGTGTATCAGGCCCAATAAGTCACTGGCCCTCTCGTTAGGTTTATTAAAGGGGGCCCGCGTCATTTTGCCCATCAGACAGGATTCGCATTTCTCACATGACTCAAAGTCAAATGAGCCAAGAAGTCCATTCGAATGGAGCCTCTTAATGCGTTTCTCACTGATGTGCCCTAAACGACAATGCCATAGAAACGTTCGGTTCTCCTCATTAGGTTTGAACCGTTTGGTATTAATGTTCTAAATTGGCGCGGATTGATCAAGTATGTAAAGCCCATTCGTAAGAGGGGCACAACCATAGAACAAATTGTTGCGATTGAAGGAACATAATTTATTCTTAACTGAAAAATCATAACCTTCCAAATCCAACAATGAAATTGAAATAATATTTCTGCTTATCGCAGGTACAAAATAACAATTATTGAGTTCTAAAACCAATCCCGAAGGTAAAGACAACAAGTATGTGCCTACAGCTAGTGCAGGAACTTTCGCTCCATTCCCAACTCGTAGCTCCACTTGTCCTTGCTTCAGCCTCCTACTGTTGCTGAGTGCCTGCATATTAGTACAAATATGAGCCCCACAACCAGTATCCATAACCCATGAGGTATTATCAGAAGTAGTTGTATTAACTTCTATAACAAAAATACCTGATGAAGAAGTCTCCAGAGTCTTCTTCTTCAATTCCTTTAGACCTTCCAGGAATTTCTTACATTCTCTCCTCCAATGCCCTGGTTCTTTACAGAACCTGCAGATGTCAGTAGGCCCAGCCTTGGACTTGGGCTTGGGCTTTGGCGTGTCCTTGTCCGAGACTTGAACAGCCTTAGCCTTTCCCTTGTCCTTGGCAGAGGATTTCTTAAAGCCCTTGCCCTTTTGCACCATAAGCACATTGGGGTCCTTGGCTTTCCTCAAGTTGGGCTCTGCAGTCTTGAGCATTCCGTGAAGCTCAGGCAATGTCTTACTCAAGCCATGCATATTGAAGTTCAGGATGAACTGATCATAGCTTGCAGGTAAAGACTGCAGAACGATGTCGCAGGCAAGTTCCTGGCTGATAGGGCAGTCGAGTTTCTGAAGATGATCGAGATAACCCATCATCTTCAAGACATGAGGACTCACTGCCGCATTTGCAGCCAACTTACAGTCTAAGAGGTTCTTAACTGTCTGGAACCTCTCAGTCCTTGCCTGCTCCTGAAAAAGCGATTTCAGGCTTGCCATTATCTCGATGGGCGACAACACACTCTCGAACTGCATTTGCAGCTCAGCAGTCATGGTCGCCAACATCAGGCAATAGACATCATTTTCATCTGACGAATGCTTTTCCCAAGCATTATGCAGAGTCCTGGCAGCATTGTTAGGAGGCCTCTCGGGGAGGGGATCACGAAGGACATAATCCTTCTTCTCCTGCTTGAGGACCAGCCTCAAGTTCCTTGACCACGTCAGGAAGTTCGTTCCAGTCAGCTTCTCCTTTTCGAGAACAGACCGGATTGAGAATGTGTTTTGTGTGCTTGTAGTAGTCATAGCTGAAATATAAGATAAAAAGGTTATTAGTTAATATGTTCAATATGATTAATCTTGCATTATATTCAATAACATTAGTTATCCTCAAAAGAACATAATGATTCCAAGATCCACATATAACTAAGATCAAAGTGGGCCACTGGCCATCACCCAACCTTAGCTTATATCGGTAAGCCCTATCTCGGCTAATTATATCCGTGATATAACTCTTGGTTGTGAATCTGGGCCCGAGGCCCAATCCACTCTGATGTCTCAAGGCCCGGGACTCCCGATGGCCTAGTCAAGAAAACCAGACTATACAGTCATGTAATCACTAATGTCTGGGACTCCCAATGACATTTATGAATCACAAACTGTTTTACCCACGCAAAAGATAGACACCCTCACACTGTAAGGCCGTGTGTACGATTGAATGGGCTTCAACAGCTGACATAGACTGGACAAGACATCCAACGCTTGATATTATTTGAGGTTCGTAGGTTTATTAAAATTTCATCCCACAATAGAAGATTACTATTTTGGGAAACTTTCCTTTTTTTTGGAAACCTACTAATTTTGGAAACTTTCTAAAATTGGAAACTTCCTAAAATTGGAAACTTTCTAAATATAGAAATTTCCTAAAATCCAAAACATGCAAATCTAGAAACTTCTATTCTAAGTAACTTTCTAATTTCAGATTTTGAAAACAGATTAATTTAAAATCGATTTTAATTTTATATAAATAAATTTTAAATTAAATCTGAAGAAAAGACTCAAATAATTGGCCCAATTGTTTTAACTTCTTGGCCCGAGGCCCAAGAATTGGTCCATGTCCAAGACATAACCCAATTGCCCAATTAAATGACATAACCGGTCTGGTTCATTAAAATTGGTCCAACCAAAATTAATTACTACGATGACCACAATTGTCAACCGGTTATTTACTAAACCGGATTTTCTCAATTTATTTGGTCTAACCAAATCAAATTAGAAAATCACTGGTTTAGGCACAAAATCCAATTTTTCGACTTTGGATTTCTTATCCCGGTTTAACCAGAACTTAATAAATTTATTAAGTCTGTTTATTAAACCAAGACGATTTAAGTTTTAATCAAATTAAACCGAACCATCACTCAGCCAAACCGAACCGACCATTAGGTCACGGTGAACCGAACCGAGATGCAGGCTTCACGCGATCGGGAATGATCGGGACAGCCGCATGCCGCGATCGGGACGAGTTCGGTTGCGTGATCGGGACGGGAGCGTGATCGTCGAGCTCGGGTCGTGTGATCATGACGCGATCGGGACGAGAGACTCACGCGATCGGGACGCGGGAGAGGCAGGCCGTGATCCGCGATCGAAGCATGCGATCGCCTGGGCCGAGCAACTCGCGGTCCATGTAGCTGATCGGTCCGACGCATACCGATCCATGATCGGATGACGCGACGCGACTTGATCCGGACGTGTGATCCTTTGGCGATCAACACTCCGACGCAACCAATTCATATAGATTGGATCATGCGATTTCTTGTTTGTTTAGGTTTTTAATTCTTTGTTTCTTAAGTGTTTTCTCTTATCAGTAGATTGATTCAAAACACTTCTTAAACAATCCTAAACATGATTCTAAACAAGAAAAACTAACAGAACCAATGGCTCTGATACCACTGAAGGATTCGTTTAGTGTTAATCCTGATTCAATTCTTCAGATTAAACTCCTAAACATGCCAGATCTAGGTTCTCTTGCTAGAAACATAAAGGATCTCACCTGTTACCTTGTTATGCATCGGAATTAAGAGGCACGGGTCAGAGATCAGCAGAACCACCAAGGGATAGCTCCTCCAAAGGCTCACACACGCACACAAAGGAAATTTGGCTGCTAGACCACGAGGAGGGAGGCGCAGAAGAGAGAGAGAGTTGGCGCAGAGGGTTAGAAGAATTAGAGAGCTTAGGTCAAGTTTTATTCATTAAAACTCCTTTTAGTTCTCATGGGCTTTTGGGCCCAATTCTCAGTCTGATTAAATCCCTTGGATTTAATCAGGCCCTTCTGTCTCTCCGAGCACAGTAAATGCCTAGCACTTTTACCGTACTTCTGTTGTACCGTTCCTTCATAGTTTCCTGTTAGCTTAGGCGTGTGACCCATATGGGATCATATAATAAAGGCAATAAGTCCAAGACTTATAGATCATGAGCGGACTCTAGCAAGCCATCATGACCCCCAGTATTATATGACTTATGTCTGATCATTGACATACTCTTACTTTCTAGAGACAGTACTGAGATTACTGGACATAATTCCAACACAATCCTCCACCAAGAGACAAAGGAAAGGCTATAGAATTAGATTCTAAAGCCAAGAAACCGGCCCTAGACACCCCTAAAACATCACGGCCAGAAACAGGTAAGTCTTCTAACCCTACTAGAACTAGAGATATTACTTGTTTTAAGTGTCAAGGCAGGGGACATTATGCAAGAGACTGACCAAACCAGCGAGCAATGATAGTCACAGCTGAGGGTTATGAGTCTCAAGATGAAGTGGAAGTACCTGATCACACGGATACTGAAGAAGAAGTAGCTTATCCAGAACAAGGAGAGATGCTTGTAGTGTGTAGAGCATTAAGTGCTCTAAGTGATCCGGAAACCGTTCAAAGGGAGAACTTGTTCTTCACACGCTGCAATGTGCAGAATAAGGTATGTTCTATGATCATTGATGGTGGATCTTGTACTAATGCTGCTAGAAAGATACTTGTAGAGAAGCTAGGTCTCAAGACCAGCAAGCATCCGAGACCATATAGGCTAAGATGGCTCGACTCAGCCACTGAGATAAGGATAGCTGAGCAAGTGACCGTAGCTTTCAACATTGGAAGATACCATGATCAAATTGTGTGTGATGTGGTGCCAATGCAAGTGGGACATCTACTCTTAGGACGCCCTTGGCAATTTGACAGGGAAGTTATGCACAATGGCCGCACCAACACTCACTCATTCACCTTCAACAAACGCAAGTTTCAGCTTGCCCCTTTATCACCACAAGAGGTACATGAAATGCAAGCGAAGTTTGCTGCTGAGTATAAGGCAAGTAAAACTAACTTATATATCACTCCTAGTACTGTTATTAAGGCTTTAGATCATAAAGAAACTGTGCTACTAATGGTGTTCAAGGAAATGGTGCTTACGAGCTCACAAGATATTACCCTTGCACCCGAAGTTTCTTCTTTATTGGACAGGTTTAAGGATGTGTTCCCTGATGAGATACCAGCTGGATTACCACCTATCCGAGGCATAGAACACCAGATTGACCTTGTACCAGGAGCAGCCTTGCCTAACCGACCAGCTTACAGGATGAATCCCACGGAGACAAAGGAGCTTGAGAAGCAGATTCAAGAATTGATGTCTAAAGGCTATATTCGAGAGAGTCTAAGCCCATGTGCCGTGCCTGTATTGTTAGTGCCTAAGAAGGATGGAACATGGAGAATATGCGTAGACTGCAGGGCCATCAACAACATCACCATCAAGTATAGACACCCCATTCCACGCCTAGATGATATGCTGGATGAACTTCACGGAGCAACCATCTTCAGCAAGGTACATTTGAGAAGTGGTTACCATCAGGTCCGGATGAAAGAAGGAGGTGAATGGAAGACAGCCTTCAAGACCAAGCAAGGCCTCTATGAATGGCTAGTCATGCCGTTTGGCCTAACCAACGCCCCAAGCACATGTATGCGTCTAATGAACCAGGTTCTAAGGGCTTTCATTAGCAAATTCGTGGTAGTTTATTTTGATGATATTCTGGTTTATAGCAAGTGTTTTGATGATCATATTAAACATCTTGAGTTAGTACTAGAAACATTCCGCAAGGAAGGTCTCTATGGAAACCTTAAGAAATGCACCTTATGTACTAATGAGCTAGTTTTCCTAGGTTTTGTTGTAAGTTCACAGGGTTTAAGGTGGATCAAGAGAAGATAAGGGCTATTCAAGAATGGCCAACTCCTACAACTATTGGACAAGTTAGGAGCTTCCACGGCCTAGCAAGTTTTTACAGAAGATTTGTCAAAGATTTCAGCACAGTGGCTGCACCTCTAACTGCTGTAATCAAGAAGGACATAGCATTCACATGGGGGCCAGCTCAAGACGTAGCCTTCCAGCAGCTCAAGGACCGTTTGACTAATGCACCTCTTTTGGTTTTGCCTAACTTTGATAAAACCTTTGAGATTGAATGTGATGCTTCAGGCCTAGGTATTGGAGCTGTACTCACTCAAGGAGGACGACCAGTAGCTTATTTTAGTGAGAAACTAAGTGGAGCCAGCCTCAACTATCCAACATATGACAAGGAGCTTTATGCACTAGTAAGATCGTTGGAGACGTGGCAACACTACCTGCTGTCTAAGGAATTCGTTATACACACTGACCACGAGACACTCAAGCATTTGAGAGGGCAGACAACACTCAAGAGGAGGCATGCTAAGTGGTTAGAGTTTGTGGAGACGTTTCCTTACATAATCCAGTACAAAAAGGGAAAGGACAACATTGTTGCTGATGCTTTATCAAGAAGACACATGCTGATCACAACAATGGAAGCCAAAGTGTTAGGATTTGAGCACATGAAGGACTCATATGAAGAGGATCCGGATTTCGGCCATATCTATCAAGAATGCCTCAAATCGCCATCAGGTTCTTTCTATACTCATAATGGCTATTTGTGTTGGAATTGTGTCCAGTAATCTCGGTACTGTCTATAGAAAGTAAGAGTATGTCAATGATCAGACATAAGTCATAAAATACTGGGGGTCATGATGGCTTGCTAGAGTCTGCTCATGATCTATAAGTCTTGGACTTATTGCCTTTATTATATGATCCCATATGGGTCACACGCCTAAGCTAACAGGAAATGTGTTGGAACGGCTTAGCAGAAGTACGGTAAAAGTGCCAGGCATTTGTCGTACTTAGAGAGAGATTAATGGGTCTGATTAAATCTAAGGGATTTAATCAGATTGGTATTTGGGCCCAAAAGCCCAAAAGGAATTAGAGAAGGGTTTTATAATTAAAACCAAGTCTAATTCTTTTCCCCAACCCTAAGCCTCAGCCGCGATTTCTCTCTCTCCCTGCGCCTCCTCTCTCTTGGTCTGGCAGCCTTCTTCCTGCTTGGTGTGCGTGTGTGAACCTCTGGAGGAGTTATCACTTGGTGGCTCTCTGATCTCTGACATGTTCTTCATATTCCGCTGCACAAAAGGTAACAGGTGAGATCCATAAAGTTTCTATTCAAGAGAACCTAGATCTGCATGTTTAGGACTGTTGAATCTGAGAATTGAATCTGGATTAACACTAAACATTCCTTCAGTGGTATCAGAGCCATTGGTTCTGTGGTTTTTCTTGTTTAGATTCAAGTTTAGGATTGTTTAAAGAGGTGTTTTTGAATCAATCTACTGATAAGAGCAAAACACTTAAGAAACAAGAATTGAAACCTAAACTAATGAAATCGCAAAACCCAAACTATATGATTTGGATTGCGATCGGCCGAGTGTTAAACCGATCGGCCAAGCCGATCGCATGTATCGATCACGGATCGATAGCATGGATCGCGTTGGCCGGTTGGATCGATCGCGTCTCGGCCAGCAACCGTCCCGCGCCAATATCGTGACCGAGAGCCGACTAGATCGTCCCGATCGCATGCCTCGTCACGTCCCGATGATCGCGTCTCGTCCCGCATACGGCCCGGCTGTCCCGATCGCTAGGCGATCGCGTGAAGCCACGACCCGAGCTCGACGATCGCGCGTCCCGTCCCGAACGATCGTCCCGTCCGGCTGCCGTCTCGATCTCGGATCGATTGCGTGCGGCTCGCGGCTGACGTGATCACGTGAAACTCACGATTAGGTCGTGATCGGTTCACGTGATCAATCGTTTCGGTTCGGTTTAAGGTTCGGTTTAAAACTTGATTAAAATTAAACGTCGCGGTTTAATAAACAGATTTAATAATTTTATTAAGTTCTGGTTAAACCGGGATAAGAAATCCAAAGTCGAAATATTGGATTTTGTGCCTAAACCAGGATTTTCTAATTTGATTTGGTTGGACCAAATAAATTGAGAAAATCCGGTTTAGTAAATAACCGGTTGACAATTGTGGTCATCGTAGTAATTAATTTTGGTTAGACCAATTTTAATGAACCAGACCGGTTATGTCATTTAATTGGGCAATTGGGTTATGTCTTGGACATAGACAAATTCTTGGGCCTCGGGCCAAGAAGTTAAAACAATTGGGCCAATTATTTGAGTCTTTTTCATCAGATTAATTTAAAATTTATTTTTATAAAATAATTATAAAAATCGATTTTTAAAATTAATAAGTTTCCAAAATTTTGAAATTAGAAAGTTTCTTAAAATAGAAGTTTCTAGATTTGCATGTTTTGGATTTTAAGAAATTTCTAAAGTTAGAAAGGTTCCGGTTTTAGAAAGTTTCCAATTTTAGAAAGTTTCCAAAATTAGTAGGTTTCCCAAAAAGGAAAGTTTCCCAAAATAGTAATCTTCTATTTTGGGATGAATTTTTTAATAAACCTACAAACCTCAAATAATATCAAGCGTTGGATGTCTTGTTCAGTCTACGTCAGCTGTCGAAGCCCATTCAATTGTATTCATGGCCTTAAAGTGTGAGGGTGTCTACTTTTGCGTGGATAAGACGGTTTGTGATTCATAAATGTCATTGGGAGTCCTAGACATTAATGATTACATGACTGTATAGTCTGGTTTTCTTGACTAGGCCATCGGGAGTCCCGGGCCTTGTGACATCAGAGTGGATTGGGCCTCGGGCCCAGATTCACAACCAAGAGTTATATCACGGATATAATTAGCCGACATAGGGCTTACCGATATAAGCTAAGGTTGGGTGATGGCCAGTGGCCCACTTTAATCTTAGTTATATGTGGATCTTGGAATCATTATATTCTATTGAGGGTAACTTATGTTATTGAATATAATGCGTGATTAATCATATTAAAATTTAATACGAGATTAATCATATTGAACATATTAACTAATAACGTTTTTATATTATATTTCAGCTATGACTACTACAAGCACTCAAAACACATTCTCAATCCGGTCTGTTCTCGAGAAGGAGAGGCTGACTGGAACGAACTTCCTGACGTGGTCTAGGAACTTGAGGCTGGTCCTCAAGCAGGAGAAGAAGGATTATGTCCTTCGTGATCCCCTCCCCGAGAGGCCTCCTAACAATGCCGCCAGGACTCTGCATAATGCTTGGGAAAAGCATTCGTCAGATGAAAATGATGTCTATTGCCTGATGTTGGCGACAATGACTGTTGAGCTGCAAATGCAGTTCGAGAGTGTGTTGTCACCCATCGAGATAATGGCAAGCCTGAAATCGCTTTTTCAGGAGCAAGCAAGGACTGAGAGGTTTCAGACAGTTAAGAACCTCTTAGACTGTAAGTTGGCTGCAAATGCGGCAGTGAGTCCTCATGTCTTGAAGATGATGGGTTATCTCGATCATCTTCAGAAACTCGACTGCCCTATCAGCCAGGAACTTGCCTGCAACATCGTTCTGCAGTCTTTACCTGCAAGCTATGATCAGTTCATTCTGAACTTTAATATGCATGGCTTGAGTAAGACATTGCCTGAGCTTCACGGAATGCTCAAGACTGCAGAGCCCAACTTGAGGAAAACCGCCAAGGACCCCAATGTGCTTATGGTGCAAAAGGGCAAGGGGTTTAAGAAATCCTCTGCTAAGGATAAGGGAAAGGCCAAGGCTGTCCAAGTCGCGGACAAGGACACGCCAAAGCCCAAGTCCAAGGCTGGGCCTACTGACATCTGCAGGTTCTGTAAAGAACCAGGGCATTGGAGGAGAGAATGTAAGAAATTCCTGGAAGGTCTAAAGGAATTGAAGAAGAAGACTTTCGAGACTTCTTCAACATGTATTTTTGTTATAGAAGTTAATACAACTACTTCTGATAATACCTCATGGGTTATGGATACTGGTTGTGGGGCTCATATTTGTACTAATATGCAGGCACTCAGCAACAGTAGAAGGCTGAAGCAAGGACAAGTGGAGCTACGAGTTGGGAATGGAGCGAAAGTTCCTGCACTAGCTGTAGGCACATACTTGTTGTCTTTACCTTCGGGATTGATTTTAGAACTCCATAATTGTTATTTTGTACCTGCGATAAGCAGAAATATTATTTCAATTTCTTTGTTGGATTTGGAAGGTTATGATTTTTCAGTTAAGAATAAATTATGTTCCTTCAATCGCAACAATTTGTTCTATGGTTGTGCCCCTCTTACGAATGGGCTTTACATACTCGATCAATCCGCGCCAATTTATAACATTGATACCAAACGGTTCAAACCTAATGAGGAGAACCGAACGTTTCTATGGCATTGTCGTTTAGGGCACATCAGCGAGAAACGCATCAAGAGGCTCCATTCGAATGGGCTTCTTGGCTCATTTGACTTTGAGTCATGTGAGAAATGCGAATCCTGCATGATGGGCAAAATGACACGGGCCCCCTTTAATAAACCTAACGAGAGGGCCAGTGACTTATTGGGCCTGATACACACTGATGTGTGTGGCCCAATGTCCACAAATGCAAGAAGAAACTATCAGTACTTCATTACCTTCACTGACGATTTCAGTAGGTATGGATATGTTTATTTAATGAAACATAAGTCTGAATCTTTTGAGAAGTTCAGAGAATTCCAAAATGAAGTACAGAACCAACTTGGCAAAAGCATTAAGGCTCTTCGGTCCGACCGAGGAGAAGAATACTTAAGCCAAGAATTCAGTGATCATCTAAGAGAGTGTGGGATCGTATCCCAACTCACTCCTCCTGGAACACCTCAATGGAATGGTGTGTCTGAGAGGAGAAATCGGACCTTATTGGATATGGTTCGATCTATGATGAGTCACACAGACCTTCCAATATCCCTTTGGGAATATGCTCTGCTAACAGCAGTGTTCACTCTAAATAGAGCGCCATCGAAAGCAGTAGCAAAGACACCATATGAATTATGGACTGGAGTGGCTCCAGTGCTGTCTTATCTTAGAATTTGGGGTTGTGAAGCCTATGTCAAGAGATTAATCTCAGACAAGCTTACACCAAAGTCTGATAAATGCTACTTCATTGGTTATCCGAAGGAAACCAAGGCTTATTACTTCTATCTACGTTCCGATAACAAGATCTTTGTTGCCCGGGATTGTAACTTTCTTGAGAGGGAGTTTCTCTCTAAGAAAGACAGTGGGAGTAAGGTACTGCTTGAAGAAATTCAAGATGAACAGGATACTGCTCAACCTAATGAGGAAGAGCAGCAGGAGGACCTACAAGAGATTGTAAAGCCTGAACCTGTAGTACCTGAAGTTCGAAGATCCGGGAGGATCCGTCACGAACCCGAGAGATATCAAGGATTCCTCGTGACTAACTGTCATGATCTTCTGATCATTGATGGTGATGAACCATCGAATTTCAATCAAGCCATGATGGGCCCAGATTCCTCTAAGTGGCGTAAAGCCACTGATTCCGAAATGGACTCCATGTCGGTCAACCAAGTGTTTTCGTTGGTTGACTTACCCGCTGGTGTAAAAGCCATCGAGTGCAAATGGATCTTCAAGAAGAAGATTGACGTGGATGGAAATGTCCAGATTTATAAAGCCAGGTTGGTGGCAAAAGGTTTCAGACAAGTTCACGGTGTGGATTACGATGAAACCTATTCCCCAGTGGCAATGATGAAATCTATTCGGATTCTACTAGCAACTGCAGCTTTTCATGATTATGAAATTTGGCAGATGGACGTGAAAACCGCCTTCCTGAATGGAATTCTGGAAGAGGATGTGTATATGACACAACCTGACGGTTACATAGATCCAAAGAATGCTGGGAAAGTATGCAAGCTTCATAAATCCATTTATGGATTGAAGCAAGCATCGAGGAGCTGGAATCTTCGTTTTGATGAAGCCATCAAGCAATTTGACTTCATCAGAAACGAAGAAGAACAATGCGTGTATAAGAAAACTAGTGGGAGCAAGATAGTATTTCTTATTCTGTATGTTGATGACATACTGCTTCTCGGAAACGACGTTCCAATGCTGAAGTCGGTAAAGGACTGGCTTGGAAGTTGTTTTTCCATGAAAGACATGTGTGAAGCCGCATACGTTCTTGGAATCAGGATCTACCGGGATAGATCTAGAAGGCTGATAGGCTTGTGTCAAGATTCATACATTGACAAAGTCCTACAAAGATTCAGCATGAAAGATTCCAAGAAGGGCTTCACGCCAATGGTACATGGCACAACGCTAAGCAAGAAGCAGAGCCCTACGACGGCTGCTGAGCTTGAGCGCATGAAGAATATTCCTTATGCATCTGCAATAGGATCTGTCATGTATGCCATGATCTGTACTCGTCCTGATGTTGCTTATGCATTAAGCATGACGAGTAGATACCAGTCAAATCCAGGTGAAAACCATTGGATTGCCGTCAAGAATATCCTGAAGTATCTAAGACATACTAAGGATAAGTTCTTGGTATACGGTGGAAGTGATGTGCTTAAAGTCAGTGGATTCACGGACGCAAGTTTCCAGACAGACCAAGATGATTTCCGGTCACAGTCCGGTTATATCTTTTGTCTGAATGGCGGTGCAATCAGTTGGAGAAGCTCCAAGCAAGACACCGTTGCTGATTCCACTACAGAAGCTGAATATATCGCCGCTTCAGAAGCTGCGAAGGAAGCTGTTTGGATACGAAAGTTCATTATTGAACTAGGTGTGATACCAAATGCGGCTGAGCCTCTGGCACTGTTTTGTGATAACAATGGTGCTATAGCTCAGGCAAAGGAACCAAGATCACACCAGAAATCCAAGCATGTTCTAAGAAGATTTCACTTGATTCGTGACATCATTAATAGAAAGGAAGTCAAGATCAGCCGAGTTCAAACAGATGATAACGTCGCTGATCCGTTGACAAAGCCACTCCCAAGACCTAAGCTCGAGTTCCTAACTGAAGCTGTAGGCATTAGAGACATTGAAATGTAATCTAAATTTGAGTGGGAGTTTGAGGGCTTTATTTAGTTTTTGATATGTTCTAGTAAAACATTTTATGTTTAATGAAATTATTATTTCGAGATTATTTTAACTGTGATGAAATAATCGTTCCAAAATGATATGAACCATTTTATAGGTCATCGAAGTAAGTGACTTGATCTTGAGTTATCAAAGTCATTTAGCTTGATCATGAGACCCTATATTTGATATATGGCTTATATCACAATGTCCCTAGTCGAAGGTTGTTGAAATTGGAACGCCAACAACCGTGTGAGACTAGATTGGTATGTGACTTATGACAAAGTCTCAGTATGTCATGGATGCGCGGCATCAAAGTCAGTACATAGGTGTATGTTGGGAACATACGACCGGACATGACCCGCTTATGAGAACTCTTCAGGATATTTATATCTGTGTCATAAGAGATTCTCACTACGACTATAGAGTATAGTCCTTAGACCTGAGTTCGCATGCATGTGACTGCACATGGACTGATGCACTTTGATCATTGTCTAACGCTATCGTTCTGCGATAGTTATAAGGACCTTGTTTGGGTACATCATGAAATGAGTAGTTTACAGTGATGGAACAAGACGGGATTTGTCCCTTCAATATAAATGGAGTGAATATCTCTAGGCCAATCGGAGATTTGAATACTGGAAAATGCATGGCCATGCTCAAACGGACTTTCCCGAGTCGTTTGGATTGTCAGTATCAAATCAGAGTCCGATGAACAAGATTAGGCTTTATAAGGATGACACTAATCTTGCCTTATGACTAATCGAGATATTGAGACAAAAGGATTATGAATACAGAGATTCCAGTACAAGTGGGAGATTGTTGGAATTGTGTCCAGTAATCTCGGTACTGTCTATAGAAAGTAAGAGTATGTCAATGATCAGACATAAGTCATAAAATACTGGGGGTCATGATGGCTTGCTAGAGTCCGCTCATGATCTATAAGTCTTGGACTTATTGCCTTTATTATATGATCCCATATGGGTCACACGCCTAAGCTAACAGGAAATGTGTTGGAACGGCTTAGCAGAAGTACGGTAAAAGTGCCAGGCATTTGTCGTACTTAGAGAGAGATTAATGGGTCTGATTAAATCTAAGGGATTTAATCAGATTGGTATTTGGGCCCAAAAGCCCAAAAGGAATTAGAGAAGGGTTTTATAATTAAAACCAAGTCTAATTCTTTTCCCCAACCCTAAGCCTCAGCCGCGATTTCTCTCTCTCCCTGCGCCTCCTCTCTCTTGGTCTAGCAGCCTTCTTCCTGCTTGGTGTGCGTGTGTGAACCTCTGGAGGAGTTATCACTTGGTGGCTCTCTGATCTCTGACCTGTTCTTCATATTCGGCTGCACAAAAGGTAACAGGTGAGATCCATAAAGTTTCTATTCAAGAGAACCTAGATCTGCATGTTTAGGACTGTTGAATCTGAGAATTGAATCTGGATTAACACTAAACATTCCTTCAATTTGTTTAGGGAAAAGAGACTTTGTATTCCACAGGGATCCATGATGGAGCTGCTGATCAGTGAAGCACATGGAGGAGGACTCATGGGACACTTCGGAATAGACAAGACCATGGCCGTTCTGAACGATCATTTCTTTTGGCCACACCTTAAGAGAGACGTGGAGCAATTCATCTCCAAGTGTGTCACTTGCCATCAAGCCAAATCAAGATCACATCCCCACGGGTTATACATGCCTTTACCCATTCCTACTATGCCTTGGGTTGATATATCTATGGATTTTGTTTTAGGCTTACCCAAAATCCGAGGAAAGGATTCTATCTTTGTTGTAGTGGACAGGTTCTCAAAGATGGCACATTTCATACCGTGTGCAAAGACCAATGATGCCACTCAAACTGCTGACTTATTCTTCAGAGAAGTGGTGCGCTTACATGGGATTCCAAGGACAATTGTATCTGTCCGTGACACCAAGTTCCTAAGCCACTTTTGGAGAGTGTTGTGGAGAAAGCTCGGAACCAAGCTTGTCTTTTCAACCACGTGCCATCCTCAAACTGATGGACAAACTGAGGTAGTGAATAGGTCACTCTCAGCTCTATTAAGAGCCACGGTGGGTAAGAATTTGAGAAATTGGTTGGATTGCATTCCTTTTGTTGAATTTGCTTATAACTATGCTAACCATTCAGCTACTAAGCTGTCACCGTTTGAGATTGTCTATGGCTTTAAACCAGAAACTCCTCTAGATCTTTCCCCCATTGTCTCCTTTAGAGTTCACTAATCAGGATGGAGAAAGCAAAGCAGCAGCCATTCAAAAGCTACACCAAAAGGTTAAGGAGAACTTGGAGAAGAAAACCGCAACATACAAGAAGGCCGCGGATAAGGGAAGGAAAGAAGTGATCTTCAACCCAGGAGATTGGGTGTGGATTCACATGAGACCAGAACGGTTCCCCAACCAGAGAAAGAGCAAGCTAGCACCTAGAGGAGATGTCCCATTCAAAGTCTTGGAGAGGATCAACAACAATGCATATCGCTTGGAGCTTCTGGGTGAGTTAAACATATCTCTTACGTTCAATGTTGCTGACTTGTCTCCTTATTTTGTAGATGATGGAGTTCTGAGGTCAGAACCTTCTCAAAAGGGTGGGAATGATGAGGACATCACCTCAGCAAGCGATCCAGATGAAGGCAGCTCGGAGGACACTAGCATCACCAGCATGAACCACCTTCCAAAGACACGTTCAGGAGCTAGAAAGCTGAGAGGTCGGTTCATAGCCAGCGTGCCGGACTTCATGGAGCTAGAAGAACAAGTCTTGGAAGCCAAGACGCGAGCTAGCGTTTCTGAACGCTCAAGAGAACCTTTGGCCGGACAATGCCAAGTCTTTACCATCCGGTCCGGCCCAAGCTAAGTTCGAGAGTTGGTGGACTTTCTTGCACTCTTTTTCCCTTGTGTGGTTTTGTCCCAAGTGGTTTTACTCAAAAGGTTTTTAATGAGGCAAGTCGGCCCACCCACACCCATAGCTCACGGATTAGCCAACAAGGAAAGATCACACACTTTCCTTTCTTGTCAAACTCGATTATTCTCATTCAATTCCGAGATCATTTGTTTTCCCCTTTGTATCTTTTCAATTCTGTATTTAATCATGTCTTGTATCATTGAGAAACACACCTTTGAATGAAATAAGCAATTCGTTTTCTTAGCACAGAAACATCTTTTGTTCTACGGCTTTCTTGAAGAGATTTCAAGCGACTCAAAGAACTTGTCTTATCACAAGGCCAACCATCCCTTGTGTGGCGACCTCACCACCGCTCAATCCACTTCTCAGCCTGTTCAAAGAGCGCCCCTCCGGCCAATTGAACACGCCCCATCAACCGCAACATTCGCCCCTCTGATTAGGCTTGAAGAGAGTGCCCCATTCCGGCCAGCTTCTAGCCACCATTCCCCGTGAGTTTGATTCTTTAAGGGCCAAGCTTACATCAGAATGAGAAAGAGATAAATCCCTCTTGAACTGTTTAGTGTAAGGATCAACTCAAGAGAGTATTTGGCTGCTAGAAGCAGCCTAAAACGTGGCTCTTAAGCCTCTACAATTTGCCTAACTGGACTTACTACAATGGAGAGAAAATAAGAGAACTAAAGTCTCTTGTATTATATGTATTCAATGTGTTACATCTTACATTCAGAATAAAACAAGTCTAAACCTATTTAAATATCTAGAATAAACTAAGATAAAATGAAATGAAGAAAGGGAGCTGATTTCGAATTTAGTTCAGCCATAAGAGACAAAATGAAGTTATATCCAAAAGGGTGAAAGTGACAACACAAAAACAGTCCAAACAAGATCTTAAGGTTAATTTTGACCTGATCTAACGTCTCTATGGCCTTTTTCCCACTTGTATTCTAATCAGAACATGCATAGCTCTCACTCCTAACAGTCGTATACTGTGCTGAAGCTCACAACACACTCCAAAGCACATGGGACCATTTCTATCATCCCTCGACCAAGATGCATCCGAAATCTTCTCTTTAAATACTCTTCTCTTCTTTATTCTACTCTTCGCTTCTTATTTCAAGACAATAGAATGGGCCTTGATCTTCATTTAAATCAGCCCAAGGTTTAAGCAAGACTTAGAACCAATAATAAAGTAATTCCTTGTCCTTAATTACTTCTAAGACAAGTCTTGATATATCTTTAACACCACAAACTTAAGACTTTAGGAGGAGAGTCTTCGGTCTTTATTCAAAACTTCTGACCTTTCCTCTCCTTTCCTGCCCCCTCTCTAATACGCCATTGCAAGTTTGATCGTCAAGACTCTAGAGGACCAAAGGCCATGCTTGGAATCAGCAAGTACTACCTCATTAAAAATCTCCATAAAGAAAAATTCTTGGGATAAAATTTTATGGAGGGAAAAGAGTATAGTCCCACGAATCCTTGATGTAGCTTTTACCATGGTTTTAAAAAATGTTGCTTGCTTTATTAGAATCAAGCTTCTTCCTGACCTTGAGAATCATTGCCTCTTATATTTCCATGACTCCATTCCTCTTTGTAACACTTCAATTCCATCCAACACTTACTGCTTATGGTCTTACTTATTCTTTGGGTCATCTTCTTTGGGTCTGCTATCTTCATGTGTAACTTCTTTGTAGCTTTATTTGAGGTTTTGAGAACCATGAAACTGAACTCCACCTCCTGGTCAAAAAATTTTCAATTAAACTTGCTTATCCACAATTACCAGCGGAGTTCCAGCCAACATGACTGATTTTAATCAGTTTAAACTTGACATGCCTTCTTGAGAGATATTGAATGAACAATCTTCAAGGACACAGAACTCCAGCTCCTTAAAATTTAGAACAGCTTCAATCTCTTCTTTGATAGGCTTGATGGCTGAAATTCTTTTCTCCTTAAAACTGCCACTACTTTAGGAGAAGCTTGTTCAGAGTATGAGAGAATAAGTGACCAGAGATAATAGAGAATGAAAATAGAGAACGAAAAACCAAGAGAATAAATAAGCAGAGAATAGTGTAGAGAATGGAGTATAAATAACCAAGAATGAGAGAATAGAGAATTTCAGAAGTTAAGAGAAGAAAGGGACATTGTTTTGCTATGTTTTTCTTTGATTCTTGAAAGTTTGAGTCAGAGACAACATTCTGCTCTTTAGAGAGTAAAAAAACAAAAGGAGTTTACACAACTGTCTCTCTCTCTCTCTCTCTCTCTCTCTCTCGAGAGAGAGAGAGAGAACCCATAACGGATGAAGTTTGCAGAAAAAGGGAACAAGAAAATTTGCAGAAATTTGGATGAAATTTTGCTTTGTTTTTCTTTGAATTGCGGAAGTTTAACAGCTTAGCATTTTGCTTCTCTAATATCATTTTACAATTTGTGAGACTAAGTTCAAGATTATGAAAAAGAACTAATGGAATCACACCAGAAGAATGAAATGAGGTGAAAACAGATTTTAGTGAGCAAAAGAAACATCATCTATTTGTAATTGAACCAGAAAGAGTCAATCAATATTTCAGAATGAATTTGTGTACTTAAGAAAATGAAGCGCTTGTTCTTAAAGAGAGAAATGAGAAAGAGATGAATCCCTCTTGAACTGTTTAGTGTAAGGATCAATTCAATGTGTTACATCTTACATCCCTTTTTTAGATTTTACATGCAGAATAAAACAAGTCTAAACCTACTTAAATATCTAGAATAAACTGATGAGGACATCAAGTCAAGCTAAAATCACTTGATGATCAGATTATTTCTAAGCCAAGCTTGCGGAAAATAGATTGAAGGTAGATGTGGTGGTGGAACTTGTGATTGACTCTCTGAATCAGTGGATTTGATTGACTCTCTCAACCTAAAAACAAGCTATCTGAATCACTCAAATAGATTGATCTGAGACTCCTAAGAACAAGGTGAATCACTCACAATATCCAGAGAAGAAACACTTTACAAAGAACACAAACTTTGGAAGAAAAAACAAAGTATTTCTATTAACTTTAAAATGGTTGAAAAAGGAGATTTACAATGAATTCGAAGATGACCTTTTATAGGCTCGTAAACAACGGTCTGAAAGGTCTAATACAAGAAAATAATCGAAAAATATGAAGAATATGACCGTTGGGATTTATTGGAAAATTTGGCCAGAAATGGAAAGATGAATCTTCTTGAGTCTTGAAAGCTTTGACATGAATGTAGAATGTCTAGATGCATTCTGGATGATGTGAGAGAGCTTCAATTCATGGAAAAACTTCAGGAAAAAGAGCTGTTGGTGATTGATCTCCTTTGGCTCCAAATTTGGCAAGTGTGAGAATAATGAAATCTTTCTGATCTTATGGCTGCTATGTATGGAAACTTGATAGAGACCTCTCTTAGATGTTTAAATGTGTCTCTTGAATGCTTAGATATCTCTCCTGGTCGCCAATGTCTTGTTTTTAAGTGATTGAATCCTTGAGCCTCCAAATGAAGCAAGCTGAGAATCATATGTTTTAGAAGTTGAATAACTTCTTCATCTGAACTCCACTTGTGATGATTTAAACTCTCCCAAATTCTTTGATGGGTTAAGCTTCTGGAACAATTTGAATTGTAACTTAACTCCTTCTGGTTGGATAGATATGCTCCAAGACATGCACATATGTCTCTGGTGCAATCAAATTGGTTATCTTCAAGTGTTTTGGTTGATTGATTTATGTCCTCTCCTTGGTTGATGATGACTTGATGTTCTCATCATAAACTAACATAAAATGAAATGAAGAAAAGGAGAGCTGATTTCGAATTTAGTTCAGCCATAAGAGACAAAGTGAAGTTATATCCAAAAGGGTGAAAGTGACAACGCAAAAACAGTCCAAACTCTGTCCTAAGGGTTGATTGTGACCTGATCTAACGTGTCTATGGTCTTTTCCCACTTGTATTCTAATCAGAACATGCATAGCTCTCACTCATAACAGTCATATACTGAGCTGCAGCTCACAACACACTCCAAAGCACATGGGACCACTTTTATCATACTTTGACCAAGATGCATCTTAGATCTTCTCTTTAAAAACTATTCTCTCATTTATTCTACTCCACTTCTTTTTCTCAAGACAATAGAATGCGTCTTGGTCTTCATTTAAATCAGTCCAAGATTTAAGTAGAACTTAGACCCAATACTAAAGTAATACCTTATCTTTGATTACTTCTAAGACAAGTCTTGATCCATGTTTGGCACCACAAACTTAAATTTGAGGAGACTCTTCAGTCTTGATTGATAACCTCTGACTTTGCCTCTCATTTCTTTCCTCTTCTCTCATATTAACCTCCCAGCCTTAGAACTTTGTCTTGTTGGATTCCTTTACCTCGGGTTCTTGATCTCTATAGATGTTTGGTTTGATGTCCATATGACCAAATCATTCCCAGAAGCACGAGACGTCACAGAATTACGAGGTGATCAACAAACACCAAAGTTAAAAACCAAAAACAACACAAGACTTGGGATAAAAATATCAAAAAAGCAGAAATACGGTATCTTTTATTTCTACTCAGTCCCGACCTAATACATAAGATGCAGAACTGTAATAATAATTAAAAAAAAAAAAGAACATATAACGGTAAATATAGGTCTGAAATTTAAGAGGAAAAACATGTAAATACTGGACTCTACAGGTCTATTACTGAGGAAAAAAAAAACAGCACCTGAAAAATTGCCCTAGAAAAAGCAAACATTCAACGGCTGAGATTTTCTCGTCAGGTTTCAATCGATTTTGACAGAGGAAAACAGATAGTGGACGAAGTAAAAGGAAGTGAGGAAGCCAATGGTTCCCGTAGCGAGCATGATTGCAATGGCCATAAGCAGAGAGTAGCCAATGTAAAGCATAGCCGAGACCGGTCCACTCAGACTTTGGAGATCAAAAACCAAGTAGTTGATGGAGTAAGCAAAGACATACAATGCGACTGACCCAGATGCAAAGAAGGCTTTCCACCACCATCTCCAATCTTCGACGCAGAGGTGCATATAGGTCAAGACCACTGATACTTCTGCACACACAACTACTAAAAGAAGCAGAACTATGAGTAAGAACCCGAATACGTAGTAGAATCTCCCTAACCATATGCTGGAGAAGATGAAGAAGAGTTCTATGAATAGAGTTCCGAAAGGAAGTGTTCCTGCTCCAAGGACGAGAAGCCACGACGGGTATTTACGTTCTGGGATTTCCCTTGGAATCTGGTTGGTTCTTACTGGAAACTGAATTGCTTCTGCTCGTGTGCCTAAGAATCCTCCAAACAAGGTGAGCGGAACTGAAATGCAGAACCAGAGAGCCAAGAGCTCAAAGTAGAGTGATATTGGGATGGCGCCAGTGCTGTTGCTGCTCCAGAGAAGGAAGTTCAACACTGTTAGTATAACAAAAGCAATACCAGGGAAAAAGCATGCGATGGACCAGGAAAGTGATCTCCATCCTTCTGAAGTTCCTTTGACGGTTCTCCAGAGCCGAACACCAGCGTACCCAGCAGCAATACCCAAGAATAGATAGAGAATAATCATCCCGGTTAGTAACATTCCTCTTGAAGCAGGCGACATGAATCCAAGTGCTGCGAAAACAATCGTGACAACAGCCATTCCTGTAATTCGAACACCATCTCCAACCATAATGCATAGTAGCTTTGAAAGCTCTGGTTCTCTGAACACATCTCCGACAACAAGTTTCCAACCAGAAAGCTCTTCATTCATCTGTGCCTGCGCTTCCTTGTCTAGTTCTTCGTACTTTGTCAGATCCCTTCTCACTGTCCTCAAGAATATGACAAAAACTATACCGGCAAGAAAGAAGATCACCATAAGCGAGTTCAGAATAGAGAACCAGTGGACACGAGCACCTTCCATTTTCAAATAGGCGTCCCATCTGGATGGCCATCTTGTCTCACTCCTAACAAATTCGACTTCATAAGTGAAGGTTATCCTTTCATGTTCTTTTATGACCTGAGCTTTGTCAAGCTCCAACGGACAGTTAATTGAAGGAACAGGGTCATACATGTGAAGTTTCGTCATTTTTTCAGGATCGTACTTGACACTGCATGGAACAACCTCAAATCCAACTATCTCATAGCCCAGGGCCTTCTTTTTATCTGCTTCAGAGATGACACCCATACCTTCTTCACCAGTGCCAATTATCTCCATGACATTGCCTTCGTATTGATGGACCAAGACCTTAAACTTGAGGTGATTGATGATGTAATCATCATTGCTGTTGGGTGGTGAATACCCAACAGGGTATCCAGTCCACTGGATGGTAACCCCATTCTGCTTTGCAAATCTTAAGGCCGGCAAGTTATCGAGAATCATATTCACTTGGTACAACTCCCGCGTCCTCTGTTTCAAGAGCTTGACCTCATGCTCGTTCAGAGGACTGGTGGTGCAAAGATAGAGAGACTCGTTCGTGTTCATCCGAAACCTGTACGCAGAGTTATCAATCTGATCCCCCATTAGAAGCTCCCCAAGATTCTCAGCACTCTTCTTGATGCCCTCAAGTGGTTTGCAGTAAGGAAGACTATAGAAACTGAAAGGAAGCTCGGTTTCTATAGACGTCAAGGAATTGACTTTGGCTAAGATTGGGTCACTGTTAGAATAGGTGTGCATATAACTCCCTGGCAAGTAGAAACCATTGCAATGCTGACCAACAAACACCAGCAAAACGAAAACTCGGTACACACCAAACATTTTCCTTCCTGCATGAAACAAAAAACCGCTCTCACGTTAGCAATCACTCAAAAAAGTCAGTTTCATCAAATGCACATTAATTATTTGCTACAGAGAAAACATTCAAAAGATCGATATTCAAATGCTCATGCATATATATCAAGGAACCAAACGCGATGCGTAATAACGAGATTCAGAATGAATGTCATATAGATCGAAACAGTTGGTTAAGTTTCGAAATGGAATATCAGATCCCAACAGATCATAAAAACGCAAACTAATAATCCGAAGCAAAATGGTAACTGGTACAGGTAACAACGAATATCCACAAAATGTTCATACGAAAAGGCCAATACCAAATCAAACGGCGAAAAAGAAATAAGATCTCGGAATTTTGGGAAATAGAAAGAGAAACCTGAGGCAGATCCAGGTTCCGAAATCTTCAACGAAGTCCGATCCAGGGGCAAGAGAGGGAGTTCTTTTTCTTTTTCTCTCTCTCTCTATAGGTCACGATGCTTAATCTCTCCCTGTCTTGCTTAGTGCGTTCGCAAAGGCCAAAAACGAAAATCAAGAAAATCGTGGGTAGGTAGTTATCCACTGCAACGCATACACATGTTTCAGTGCTACGGTCACCGTTCCTCGCATTCGTCATTTACTTACGAGAGGTTTTTATTTTCTTAAGACATCTACCGTATTTATTTATTATATAGAATCTAGAAAGTATAAGAAATAATAAATTACAAACAGTTATATAATTAAAATTATAAAAGATAAATTAAAGAAAACAAAATAATTTCTGACAATATTTCTCGTTATTTACCATTTTATTTATATGTTTCACGAGATAAAAAACTCACATATTACTTTTTAAAGTCATAAATCTCAAATACTCCTTTTTATATTGATTTTTTGTATTTAATTTAAATTTGAAAACTGGTTAATTATCTTTTTCTATTCAATTTGAAGGAAATTATTTATAAAACCAACCCTAAATGTTAACCTATTTCAAGAAATATGAGTTACTTATATTTCTTATTTAGAAATTCGCTAGAGGTTATATCTACGGTTTGTTAAATTTTTAGTATTTTATGGATTTCTAAATATATAATTTATAGAAATTTTACTAAAATATAAAGTGAAGCATATTCGGTAAGGTCTCCCACTTTGACTTACATAACACTTTTTCAATTGTTTTTTGGTTTTTTTGTTTTTTTATTTAGTGAACAAACTAATAACAAAAACCTAATATCTGCCGCGTGAGTTTTTTCTTCAAGATTTTACGTTTTCAGCTCGTTTTGTGTGGTTTCTACTAAAAATTGATACACATAATGTCCAATACACGATTTTTAACTTAAATTGAAGAAAAGCATGTAGATTTTTTAAATCCCGATTTTTCCACCAATTTCTTCAAAATCGTGGCGGTAGACAGCTGTTCAGCACATCTGCGGCAAATAGTCGTACCTCCACGGCGAATTTTAGAACATAGCCTATATCCAATCAAATCCTAAAACGAGTCTTTCAGAATTTAAAAATTGAGTTCTCCTTCCCCCAAAAAATTATAACTTCTTACCAATTTGAATTCCAACCATTATAAGATCGGAGAAGAACTAGAAAACACCAACTACGAGGTATGTTGCATTTTGATTACGATCCATGTTTTCATTATTAAAATAGTATATAGGATTTTACTTGTTTCGATTTGGGCCGATTTAGGTTAGGAAATGAGTTGCTAATCAAATTGTACTCATTTTAAAGATGTTTTGTTCAAAGAGATTTCTTAATCTAGAAGAAAGCCGAGAATCATGTGTTGTGATGCTTGTGAATTTATTCGTAGATAATGACTCCGATTTGCGAGGATCAAGAACAACAAGTTGTCGGGGAAGAAGCGATCAACAACAAAGATATGAGTCGCACCTTGATAATGGTGTGTGGAGAGAATTTTATGATCAGTTTCTTAATGTTTTTTATAACAACTAAGTATAACAAGGTAAAACTATTCGCTTGGGAAATTAATGTGACACTACTACTTCGTACAACTATATATGAATTGTAAGAAATGGATCATGAAACCAAAGAAATGCAACTTGATGTAGCCACATATAAGATACTGGATTCAAGGCTGATGGTTGTATCACTCTCTCAACAATGAACAAGGGATGAACTTAAAGTGATAGAGGACGGAACTAGATCAGCTGGTTGTGTAACATTCTCTGATGAAGCCTATTGATGAGATGATGGTCGCCACATAACGTATGAAGGGAGCTTTTATAAGACAACGCAAGAGCTGCTTCTCACCAAACTCTTAGTTGAACTCAGAATGGAATTCACACACAAAGAATAATCTACCAAAAAGGTTTTCATTTATTGATAACTTGAAAAGATACACGGCTGTAATGGAACCTTATCTAATGGTTCAAACATCTTTGTCCTTCTAGGGATGTTTGAAGCAGATTACAAAATAAAGGAAATATCATGATTCTAAGACTCTAATGACACTAATGAATCAAAGAAAGATTCTTAATTCAAAAGTACAACACAAAAACAAAGAAACTTTTTAGCTCATAATTCTGAATCAAACAATTGAACACTTACCTTTTATGCTTCTTGGACGAGTTTAAAGGCCGTAGACCATTTTGGAGATGTTACTTTGTGTTTTGATATCTTATCTTAACTTTAGTGAAACAATGAGCTTTGATTTGGAGTAATGACAAATAAGGTAAGCTACTTGTCCCTTTATGTATGAACAATGTGCATGCTCAGATTAGTACATGGACCGTCGTCTATATTGTATGTTTCTTCTTCTAAGGCAAAATGGTTCAAGTTGGATGTGATCACTATTGTTATGTTGATTAGATGCTCCACAGCCTTGTGGAACTCTTCTCTTAACACCATTGTTCCTGATCTTGTTCTTGGTCCATTTATCACAACTAGTACTTGTGGATGTTTGCATTCCATGTCCTCCTCATTACCTCAGAACTTCTTCATCTGCACGGAAATAAGATAAATCAGTGACATTGAAGAATGGAGATATTTGAAACTCCACTGGAAGCTCCAGCTTGTTGATATGCTCAGAGTTTACTTCCCTAAGTTACACTGCAAGTGCATATGCAAATGTAGTATGTATGGGTCGAATCCACAGAGACTCAAGAAATCTTACGATAGATTATAGAACTTCGAATTAAGCTAGGCGATGCAAATCAGAAATAATAAACTAAGCAGAAACTAAATCAGAAAGCAAGTTGGTTTGTTTTATCAATATACTAAAAGCGCTAAGTCTAGGGAGTTCTCAGGAAATCAAGACAAGCAGATCAATTTTCAGTTAGGATCAAATTAAGCACGGTTCTAGAACTCAAACACAGATATAGAATTAACCAACTTTCCTTGCGAGAATTCTCTAAGTCTAAAACACAGAAACCCAAATTTCTTTCCAATTCCTAACATAATAAACTAGCCTTAAGTGCAGGTTCGATTTGTTCACAATTCAATTAAACCAAATTTCTTTGCAGATAATTAAATTGCCCAACCTAAATAGTTCAGATTCTAAATTACACTTTCATGTCAATTTATAAACCTAAAGTCTAGATTCTAAGTGATCAGATTAGAAACTAGTATTAAGCACAATTCAGGTTGAAGAATTAATCAAGTTATGAATCCTAAACTGATTTATTAGATTTAGCAAGTCATGAAATCCTTAATGAGAATCCCTAAACCTAACTATGAATCTACTCAGACATGATCAATGAAACATAAATCAATATATGAATAGATTGCATAAATAAAAGAATAGAGAAAGAAAAGGGGTTCGAAATCTTCTCCAAAAGCAAAAGCAGTACAAGGTAAGATCAGCCCCAAAGCTCTCAACTCTCTCTAGCTAAAAGTATGAATGTGTAATCTAAAAAAAACACCAAAAACCTAATTATAAAGTGCTAATCACGACTTGAGTCTCTTTTGTAAATACTGGAACTTCTTGGGCAAAAACTGCAAATCTCCAAAATCTTCATTAATGTGCTGGTGCGGGGTTGCATCGATCGACGCAGATATGCATCGATCGACGATGAGGTCGATCCGAGATAGTGAAATTAGCTCCTTACGGCTTTAACTCCAAAACTTGCCCAATAAACTCCAATATCTCCCAAAATCCTCCAAACGTACATGTACCTAATAAACACCTGAAAGAGACTCGAAAGACACTACAAAAGGCTCTAAAACATACTTATATCATGGCTTAAAACAGGTAAAAAACTGTTGGATTATGTGTGTGTTGATGGTTTAATTCACAGATTACAACCTAGCACACATAACTCAGATCTAGGTGATTTGCAGTTGAATCAAACAGATCAGGATCATTACCTCTTTTAGAGTGCAGCGGATTGATTGGTAATGTCGAGATCACTTAGAGCAGATGATTACCGGCTCCTCCTTGGTATCCACACGCTTACAAGCTACGGATCAAGCTGCTAGACCAAGCTGGAATGAATCAGAGAGAGAGGACGGCTCAGCTATTAGAAATCGCAGGTAGGGTGGTCTATTAGCCCTAGGCGCCATTCCTCATCCTTATATGGGCCCAAGTTATTAAACTAATCGCCTATTAGGATTTTGGGCCCAAGACACAAATCAGACAAAAGCCTGTATTTTGTCTGGCCCAATTCTCTGTACAAATACAGTAAATGCCTTTGCATCTTACCGTATTAATTCCATTTAACTTTCCCGTTAGCTATGGTGTGTGACCCTTAGGGATCATACAATACTGGTAATAAGTCCTAAACTTATAGATCATGAGCGGGCTCTAGCAAGTCATCATGATCACCCAGTATTTATGACTTATGTCTGATCTCGACACTTATCATACTTTCTAGAGATAGTACGGCAGATTTCAGGACATTCCCAACAATCTCCCACTTGTACTGGAATCCTACATTCCCTAGTCCTTTCGTCTCAATATCTCGATCTGGCATAAGGCAAGATGCGTGTCATCCTTATATAGCCAGACCATTTTAATCGGACCAGATTTGATACTGACAATTCAAACGACTTGGGCAAGTCCGTTTGGGAGTGGCCACTCTCTTACCAGCTATCAAGTCTCCGATTGGCCTAGAGATATTACCTCTGTTAAACGGCAGGGACAAATCCCATCTTGTTCCATCACTATGAACTACACACTTCATAATACACCCAACCAAGGTCCTTATAGCTCCCAGTTACGAAACAGCGTTAGACAATGATCAAAGCGCATCACTCCATGTGCAGCCACATGCATGCGAACTCAGGTCTAAGGACTATACTCTATAGTCGTATATGAGAACCTCTTATGACACAGATATTAATATCTTGTAGAGTTCTCATCAGCGGGCCATGTCCGGTCATATGCTCCCCTACATATACCTATGTGTCGACTTTGATGCCGCGCATCTATGACCCCTCGAAACTTGGTCATAAGTCTCAACACAATCTAGTCTCAAGTGGTTGTTGGTGTTCCAATTTCAACAACCTTCGACTATGGACTCTATGATTTATGTCATTTCGTTAAATATGGGGTTTCAGGATCAAGTCTACTCATGTACTTCGATGGCCCATATATAATGACATGAATCATTTTGGAACGATTATTTTATATCACAGTTAAAAATAATCCAGAAATAAAATTTCATTAACATTTAAAAAATGTTTACATGAACCAATCAAAATAACTAAAATAAAGCCCTCACAACTCCCACTCAAAAAGAGATTACATATGAATATCTCTAATTCCTACAGCAGCAGTATGCAACTCGTGCTTAGGTCTCGGGAGTGGCTTTGTCAACGGGTCAGCCACGTTCTCATCAGTGGGAACTCTGCTGACCATCACTTCACCTCTATTCACTATATCACGAATCAGGTGATACCTTCTCATAATATGTTTGGATTTCTGATGATGTCTCGGTTCCTTGGCTTGAGCAATTGCACCATTGTTGTCACAATACAGTGCTAGAGGCTCAGTGGCATTTGGGAATACACCGAGTTCAATCAAGAAGTTCCTTATCCAAACTCCTTCCTTCGCAGCTTCTGAAGCAGCGATGTATTCAGCTTCAGTTGTGGAATCTGCCACGGTGCTCTGCTTGGAGCTCTTCCAACTTACTGCACCGCCATTCAGACAGAAGATGTAACCAGACTGTGACCGGAAATCATCTTTATCTGTCTGAAAACTTGCATCCGTGAATCCACTGATTTCAAGCACTTCACTTCCTCCGTAAACCAAGAACTTATCCTTAGTATTCCTCAAATACTTCAGGATATTCTTTACGGCAATCCAGTGATTCTCACCTGGATTAGACTGGTACCTACTCGTCATGCTTAGTGCATAAGCAACATCAGGACGAGTACAGATCATGGCATACATGATAGATCCTATAGCCGAAGCATAAGGAATCCTACTCATGCGCTTAAGCTCATCAGGTGTTTTAGGACACTGATCCTTGCTTAGTGTAGCACCATGTATCATTGGCGTGAACCCCTTCTTGGATTTATCCATTCCGAATCGATGCAGGATTTTATCTATATAAGCATCTTGACAAAGTCCAATCAGCTTTTTAGATCTGTCTCTAAAGATTCGGATTCCAAGAACATACGCGGCTTCACCCATGTCCTTCATGGAAAAACAACTTCCCAGCCAGTCTTTAACAGACTTCAGCATTGGAATATCATTTCCAAGAAGCAATATGTCATCGACATATAGGATAAGAAACGCCACTTTGCTCCCACTAGTTTTCTTATACACACATTGTTCCTCTTGGTTTCTGATGAAGCCAAAGTTCTTTATTGCTTCATCAAAACGAAGATTCCAACTCCTCGATGCTTGCTTCAATCCATAAATGGATTTATGAAGTTTACATACTTTCCCAGCATTCTTAGGATCAATGTAACCGTCAGGTTGTGTCATATACACATCCTCCTCCAAGATTCCATTCAGGAAGGCGGTTTTCACATCCATCTGCCAAATCTCATAATCATAATAAGCGGCAGTTGCTAGGAGAATCCGAATTGATTTCATCATGGCCACTGGTGAATAGGTTTCATCATAGTCTATACCATGAATTTGCTTGAAACCTTTTGCCACCAACCTGGCCTTGTAAACCTGGACATTTCCATCCATGTCAATCTTCTTCTTGAAGATCCATTTACACTCGATGGCTTTTGCACCAGCGGGTAAATCAACCAGTGAAAACACTCGGTTGACAGACATGGAGTCCATCTCGGATTCAGTGGCTTCACGCCACTTTAAGGAGTCAGGGCCCATCATGGCTTCTGCAAAGTTCGAGGGTTCATCACCGTCAATGATCAAAAGATCATGGCAATTAGTCACGAGGAATCCCTGATATCTATCAGGTTCGTGACGGATCCTTCCGGATCTTCGAACTTCAGGTACTGCAGGTTCAGGTTCTATTACAACTTCATGTAATTCATCCTGCTGTTCTTCCTCATTAGGTTGAACAGGTTCCTGTTCTTCTTGAATTTCATCAAGTTGTACCTTAATCCCACTATCTTTCTTAGAGAGAAATTCCCTCTCAAGAAAAGTGCAATCCCGAGCAACAAAGATCTTGTTCTCGGATCACAGATAGAAGTAATAAGCCTTGGTATCCCTAGGATAACCAATGAAGTAGCATTTGTCAGATTTTGGTGTAAGCTTGTCTGAGATTAATCTTTTGACATAGGCTTCACAACCCCAAATTCTGAGAAAAGACATTGCTGGAGCTTTTCCAGTCCATAACTCATATGGTGTCTTTGCTACTGCTTTTGATGGCACTCTGTTCAGTGTGAACGTTGCGGTCAGCAAAGCATATCCCCAAAGGGATATAGGAAGGTCTGTGTGACTCATCATGGATCGGACCATATCTAACAATGTCCGATTCCTTCTCTCAGACACACCATTCCACTGAGGTGTTCCAGGAGGTGTGAGTTGGGAGATGATCCCACACTCACTCAGATGATCACGAAATTCCTGGCTCAAGTATTCTCCTCCTCGGTCCGACCGAAGAGCCTTAATACTTTTACCAAGCTGGTTCTGTACTTCATTCTGGAATTCTTTGAACTTTTCAAAGGTTTCCGACTTATGTTTCATCAAGTAGACATATCCATATCTACTGAAATCATCAGTGAATGTAATGAAGTACTGATAGTTTCCTCTAGCATTTGTGGACATTGGGCCACACACGTCAGTATGTATCAGGCCCAATAGTTCACTGGCCCTTTCTGTGGGTTTATTGAAAGGGGCCCGTGTCATTTTGCCCATTAGGCAAGATTCGCATTGCTCACAAGACTCAAAGTCAAATGAGCCCAAGAGTCCATTTGAATGGAGCCTCTTGACGCGTTTCTCACTAATGTGCCCCAAACGACAATGCCAGAGAAACGTTTCATTTTCTTCGTTAGATTTGAACCGTTTTGTATTAATGTTATATACTGGAGCAGATTGATCCAGCATGTACATCCCATTAATAAGAGGGGCACAACCATATTGTTGGAATTGTGTCCAGTAATCTCGGTACTGTCTCTAGAAAGTAAGAGTATGTCAATGATCAGACATAAGTCATATAATACTGGGGGTCATGATGGCTTGCTAGAGTCCGCTCATGATCTATAAGTCTTGGACTTATTGCCTTTATTGTATGATCCCATATGGGTCACACGCCTAAGCTAACAGGAAAATGTGTAGGAACGGTGTAGCAGAAGTACGGTAAAAGTGCTAGGCATTTACTGTACTTAGAGAGAATAATTGGGTTTGGCCACTGTGTGTCGATCGATACACAAGGAGTGTCGATCGACACAGTGCGCGAACGCCTCGGAGATAATTGGCCTTTGGGCCAAATGGCCCAAAACGAACTGAACGAGTTATATAAACTTAAGACGAGTTCAGGTCGAAAAGAAGCCCTAGCCGCGAGCCTCCTCTCTCTCTCTGCGCCGATTCCTTACTGGTCTAGCAGCCTCTTCCTGCTCGGTGTGCGTGTGTGAACCTCTGGAGGAGTTATCTCTCGGTGGCTCTTTGATCTCTGACATACCATCCCTTTCCGCTGCATAAACAGGTATAAGGTGAGATCATCAATTGTTTCTATTCGAGAAGAACCTAGATCCGCATGTTTAGGATAATCTGAATCAGAGAATTGAATCAGGATTCATCTTAACATTCCTTCAGTGGTATCAGAGCTATTGGTTCTGGTTTTTCTTGTTTAGATTCAAGTTTAGGATTGTTTTTCTTGTTTAAAAGTGTTTTGAATCAACTACTGATAAGAGAAATCACTTAAGTAACAAGAATTGAAACCTAAACATATGAAAAAATCGCATGATCAAGCTATATGATTTGATATGCGATCGAATCCGAGAGAATGAGAATCGGCCAGAATCGCATGGATCGATCGATACGATCGCATGGATCGGTCGATACAATCGGAGATCGCATGGATCGATCGATACGATCGCATGGATCGGTCGATACAGACTCTCGGCAAAACCTGTTAACGCGTGAAAGCATCGATCGATGCAGGATCGATGCAGGTTCGATGTTGGTGCATCGACCGATGCGGTTGGTGCATCGATCGACACGGTTAGGGTTTTGGCTCGGTTCCGTGCATGCGTGAGAGCATCGATCGATACAGGATCGATGCACGATCGATGCAGGATCGATGCTGAGAGCATCGACCGATGCGGTTGATGGATCGATCGACACGGTTGGTTCATCGATCGACATGGTTGGTTTAAGGCTCGGTTTAATATTTTAATTAAAATTGAACGTCACGGTTTAATAAACAGATTTAATAATTTTATTAAGTCTGGTTAAACCGGGACAAGAAATCCAATGTCGAAAGAATTATTGGATTTAGTGCCTAAACCAGGATTTTCTAATTTGATTTGGTTGGACCAAATAAATTGAGAAAATCCGGTTTAGTAAATAACCGGTTGACAATTGTGGTCATCGTAGTAATTAAAATTTGGTTAGACCAATTTTAATGAACCAGACCGGTTATGTCATTTAATTGGACAATTGGGTCATGTCTTGGACATGGACAAATTCTTGGGCCTCGGGCCAAGAAGTTAAAACAATTGGGCCAATTATTTGAGTCTTTCTTCAGATTAATTTAAAATTTATTTTATAAAATTATAAAGTCGATTTTAAATTAAAGTTTCCGAAATTTTGAAATTAGAAAGTTTCTTAAATTAGAAGTTTCTGGATTTGCGGGTTTTGGATTTTAAAGAAATTTCTAAAGTTAGAAAGTTTCCAATTTTAGAAAGTTTCCAAAAATAGTAGGTTTCCAAAAATGGAAAGTTTCCCGAAATAGTAATCTTCTATTTTGGGAATGAATTTTAAATAAACCTACGAACCTCAAATAATATCAAGCGTTGGATGTCTTGTCCATTCTATGTCAGCTGTCGAAGCCCATTCAATTGTATTCATGGCCTTACAGTGTGAGGGTGTCTGCTTTTGCGTGGATAAGACGGTTTGTGATTCATAAATGTCATTGGGAGTCCCAGACATTAATGATTACATGACTGTATAGTCTGGTTTTCTTGACTGGGCCATCGGGAGTCCCGGGCCTTGAGACATCAGAGTGGATTGGGCCTCGGGCCCAGATTCACAACCAAGAGTTATATCACGGATATAATTAGCCGATATAGGGCTTACCGATATAAGCTAAGGTTTGGTGACGGCCAGTGGCCCACTTTAATCTTAGTTATATGTGGATCTTGGAATCATTATATTCTATTGAGGGTAACTTATGTTATTGAATATAATGCGTGATTAATCATATTAAATTTAATACGAGATTAATCATATTGAACATATTAACTAAAATCCTTTTATCTTAATTTTCAGTTATGACTAGCACAAACAATCAAAACACTTTCTCGATCCGGTCTGTCCTTAAGATGGACAAGCTGAACGGATCAAATTTCTTGACTTGGTCGCGGAACCTGAGGCTAGTCCTCAGACAGGAGAGAAAGGACTATGTTCTTGAGAGAGCTCTCCCCGTGAGGATCGGGTCCAATGCTTCTCATGCAGTATATGATGCTTGGAATAAGCATTATAATGATGCGGTAGATGTGCGTGGTCTGATATTGGCTACCATGGACTCAGACTTGCGGAAGCAATATGAGAACATGGAGTCGCCAATAGAGATGATCAGCAGCCTGAAATTGAAATTTCAGGAGCAGATAAGGGTGGAGAGATACCAGTTGGTTAAGTCTCTCACTGGCTGCAAGCTACCAAATGATAATCCAGTGAGTCCTCATGTCAGTAAAATGATGGGTTACATTGATAACCTGAGGAAACTGGATTATCCAGTTAGCCAAGAATTGGCAACTGAGATCATACTACAGTCACTGCCGTCAAGCTATGATAAGTTCAGAAGGAACTATATCAAGAAAGGCTTAACGAAGACGCTGACTGAACTGCATGATATGCTCAAGACAGTTGAGCCAAACGTGAAGAGTACCCTGAATAATCTCATGAATGAGAAGGGTAGGTTTGATAAACCTAATGCTGACAAGGGTGAAGGCAAAGTTGTCCAGATTTTGAATCATGGCAAGCGTGTGTCTTCTGAGCCCGAGTCAGATACCTCTTACGTTGGTAAGTGCTGCTACTGTAAGGAGACAGGGCATTGGAAGAGAGATTGCATTAAATTCATGGAAGATGATGAGGAGTTGAAGTTGATGTATGCGACTACTTCCTCAGGTATTCATGTTATTACTTCAAGTTCTACCTTAAAGGTATTGGATACTGGTTGTGGCACTGATATTTGTGATAATATGCAGAGCCTAAGCAACAGTAGAACGTTGAAGGAAGGGCAAGTGAAACTACATGTCTGGAAGGAGCTTGGGATGCTGCCTCAGCCGTAGGGTTTTTCACTTATAGATCCCTTTGAGGCTTGGTTTTGTATTAAGTAATTGCTACAATATACCTGCTTTAAGCAGAGTTGTCTTTCATTTTCTTGTAAGAATTTGAATGTTTTTCATTTTGATAAAAGACAAGTTTTTGTTCTTTTGATCTTAATGAAATATTAATTGTAGCACCCTATTCATGGAATGGGTTTTATATCTTAAACCAAAGAGTGCCTAAATGTAACATAAATACCGAATTGGTTTAAATCTAATGAATTAAACCTGATTTTTCTTGGCATAAAAGTCTTGGTCACATAGAGTAAGTCGGATTCAGAAATCCCATAGTTATGGACTGTTGGGCTCATTTGATAAGATATCTTATGAGACTTGAATTCTGTTTACTGGACCAAGAGGAAAAGGGCCTATCTTAGCCGAGCTAGAGAAAGGCCCAAAGGCTTATTGGACCTGGAACATACTGATGTATGTGGCCCAATGAGCAGTAATGCCAGAGAAAATTTCCTGTACTTCATTGTCTCTACTGATTACTTCAGTGAGTGTGACTGTGTTCATTTGATGAGACACAAGTCGGAATTCTTTGACATGGTCGAAAGAGTTCCAGAATGAAGTATAGGATCTGAATGACAAAAGTATTAAGACTCTGGATTAAATCACGAGTGAGAATACTTAAGTCATTGATTGTGTGATCATCTTAATGAGTGTGAAATCGTTTCACAGCTCATTTCTCCTGAAAACCTGAAGGTGTTTCTGTGAGAAAGAATCAGATCTTATTAGAAATGATTAAAGATGAGTCACACGAATCTTCCATGATATTATTTAAAGAATAACGCTCTAAAATATCTAAGTTTACGCTGAAATGGTTCCACAAATATCAGTTGAAAGACACCACGTTAATGTGGATTGGAATCGATCCAAATTTGTCTTTACTGAGTATTTGTAGTTGTGCTACTTCGCTGGTTGTCCTAGAGAAACTAAGGCTTGTTACTTTTACGTCCAATCTGTTTTCTAAGAAGGGAAGTTATTTTCAAGAAGAACAGTGGGAGTAAAAGTATAACTCGAAGTTTTCTTAGGGAAACCAAGGCTCGGTACTTTTACGACCATTCTGTTTTCTAAGAAGGGAAATTACTTTCCAAGAAGAACAGTGGGAGTAAAAAGTACTTTTACGACCATTCTGTTTTCTAAGAAGGGAAGTTACTTTCCAAGAAGAACAGTGGGAGTAAAAGTACAACTCGAAGAAATTCGAGAAATACAGGAGGCTGCTTAACCTATTGAGGGAGAGCAGCGGAAGGATTTACAGATTTCTGTAGAATCTACACCTGTGGAGCCTGAAGTTCGCAGATATGAAAGAATCAGTCACTAATCCGAGAGTGAATTCTCGTCATTAGTTCAGCCTGATGATCATTGAATGTTCGCATGATCTGATGATCATTGAAAGCGACGAATCTGCGAAATCCTAGGAAGCGAAAGTGAGCCCAGACTCCGAAGAATTACATTTTGTGTAAGTTGGCTTCATCGATCCATTCATGGATGGAAGCAAACATATCGGAGTTGGAATCTTCGTTCTGTTCAAGTAGTCAAGGTTTTGACTTGAACAGGAACGAAGCGGAACTGTGTGTTTACTAATAGATTAGTGGGAGCGATATTGCATTTCTCAAAGTGTATGTCGATGACATACTGATTCTCGGATATAACGTCCCAACGCTGTAGTCGGTAAATGACTAGCTTGGGAGTTGGTTTAATGATTGACATGGGTAAAGCCACGTAGTTCTTGGATTTTGGATCTAAAGATAGAGATCCAAAAGAGCTGGTAGGACAAAGTCAGGATTCTTAAATTGACAAAGTCCTACACGTTTTGAGCAATCCAAGAAGGGTTTTATGCCAATGTCACATGGCATTAAGTTAAGCAAGATACAGTATCCTACGATAACTGCTGAGCTTAAATGCATGGATAAGATTCCATATGCGTCGGCAATTGGATCTATCATGTATGCCATGAAACGTACTTGTTTGATGTTGCTTTAATGTTAAGCAAGACAAGTAAAGACCAGTCAAATCCAGCAAAGAAACACTGGATTGCCGTAAAGAATATCCTAAAGTATTTGAGGAATACTAAGGATAAATTCTTGAGTTACGGAGAAAGTAAGGTGCTACGAGTCGGTAGAGTCTGAAAGGCAAGTTTCCAATAGACAAAGATGATTTCCGATCACAGTCCGGTTATATCTTGTGTCTATCTGGCGGTGCAAGGCACTGTTGCTGACTCCATGACTTAAGCTGAACATTTCGCAACTTGGGAAGTGGCGAAAGAGGTTGTTTGGAAAGAAGAGTTCGTCACTGAACTTGATGTGATTTCCAGCATAGATGAGACTAGCTGCACATCAGATGTCCAAACACCTTGAGGATAGGTATAACCTATTCCGTGAGATAAATGACAGAGATGTTAAGTAGATCAGCAAGTTTCAACGAATGAGAACGTTGCTAATCTATTAACGAAGCCACTCCTTAGGCCTAAGCACGAGTCGCGGACTGTTGCTGTAGGATAAGTGAAATTAAGATAAAGTCTCAATTTCAGTGGGAGTTATTAAAGGGCTTTATTTAGTTATTGGATATGTTCTTGAAATAACATTTAAGATGTTTAATGAAATTATTATTTCAAGATTATTTTAACTGTGATGAAATAATCGTTCCAAAGTGATATAAACCATTTTATAGGTCATCGAAGTAAATGACTTGAACTTGAGTCATCGAAGTCATTTAGCTTGATCATGAGACCCTATATTTGATAAATGTTTTATATCATCCTGTCCCTAGTCGAAGGTTGTTGAAATTGGAACACCAACAACCGTGTGAGACTGGATTGGTACGTGACTTATGACAAAGTCTCAGTGTATCATAGATGCGCGGCATCAAAGTCAGTACATAGGTGTATGTTTGGGAACATACGACCGGACAAGACCCGCTTATAAGAACTCTTCAGGATATTTATATCTGTGTCATAAGAGATTCTTACTACGACTATAGAGTATAGTCCTTAGACCTGAGTTCGCATGCATGTGACTGCACATGGACTGATGCACTTTGATCATTGTCTAACGCTGTCGTTCTGCGATAGTTATAAGGACCTTGTTTGGGTGTATTATGAAATGAGTAGTTTACAGTGATGGAACAAGACGGGATTTGTCCCTCCAATATAAATGGAGTGAATATCTCTAGGCCAATCGGAGATTTGAATACTGGAAAATGCATGGCCATGCTCAAACGGACTGTCCCGAGTCGTTTGGATTGTCAGTATCAAATCAGAGTCCGATGAACAAGATTAGGCTTTATAAGGATGACACCAATCTTGCCTTATGACTAATCGAGATATTGTGACAAAAGGATTATGAATACAGAGATTCCAGTACAAGTGGGAGATTGTTGGAATTGTGTCCAGTAATCTCGGTACTGTCTCTAGAAAGTAAGAGTATGTCAATGATCAGACATAAGTCATATAATACTGGGGGTCATGATGGCTTGCTAGAGTCCGCTCATGATCTATAAGTCTTGGACTTATTGCCTTTATTGTATGATCCCATATGGGTCACACGCCTAAGCTAACAGGAAAATGTGTAGGAACGGTGTAGCAGAAGTACGGTAAAAGTGCTAGGCATTTACTGTACTTAGAGAGAATAATTGGGTTTGGCCACTGTGTGTCGATCGATACACAAGGAGTGTCGATCGACACAGTGCGCGAACGCCTCGGAGATAAGTGTCCTTTGGGCCAAATGGCCCAAAACGAACTGAACGAGTTATATAAACTTAAGACGAGTTCAGGTCGAAAAGAAGCCCTAGCCGCGAGCCTCCTCTCTCTCTCTGCGCCGATTCCTTACTGGTCTAGCAGCCTCTTCCTGCTCGGTGTGCGTGTGTGAACCTCTGGAGGAGTTATCTCTCGGTGGCTCTTTGATCTCTGACATACCATCCCTTTCCGCTGCAAAACAGGTATAAATTGAGATCTATTATTGTTTCTATTCGAGAAGAACCTAGATCCGCATGTTTAGGATAATCTGAATCAGAGAATTGAATCAGGATTCATCTAAACATTCCTTCACATAGAACATATTATTGAGATTAAAGGAACACAATTTATTCTTAATAGAAAAATCAAATCCTTGCAAATCCAATAATGAAACTGAAATGATATTTATGCTTATAGCAGGTACAAAATAACAATTCTCAAGTTCTAAAATCAATCCAGAAGGTAAAGACAACAAGTAAGTGCCAACGGCCAGTGCTGGAACCTTCGCTCCATTGCCAACCCGCAACTCTACTTGCCCTTGCTTCAACCTTCTACTGTTGCTGAGCGCCTGCATATTAGTACAAATATGAGCCCCACATCCAGTGTCTAATACCCAAGTGGTATTATCAGAAGTAGTAGTATTTACTTCAATAACAAAAATACCTGAATTAGTAGTCTCAAAAGACTTCTTCTTCTTCTTCAGACTTTCCTGGTATTTCTTACAGTCCCTGCGATAATGCCCTGCCTCTTTGCAAAAGTGGCAGATATCAGAAGGCCCAGCTTTAGACACGGGCTTGGGCTTGGCCTTTTCGACTGCCTTGCCCTTTCCCTTGTCTGCAGCGGATTTCTTGAAACCCTTGCCCTTCTGCACCATGAGTACAGATGGCTCCTTGGCCTTCTTCAGATTAGGTTCTGCAGTCTTGAGCATACCATGTAGCTCAGGCAAAGTCTTTATCAACCCATGCATATTATAGTTCAAGATGATCTGGTCATATGCAGGAGTAAGAGACTGCAGAATGATATCACAAGCAAGCTCTTGGCTTATAGGACAGTCGAGTCTAGTCAAATGATCGAGATAACCCATCATTTTCAGAACATGTGGACTCACTGCTGCATCCTTAGCCATTTTACAGTCCAAGAGATTCTTAACAGTTTGGAATCTCTCTGTACGAGCCTGCTCCTGAAACAACGCTTTCAGGTTTGCCATCAGTTCCATGGGACAAGTCAGGCCTTCCCACTGCATCTGCAGTTCGGGAGCCATTGTCGCCAACATTAGGCAAACCACGTCATTAGCATCTGAAGAATGCGTATCCCAAGCATTCTTCACAGCTTGTGCGGCATTATTCGCAGGTCTAGGGGAGAGAACTCTTTCAAGGACATAAGCCTTCTTCTCCTGCCTGAGCACAAGTCTCAGGTTCCTGGACCAGTTCAGGAAGTTTGATCCGTTCAGTTTGTCCTTCTCAAGGGCAGACCGGATCGAGAAAGTGTTTTGGTTTGTTGTGCTTGACATAGCTGAAATTATGAGACAATAGAGTTTTAGTTATTTAGTTCATAAAAGAGTAATCTTAATAACTTATAAGAAAACTCGCATTGCATTCAAAATTTCTTTGTTCAACCTCATAAGAATGCAATGATTCCGAGACCCATGTTCAGCTAATTCCAAAGTGGGCCACTGGCCGTCACCCAGAATTAGATTTACATGGTAAGCATACATACAGCTAGTTATAACCATATAACTCTCGGTTGTGGATTGGGCCCAAGGCCCAATACACCAGATGTCTCAAGGCCCGGGACTCCCGATGGCCCAGTCAAGAAAACCAATCTCTTACAGCCAAATAATCACTAAAGTCTGGGACTCCCAATGAAATTAGTGATTATATACTACTTTACTTACGCAAAAACAGACACCTCACACTGTAAGCCATATCTGTAATTGAATAAGCGTTAAGTAGCTGACAAGATTGGGCAAGACATCCAAGCTTGATATTGGTTTTGAGGATTTTAGGTTTTATTTCCAAAAATAGAAGATTACTATTTTGGGAAACTTACTTATTTTAGAAACTTTCTAAATTTAGAAATATACTAAAAATAGAAATTTCTAATTTAATATTTTATTAAAGTTTTCGGATGGGTCACAAATTATAGGCCCAATTCTTGGCCCAAGACCACATAATTCCAATTGGCCCAATAATTTGACATAACCGAGTCGGTTCATTAATTCTGGTCCAAGACCAAATTAACTACTAAATCCAACTGGTTATTTACTAAACCAGACCAGCTCTAAATTATTTGGTCCAACCAAATCAAACTTAGACCAGCCTTCGGTTTAGGTTAAAATTCAATTTTGAATTTTAAATCCGGTTTAACCAGAAATTAAATAATACCAATTGTATTAAATAATTTCCAGCAAACCGCGATTTGGGTTAACGGCTTAAACCATACATTAATTAAATAATTAATCGATTCAAAATCTTAACCAATAGATTTTATATAATATCTTTAATAACTGATTTTGACTTTTTCCAAAACAAAATCGTTCACTTAAAGAAGTCAATCGCTTGAACATTGACAAACCTTATAATTAACAATGTCAACTACACGACTCATGCAATCACATGAAGACAAACAAGGTTTGTCTTTAGCTTACAATCACAAAGTCAACAAGCCATTATAAACATTCAAATAAGACAAAAACGTATGACAATTATCTCAACAATTGACAAACACGATTATGACTCTTTAGCTAATACGATTTCCACATTGATCATGACTTTCACGTAAGACAAAAAATCCCGTTTGACATTCAAATTACGATTCTCTTATGATCCATGTACGATAACAAAATCAACTCTTTAACAATCGATTTTCAACACAAAATCATGATCAAACAAAGCAAAGTCAACATCTCGTTTCATGCTATTCGCTTAATCAACAAACCATATGAACAAAACCGATTTCAAATATCAACCAATTACAAATCGATTTTCATATTAGGGTTTTTACAAGTTCCAATCAAATTTCTTAAGCCAAATTCGATTCTAAACATTAAAAACATCCTAAATATGATCCAAAAAGCAAAAACCTAACAACCTGGGCTCTGATACCACGGTTGGATTATGTGTGTGTTGATGGTTTAATTCACAGATTACAACCTAGCACACATAACTCAGATCTAGGTGATTTGCAGTTGAATCAAACAGATCAGGATCATTACCTCTTTTAGAGTGCAGCGGATTGATTGGTAATGTCGAGATCACTTAGAGCAGATGATTACCGGCTCCTCCTTGGTATCCACACGCTTACAAGCTACGGATCAGGCTGCTAGACCAAGCTGGAATGAATCAGAGAGAGAGGACGGCTCAGCTATTAGAAATCGCAGGTAGGGTGGTCTATTAGCCCTAGGCGCCATTCCTCATCCTTATATGGGCCCAAGTTATTAAACTAATCGCCTATTAGGATTTTGGGCCCAAGACACAAATCAGACAAAAGCCTGTATTTTGTCTGGCCCAATTCTCTGTACAAATACAGTAAATGCCTTTGCATCTTACCGTATTAATTCCATTTAACTTTCCCGTTAGCTATGGTGTGTGACCCTTAGGGATCATACAATACTGGTAATAAGTCCTAAACTTATAGATCATGAGCGGGCTCTAGCAAGTCATCATGATCACCCAGTATTTATGACTTATGTCTGATCTCGACACTTATCATACTTTCTAGAGATAGTACGGCAGATTTCAGGACATTCCCAACAAAAACATGATATATCAACTCCCCCACACTTAGCCTTTGCTTGCCCTCAAGCAAAACAGAAAACCAAAATGTGGTGAAGAAGTTTGAAAACATCAGAAACTCATTCCATCTTAGAAGTACCACACTCAGATTCCCCTTAGTAAGCCACATGAAAAATGCACCTACAGACATCAAGACCAACATATACTTCCCCCACACTTAGAAACTGTCCTGAGTAAACTCCACAATCACATTCAAAGCATTCAAATTCACCCTACGGACTTATATAAGCTATTAAGTGCGGTCTCACCTAAGGAGTATCGATCAACGGGCACATGGACTCTTACTCTGTTAGCACTTGACCACCATACTATTTTTTTGTGGTTCCTTTCTTCTCTTTTACCTTCCTTAGCGACTGATTTTTCTCCACTGGGTATCATTTTTTTTATCAGTGCTCTTCCCGCATTGGGGTGTATTTTGGACACATTCCATGGATGCACAGGAGGTAATAGGGGTCTCTACCACTCCCGCGTGTTGGGAATGTCCTGAAATCACACTTGTAATCACTCCAGAGATAGTTGTGTTGTCGAGATTAGACATTCATACAATACTAGATGGTCATAATGTTTTGCTAGAAACTACTTGTGATATGTGAGTTGTGAACTCATTACTAGTATTATATGATCCTACAGGGTCACACACCTAAGCAGACTGGATATACTTCATGTGGGAATGATGGGAATGATCATTAGTGTAATGATCAAATTAATGTGTATTTGATACACATTAATATACGTTTTTGAGGGTGTGTCGATCGACACAAGTGTTGTGTCGATCGACACAAGTGTTGTGTCGATAGATGCAAGGCGCAGATCGAAACAATGTTTCGATTTAATGACTCAATTAATTTCGGTTTGGTCCGGTGATTAATTAGGGTTTCCCAGGTCTATATATATGAGATATAACATGACCTGGAGCATAACTTGCCTAAGAACAGCCACTTCTCAGAAACACAAGCATCCCGAATAGATCCGATCTCCCGGCCCTAGCATCCCGGCGGATTCCAGTTTGTGTGCGTGTGGATACCAGTAGAGGCGCAGCACTTGAGGCGCTTGAGAATCTCGAATACTTGTACATCTTCCGCTGCATAACTTTCTAGGTATCTTCGAGATCTGATGTAGATTCAATATACCTAGACCCTAGATCCTAGGCTATGGAATTTATACTCGGGTTGCCTAATTGGATTAGGAACTGCTAGAAATTCCTTCAGTGGTATCAGAGCCTTAGGGTTTATCCAATTGAATCTAACAGCAAACTATTCGAATTAGATAAATTTGAATCGATTGTGTTATGTTAAAAGAAATCGCGTTTTAGGGTTTTTGTTCGAAAAACTTTTATGTGGTTTCGCATAGTGTCGATCGACACCAATTTGGCATCGATCGACACAGTATGGAAATCCATTAAAATTTAGGTTTCGATCATAAAGATCAAATTTCCTAAAGCCCTAACACATCGATCGACACAAGTGTTGTGTCGGTCGACACGGAACTTGCGATTGGTTTAATCGGTTCAATTGGATTGGATCGGTTATCGCGCTTGGTTAAAATTGGCTAAATCGGTACAATTGGATGAATCTGTTCAATTAGATTGGACCGGTTATCGCAATTGGCTTAAACCGGTTTGACGGGTTAATTGCGGTTTGATTGAATCGTGTTGATGTCGATCGACACAAACCGGTTCAATTTGATTGACCGGTTATCGCAATGGTTTTGGTTTGGTAGTATCGATCGACACACGGCGTTGTGTCGGTCGACACACCACACGGTATTTTGGTTATTAAACCAGAAATCGCAAATTGGTTTCGGTTATTGAACCTGAGATCACAGAACCGAACCAAAATTAGACCTGAATTCTTAGAATAATTAAAACATAATAAGATTAATTTTTTAAAAAACAGTTCCGTTTCTCAAACTAAATATCAAGTAATCCTTGATGTCTTCCCGATCTTGTCAACTGTCAAGACTCGTTTCATTGTGCGATAGATTTGCAGTATAAGGTGTCCACAATTACATGAGTAAGGCAGGAGGTAATCATGTTGATAGGCTTGCAGTGCAAGGTATCAACAATTACATGACTTAAGAGATTGGTTTACTTGACTGGGCCATCAAAATCGTTTTGGGCTCAGAGACATCAGGTGGATTGGACATGAGATGTCAATCCACAACCAAGAGTTATATTGGATATAACTAGCAAAGTTGTTTCTTATCTAGATAGCTAAAATTTGGGTGATAGCCAGTGGCTCACTCAAGTTTAGTGAAGTATGGGTCTTGGATCATTATATTCATTTGAGGAAACATTGTTTTGAATATAATGCGAGTTTTCTTAATAGTTAAGATTTCTCATTTCTTGAACATCATAACTAAACTTTTTCCTTTCTTTGATCTCATCTATGACTAACACTCATCACAACACTTTCTCCATGCGATCCGTCCTTGAGAAGGACAAGTTAAATGGATCGAACTTCCTTGAATGGTATCGGAATTTGAGAATTGTTCTCAAATAGGAGAAAAAGGACTACGTCCTTGAGAAAGTTCTCCCCAAAAAGTACCGAGCCAATGCCTGACAGTCAGAGATGGATGCTTGGAATAAGCATTCTAATGATGCGGTCGATGTATGTTGTCTCATGTTGGCTACCATGAACTCGGACTTGCAGAAGCAATATGAGTACGTGGAGTCGCCAATAGAGATGATCACTGGCCTGAAAGGTATGTTTTAGGAGCAGGCACGAACTCAGAGATACCAGACTGTTAAGTCTCTAATTGAGTGCAAGCTACCAAAGGACGGACCAGTTAGTCCTCATGTCATTAAGATGATGGGTTATATTGATAACCTGGGGAAACAGAATTGTCCCATTAGCCAAGAGTTGGCTACTGACATCATTCTGCAGTCACTGCCGTCAAGCTATGATCATTTTGTTATGACTACAACATGAACAACTTGACAAAGACTTTGACTGAGTTGCATGGGATGCTCAAAACTGCTGAACCTAACATTAAGAAGGACACCCCAAATGTCCTTATGGTACAAAAGGGTAAAAGGTTTAAGAAACTTGGTAAGAACAAAGGTGATGGAAAGACGAGCTCGATTGTGAATCAAAGCGAGTCTAACCATGCTCCTAAGGTTAAACCTGGTCCTTCTAAAGATGATAAGTGCCATTATTGTAATGGTTATGGGCATTTGAAAAGAAACTGCAACAAATTCCTGGAAGATTATGAGAAGCTGAAGAAGACTTACGAGACTTCTTCTTCAGGTATTTATGTTATAGAAGTAAATGTTACTTCTTATGGTTCTACTTATTGGGTATTAGATACCAGCTGTGTGATGCTCATATTTTGTGAAAATATGCAGGGCCTAAGCAAAAGTAGGATTTTGGAGAAAGGACAAGTGGACCTGTGCGTGGGTAATGGAGCAAGAGTTGCTGCATTAGCTGTAGGAACTTTTCATTTGTTTTGCCTTCTAGCTTGGTTTTGAACTTGAGAACTGCTACTATGTACCTGCTATAAGCAGAAATATTATTTCTATTCCTTGTTTGGATATGGAAGGATATCAAGTTTCAAATTAAGAATAAATGTTATTCATTTGATTACAATGATATATTTTATGGTAGCGGTCCATTAGAGAATGGACTTTATGTTCTAAAACAAAACGTGCCTATCTATAACATTAGTACCAAGAGATTCAAGTCAAATGATATGAATCAAACAATTTCTCTGGCATTGTCGTTTGGGCCACATAAATGAGAAGCGGATTCAGAAGCTCCATAGTGATGGGATTTTGGGCTCATTTGATTATGAATCATGTGAGAAATGCGAATCTTGCTTATTGGGTAAAGTGACGTAGGCCCCCCCCTTGCAACAAAAGGTAGTGTCGATCGACACAAAAAGGTGCGACAATAGACACAGGTCGCGAAAGAACAAAATGAAAGGGCCAGTGATTTATTGGGCTTTACACATACGGATGTGTATGGCCCGATAAGCACAAGTGCTAGAGGAAACTTTCAGTACTTCATTACCTTTACTGATATTTTCAGTAGGTATGGTTATGTCTATTTGATGAGACATAAATCGGAATCTTTTGAAATAGGTCAAAGAGTTCCAGAATGAAGTACATAATCAACTTGGCAAAATTATTGAAGCTCTACGATAAGATCGTGGAGGTGGATACTTAAGCTAAGAATTCAGTGATCATCCGAGAGATTGTGGAATTGTTCCACAACTCACTCCTCCTGAATCAGACTTTATTAGATATGTTTCGATCAATGATGAGTCACTCAGATCTTCCATTATCCTTCTAGGAATACGCTCTAGAAATGTCTGCGTTTACACCAAATAGGGTTCCATCAAAATTAGTTACAAAGACACCACATGAGATGTGAGATGGAAATGTTCCTAATTTGTCTTTCATGAAGATTTGGGGTTGTGAGGCTTATATTAAACGTTAAATCTCTGATAAGCTCACACCTAAATCCGATAAGTGCTACTTTGTTGGTTATCTTAACGAAACCAAGGCATATTACTTTTACAACCGGTCCGAGAACAAATTGCTTGTTGGTCGAAACTATGTTTTTCTTGAGAAAGATTTTCTTTCCAGGAAGAACAGTGGGAGTAAAGTACAACTCGAAGAAATTCGAGAATCACAGGAGACTGCTCAACCTGATGAGGAAGAGCATCAATTGGATCTACAAAGAGTTGTAGAACCTGCACCTATGGTGCCTGAAGTTTGCAAATGATCTAATGAATGTATATTCGATACACATTCAAATGGTGAGTTTCTGAGAAAGTGTCGATCGACACAAAGGTGTATCGATCGACACAGATCGCGGACCAAAATAGCGATTTTGGTTTATGACTTAATTAAATACAGTTTAAATCTTGGTTAATTAGGTCGTGGTAAAAGTCTATATATGAGATATGTGCACGACTTTTACACAAACCTGAAGCTCACAGATCCGAAAGGATCCGTCACGAACCCAAGAAATGTGTATTTCTCGTGACCAATTGCCATGATCTGTTGATCATTGAAGGTGACGGGCCTGCGAATTTTGAAGAAGCATTAATGGGCCCTGACTCCGAAAATGGCTAAAAGCCGCTGAATCCGAAAAGGGATCCATGTCGCGGAACCAAGTATGACTTGGGTTGATTTACCGGATTGTGTAAAAGCCATTGAGAGTAAATGGATTTTCAAGAAGAAAAGGTGACATGGATGGTAACATTCAGATATACAAAGCTAGGTTGGTGGAAAAAGGCTTCAAGCAAATTCATGGTATTGACCATGAAGAAACCTATTCCCCAGTCATTATGCTTAATGTCCATTCGAATTCTCCTAGCAACTTCCGCTCATTATGATTATAAGATCGGGCAGATGGATGTGAAAACAGTTTTCCTTAATGGAATTCTAGAAAAGGATGTGTACATGACACAACCTGAGGTTTTCATTGATCTTAAAGCTGCTAAGAAGGTATGCAAGCATCTTGGAGTTGGAATCTTTGTTTTGATGAAACGGTCAAAAGTTTGACCTCATCAGAAACGAAGGGGAACTGTGTGTTTACAAGAAGACTAGTGAGAGCGTAATTGCATTTCTTGTACTGTATGTAGATAACATACTACTTCTTGGAAATGACGTTCCATTGATTCAGTCTGTTAAGACTTGACTCGAAAGTTGTTTTTCGATGAAAAATATGGGAGAAGCCGTATAAATTCTTGGAATAAGAATCTATAGAGATAGATTGGACAAGCTAATTGGATTGTGTCAAGATACTTATATTGATAAGGTCTTGCACAAGTCCAGTATGCATGATTCCAAGAAGGGCTTCATGCCAATGACTCTTGGCATTACTCTTAGCAAGACGCAGTGTCCTTCGACGCATGCTGAGCGAGAACGCATGAGGTTCAGACAACTGCTATAGGCATTAGATGTCTTAAGATGTGATCTTAATTTTAGTGGGAGTTGTTGTTGTTAATTTTAGTTGTGATATGATGTTCATGTAAACATAATTTGATTATGTTAATGAACTCTGACATCAGTATTATTTAATTATGTTATTAAATAATAGTCCCAAAGCAATTTATGACATTTTATAGGTCATCAAGTATGTGACTTGATCATGAAACCCTATAGATAATAAATGACATAAATTATGTTGGTCCTTGGTCAAGGTTGTTAAAATGGGACATTAACAACCGCGTGAGACTAGTATGTGAGGTGACTGATGACTAAGTTTCATGGAGTCATTAATAAGAGTATTAAAGTCAATCACATAGATATGTGTTGGAGAACACAGGATCGGACATGACCCGCTAATGAAAACTCTACAAGATAGTTATATAAGTGTCATAAGAGTTTTCATTACGACTATAGAGTATAGTCCTTAGACCTGAGTTCATCCTGTTTTCTTACATGTGAATTGGTCCGCTTTAACCCTGTCAAACGTCAGCCGTAACTGGTGACTATAAAGGCATTGATTGGGCGTATCATGAAGTGTGTGAAGGAACAGGGATGGAACAAGATGGGATTTGTCCCTCCTATATAACAGGAGATAAATATCTCAGGGCCCATCGAAGGTTTGATACTGAGAAATGTGTGGCTACACTCAAACGAGGTGATTGTCAGTCGTTTGTCTTGTCAGTATAAATCAGAGTTCGATGAACATGATCTTGGCTTAATAGGGATGACACGGATCTTACCTTATGCCAGATCGAGATATAGAGACGAAGGGATTATGGGAATAGATGATTCCAGTACAAGTGGGAGATTGTTGGGAATGTCCTGAAATCACACTTGTAATCACTCCAGAAATAGTTGTGTTGTCGAGATTAGACATTCATACAATACTAGATGGTCATAATGTTTTGCTAGAAACTACTTGGATATGTGAGTTGTGAACTCATTACTAGTATTATATGATCCTACAGGCTCACACACCTAAGCAGACTGGATATACTTCATGTGGGAATAATCATTAGTGTAATGATCAAATTAATGTGTATTTGATACACATTAATATACGTTTTTGAGGGTGTGTCGATCGACACAAGTGTTGTGTCGATCGATGCAAGGCGCAGATCGAAACAATGTTTCAATTTAATGACTCAATTAATCTCAGTTCGGTCCGGTGATTAATTAGGATTTCCCAGGTCTATATATATGAGATATAGCACGACCTGGAGCATAACTTTTTGGCCTATACTAACTGCAAGTACACAATGATGTAGTTGTAGTACTTAGGGTATCGAATCCACAGGGACTCCGGTCAACGATAGATTTAGAACTATTAAGATTAAACTAGGAGAAAGCAAATATGATTAAAAACTAAAAAGCAAGCAGAAAGTAAATAGCAAGTTGTGAGAAAGGAAACGAAGGCGTTAAGTCTAGGGAGTTCTCAGGAAATCAGGAACACAAGCAATCAATCAATCAGGATCAAATTAAGAGCTATTCTAGAACTCAAACACATATATAGAATTAACCAACTGTCGTTGCGAGAATTCTCTAAGTCTAAGTGCAGCAATCCAAATTCCTTTGCAATTACTAACAGATTAAACCAGCTTTAATTCCAAGTTCGATATGTTCACAATCTAATTAAACCAAATTCCTTTGCGAGTAATTAAATTGCTCATCTAGGTTCTTTCTAGCTAATTAACCAACTGTCGTTGTATCAATCAACCTAACATCATACATCTGGGTAGCTAATTCAGATTAAGCAGTAAGAACAATCCTAGATGAAGAACTAACAGATATGGATCCCTACAAATTGATTAACCTATAATTCCATGAAATCCCTAATGAGAATCCCTAAACTTAACAGGTAATCTACTCAGACATAACCATCAAAACAGAAAACATCATGAATAGAAAACCAAATATCATAAAATCAAATAAAGAACTGGGGTTCGAAATCCTCTCTCTTTCGAGAGCCGGATCAGCCCCTCTGAAAATAGAATAAAGCGTAAGTAAAGCGTAGCCTAAACAATGGCTTAAAAACCCTAATACAATGGTCTAAAGTCGGCTGGGGGCCTTTTTGCAAGTCTGGAAAGTTTTTGGGCAAAAACTGTAATTTCTCCAAAATGCAGATTTTTGGGCGCAGAACTGCAACGACAGTTGCAAGGCAAAAACGCAGCCAGTGAACTCTGTGAAGTCTCTAAATAGTGTAGAATTGCTCCAAATGCTCCCAAAACGTCCAATTAGGCTCCAAATGTTCTTAAACCTGTAAAACACCTGAAAAGACTCCAAAACACATAGAAAGACTCGATAACAAAGACATATACCATGGTTAAAATCCCTAAAATCCATGGTATATCAACTCCCCAACACTTTGCTCTTGCTTGCCCTCAAGCAAGTAAAGAACCAAAGCATGGTGAAGAGGTTTGAAAACTTTCAGAAACTCTTTTCATCCTAGAAGCAACAACACTCAGATTCCCCTTAGTAAGCCACTGAAAGATTTCACCTGCAGACATCAAGACCAACATATACTTCCCCCACACTTAGCAACTGTCCTAAGTAAACTCCACAATCACATTCACGCATTCAAATTCACCCTACTGACTTCTGCAAGTATTTAAGTGCGGTCTCACCTAAGGAGTATCGATCAAGGGCACATGGACTCTTACCTTGTCAGCTCTAGACCACCATACTATCTTTCTTTGGTCCCTTTCTTCTCTTTTCCCTTCCTTAGCATTCTGATTTTTCCCCATTGGGTATCATTTTTTTTTTTTTTATCAGTGCTCTTCCCGTTAAGGGGTGTACTTTGGACACATTCCATGGATGCACAGGAGATGATAGTTGTAGCTACCACTCCCAGAGACCACTTCGGAGTTACTAACTCATCCTCAGTGTATTATTCTTTTTTTTTTACTTTATGGAAGGGGAGAAGGGAACCAAATAGGACATGTTTGCAGGCTGTGTCAGAACTAACAAAGGAATCCGACACAAGGTATACCAAGCCCTTAGGTGAGAAAATTAAGTCAGTATTAAGGTGAAGTCAGTAAAAGGATCCTCTGATACCTGAAGTGATGTGGGTGTCCTTAGTAGGTTGATCTGTGATGGGGTTTTCTAATAGTCATAGATAGATCCTGCAACTTCATCCCAATGGTTACTTAAGTTCTTGCAAGATGTTGTTAATCTTCTCAAAAATTCACTGTTTCTTACTTAAACTTGTTTTGACTCAATAAAACAAAATTTTTGAAAAACGGACTGACTCTAAGAAAACAGAAAGATAAAGTCAGTAGCACCTCCCCCACACTTAAGACACACTGTCCCCAGTAGTGTCAAGCTAAGGATTGATAAAAAGAAAATAATAGATAAAAGATGAGATTATGTCTGTCGGGTTTTTACCTCTGTCGCACATGCATCGATCGCTGCATTGATGCATCGACCGTTGCTAGGCGATATTTTGTCGTGTGTTGATCGTTGCTCAGGACCGCAACGATCGCTGCAATGCGATTTCTTTTGTGTTGTGACGATCGACACACCTTGTGTCGATCGACGCACTGCGAATCTGCCGAAACCTGCAGACAAATTCACCAAAAACCAAAAACAAAAACGTAAAATGCTAATGAAAACACCAAAAATAAATTATGCAAACCTAACAGTTGGTTGCCTCCCACTTAGCGCTTGTTTTGAGTCATTAGCTTGATTATGGGATAGAGATTGAACTCATGGCGGTTTCAACAGAGACTTTGAGTGTCTCTGTGAATATCTCTTCATCCAAGGAGGTGTATAGGCTTTCAGATCATGAGGTTTTCCAAGGAACGAAGGAGTAGAATCAGGGCGGGAGTGAAGCTTGGGTGGGATGCTGCGTTTTCCTGCATTCACAGCTGATGGATTAGGAGGTTTAAGTTTAGGATTTTTATACCTATGCTTTGGTGGACGCAAGAGATCAGGAGCTTTCTGCTTAAGAGCAGTTGCAGTTTCTGAAGATGTTAGAGCAAGTTCAGAATGAACTGCCATCTTCTCTTCTCCAATAAGAATCTCTGGTTCCACTTTCACACTGAAGCTCTGTCTGTCAATGGTGGCTTTCTGCTTCCTATCCATCACTTTCATGCAATTAGCCACTTCTAACTCCTGTTTAGACAGTTTAGGAACCTTAGGATACGACACAGAGGGTTTATAGACTCGTTCTGGGACTGTTACAGGTTTCTGGTCACGTCTGCATTCTGTGTCGACCGATGCACGAGATGTGTCGATCGACATAAGGCGATTATGTTCAGATCCATCATACGGATCAGGGGTGCATCGATCAAAACAAAGGGTGTGTCGATCGGCACATGTCTCAGACAGACAAAATTCATCCAGAATCAAAGAATTTGTATTCGTGGATTTGGACTTTTGGATATAGAAATGGTTTAGTTTCCTATGAATCAAAGACTTTTTTGAGATTGATCGTCGAGATAGAACAAACACAGTCGAAAAGAGAGTACAAAGTATGGAATCGAGCTATCTAGTCGAAGTGTTCTTAGCCTAGGTTGGAGTTTTTTTTAATGAGCCGCCACTTCTTCCTTTAAATAGTCTCGACTCTGATCTCTTCGTCCTGATATTTCGGCCTCGTCGTTGCAACGATCTCCGAGATTCGTGCAGATCAGTTGAACTGACGAAGAACGAGTTGCTCTATCTCCGCGTCATCCTCAGCCGAGCTCGAGCTCGATCGTCTCCGGCTTCGGTATCGTCTGGGCTTCTCCAAGGCGCTTGCTTCGCTTGGGCCCAACAAGAGAGTTGGCTCTCTCGTCTATCTTTGATTCTGGAATGGGCTCGTAATTACGGGCCTTTGTCTTGTCTGTTAATGGGCCGGATTTCCTAGAGGGAAATCCAGTACCAACAATAGCCCCCCAGCCCATTGAATTCGAGAAGTCGAGGTTAATGGGCGGTGGACATTCTTTGGAAGAGGCGCGTGCCTCGGATGTGACAAATCTTAATGATTATTTTCGCCCCATCCGTGGATCTTATTTTAATCCGATGGTTAGGAATGAGCGCGTGGAACGGACTGAACTGCTTTTTAGCGCGTCTGCAGTCGTTGCGTGTATTCGTTTGAGAATTTCATCTCCCACCGTAAATTCGGTTGGTAATCGACGGCTCAGGCTCGAAGGTCGCGAAGAGTCTTTTCGGGCTTTCTCTTTTGATGATGTGACCTAATTACTGCATGCTTTGTAGTCGTTGATCTCAGATCAACGGCTTTGCGAGAGGGAAGCGAGGGGTCCAAGTCATCTCGGTCCTATCAGCAATTAATGCGAGTAAGGAGTCGTACGGGCGATACTGCGCTCAATATTTGATATAAATAATCATTCGCGTTGTTTGAAGGAAGTCCTTTGCTTTCCTACTCTTAACTTGTTCGAACTTTTTCTCCCTACTTCCTTTGTTAGAGAAAAAGTTTTTCTTTCATAAACTTTCCCTTTTTCCTCATGGCTTCTAGGGATCCTGCGGGAGCGAGTACGAGCGCGGCGGCGGGGTCGTTTGGACCGCACCCGCCGTCTTCGTTAACCGTAGACCGTATCCAGCAATTGAAGGTGCTCTGCCGGATTCCGACGGAGGTCAAAATCGTCATCCCTTCTTTGGCGGTATCCCCCGAAACGGTCATAGAAGGCTACTGCTGTGCCTCCTATACGTATTTCGAAAAATGTGGGCTTTTCTTTCCCAATCCTCGCCTTGTCTTCTTGGTGCTGGCCCAACTCCAGATGGCTTTCTACCAGATGACGCCGAATTTCGTTCGGTACGTTATCGGACTCGGAGTTAAAGCTGCGGAGGAAGGGGTTGAATTCGGTCCTGAGGAGTTAATGCGGGTTTGCTCGGTGAAGCAAGATTCCCGCTTTCCGGGGTCGTACCGTCTTTCCCCCCGGTTTGGGAGGATCCTGGACGGTCTCCCGCCGAGGGAAGAGTGGAGGGACCAATATTTTTTCTTTAGGACGACTCATCACTCGGTCGGAGAGTTTGATTGCTCGGTCGTTCCCTCGCGGTGGGCTTCCGACGTTGGTGAGGCTTTCTTACTGCTATTTTGGTTATTATTTCTTGTGTCAGTTTGATCTCTGACCTGCTTCGTTCTATATCGCAGAGGTCCCTGAATCGCTTGACCTTAATCCTGTCATGGAGGCCTTAATAGCCCGTTTGAGGAGAGGTTCCGTTAACTGGGACAGTTTCACGGCCGAGCGTGTACAGGCTGCCTTGAGGGTCAATCCAAGAGGGGTCCCACAGGGTCGGTCCCGGGCCTTTCGGGAGCAAGCCTTTCCTCCTGTACCTCGCGGGACTTCTCTGGGTCGAACCGTGCGACCTCCGCATCGTATATTTGAGCGGGCAAGAGAAGGTGAGTTTCTGTCCGTGACATTCGGCTCGTCATTATTTGGGAAGAGTCTAAAGACTTCTCCCCTTTTTATTCTACAGGTCGTCCTTCCTCGGGCGTGGGTTCGGATGCCAGCACTGTAGGAATTGTTTAGTTGATCCTGATTCAATTTACAGATTCATATCAACCTAAACATACAGATCTAGGTTCTCTTGAATAGAAACATTAGATGATCTCACCTTTTACCTGTTTGTTGCAGCGGAAGGAATAGAACAGGTCAGAGATCAGCAGAACCACCAAGGGATGGATCCTCCAAAGGCTCACACACGCACACCGGGAATTTGGCTGCTAGACCAGCTGAAAGAGGAGGCGCAGAAGAGAGGCTGGGAGGCGCAAAAGCTGAGAAGAATTAGAGAGCTTTTAGGTCAAGTTTTATTCATTAAAACTCCCTTTAGTTCTCATGGGCTTTTGGGCCCAATTCTCAGTTCTGATTAAATCCCTTGGATTTAATCAGGCCCTTTAGTCTCTCCAAGTACCGTAAATGCCTAGCACTTTTACCGTACCTCTGCTAAACCGTTCCTTCGTATTTTCCCGTTAGCTTAGGCGTGTGACCCATATGGGATCATATAATAAAGGCAATAAGTCCAAGACTTATAGATCATGAGCGGACTCTAGCAAGCCATCATGACCCCCAGTATTATATGACTTATGTCTGATCATTGACATACTCTTACTTTCTAGAGACAGTACCGAGATTACTGGACACAATTCCAACAATCTCCCACTTGTACTGGAATCTCTCTGTATTCATAATCCTTTTGTCTCAATATCTCGATTAGTCATAAGGCAAGATTGGTGTCATCCTTATAAAGCCTAATCTTGTTCATCGGACTCTGATTCGATACTGACAATCCAAACGACTCGGGAAAGTCCGTTTGAGCATGGCCATGCATTTTCCAGTATTCAAATCTCCGATTGGCCTAGAGATATTCACTCCATATATATTGGAGGGACAAATTCCGTCTTGTTCCATCACTGTAAACTACTCATTTCATAATGTACCCAAACAAGGTCCTTATAACTATCGCAGAACGATAGCGTTAGACAATGATCAAAGTGCATCAGTCCATGCGCAGTCACATGCATGCAAACTCAGGTCTAAGGACTATACTCTATAGTCGTAGTAAGAATCTCTTATGACACAGATATAAATATCCTGAAGAGTTCTTATAAGCGGGTCTTGTCCGGTCGTATGTTCCCAACATACACCTATGTACTGACTTTGATGCCGCGCATCTATGACACACTAAGACTTTGTCATAAGTCACGTACCAATCCAGTCTCACACGGTTGTTGGTGTTCCAATTTCAACAACCTTCGACTAGGGACAGGATGATATAAAACATCTATCAAATATAGGGTCTCATGATCAAGCTAAATGACTTCGATGACTCAAGATCAAGTCATTTACTTCGATGTCCTATAAAATGGTTCATATCATTTTGGAACGATTATTTCATCACAGTTAAAATAATCTTGAAATAATAATTTCATTAAACATCTTAAATGTTATTTCAAGAACATATCCAATAACTAAATAAAGCCCTTTAATAACTCCCACTGAAATTGAGACTTCATCTTAATTTCACTTATCCTATAGCAACAGTCCGCGACTCGCGCTTAGGCCTAAGGAGTGGCTTCGTTAATAGATTAGCAACGTTCTCATTCGTTGAAACTTGCTGATCTACTTAACATCTCTGTCATTTATCTCACGGAATAGGTTATACCTATCCTCAAGGTGTTTGGACATCTGATGTGCAGCTAGTCTCATCTATGCTGGAAATCACATCAAGTTCAGTGACGAACTCTTCTTTCAAACAACCTCTTTCGCCACTTCCCAAGTTGCGAAATGTTCAGTTTAAGTCATGGAGTCAGCAACAGTGCCTTGCACCGCCAGATAGACACAAGATATAACCGGACTGTGATCGGAAATCATCTTTGTCTATTGGAAACTTGCCTTTCAGACTCTACCAACTTGTAGCACCTTACTTTCTCCGTAAATCAAGAACTTATCCTTAGTATTCCTCAAATACTTTAGGACATACTTTAGGAAACTTGATTCTTTGCTGGATTTGACTGGTCTTTATTTGTCTTGCTTAACATTAAAGCAACATCAAACAAGTATGTTTCATGGCATACATGATAGATCCAATTGCCGACGCATATGGAATCTCATCCATGCATTTAAGCTCAGCAGTTATCGTAGGATACTGTATCTTGCTTAACTTAATGCCATGTGACATTGGCATAAAACCCTTCTTGGATTGCTCAAAACGTGTAGGACTTTGTCAATTTAAGAATCTGACTTTGTCCTATCAGCTCTTTTGGATCTCTATCTTTAGATCCAAAATCCAAAAACTACGTGGCTTTACCCATGTCATTCATTAAACCAACTCCCAAGTTAGTCCTTTACCGACTACAGCGTTGGGACGTTATATCCGAGAATCAGTATGTCATCGACATACACTTTGAGAAATGCAATATCGCTCCCACTAATCTATTAGTAAACACACAGTTCCGCTTCGTTCCTGTTCAAGTCAAAACCTTGACTACTTCAACAGAACGAAGATTCCAACTCCGATATGTTTGCTTCCATCCATGAATGGATCGATGAAGCTAACTTACATAAAATGTAATTTTTCGGAGTCCGGGCTTACTTTCGCTTCTTTGAATTTCGCAGATTCGTCGCTTTCAATGATCATCAGATCATGCGAACTTTCAATGATTATCAGGTTCAACTAATGACGAGAAATCACTCTCTGATTAGTAACTGATTCATTCATATCTGCGAACTTCAGGCTCCACAGGTGTAGATTCTACAGAAATCTGTAAATCCTTCCGCTGCTCTCCCTCAATAGGTAAAGCAGCCTCCTGTATTTCTCGAATTTCTTCGAGTTGTACTTTTACTCCCACTGTTCTTCTTGGAAAGTAACTTCCCTTCTTAGAAAACAGAATGGTCGTAAAAATACTTTTTACTCCCACTGTTCTTCTTGGAAAGTAATTTCCCTTCTTAGAAAACAGAATGGTCGTGAAAGTACCGAGCCTTGGTTTCCCTAAGAAAACTTCGAGTTATGCTTTTACTCCCACTGTTCTTCTTGGAAAATAACTTCCCTTCTTAGAAAACAGATTGGACGTAAAAGTAACAAGCCTTAGTTTCTCTAGGACAACCAGCGAAGTAGCACAACTACAAATACTCAGTAAAGACAAATTTGGATCGATTCCAATCCACATTAACGTGGTGTCTTTCAACCGATATTTGTGGAACTATTTCAGCGTAAACTTAGATATTTTAGAGCGTTATTCTTAAATAATATCATGGAAGATTCGTGTGACTCATCTTTAATCATTTCTAATAAGATCTGATTCTTTCTCACAGAAACACCTTCAGGTTTTCAGGAGAAATGAGCCGTGAAACGATTTCACACTCATTAAGATGATCACACAATCAATGACTTAAGTATTCTCACTCGTGATTTAATCCAGAGTCTTAATACTTTTGTCATTCAGATCCTATACTTCATTCTGGAATTCTTTCGACCATGTCAAAGAATTCCGACTTGTGTCTCATCAAATGAACACAGTCACACTCACTGAAGTAATCAGTAGAGACAATGAAGTACAGGAGATTTTCTCTGGCATTACTGCTCATTGGGCCACATACATGAGTATGTTCCAGGTCCAATAAGCCTTTGGGCCTTTCTCTAGCTCGGCTAAGATAGGCCCTTTATCTTTTGGTCTAGTAAACAGAATTCAAGTCTCATAAGATATTTTATCAAATGAGCCCAACAGTCCATGACTATGGGATTTCTGAATCCGACTTACTCTATGTGACCAAGACTTTTATGCCAAGAAAAATCAGGTTTAATTCATCAGATTTAAACCAATTCGGTATTTATGTTACATTTAGGCACTCTTTGGTTTAAGATATAAAACCCATTCCATGAATAGGGTGCTACAATTAATATTTCATTAAGATCAAAAGAACAAAAACTTGTCTTTTATCAAAACGAAAAACATTCAAATTCTTACAAGAAAATGAAAGACAACTCTGCTTTGAAGCAGGTACATTGTAGCAATTACTTAATACAAAACCAAGCCTCAAAGGGATCTATAAGTGAAAAACCCTACGGCTGAGGCAGCATCCCAAGCTCCTTCCAGTCATGTAGTTTCACTTGCCCTTCCTTCAACGTTCTACTGTTGCTTAGGCTCTGCATATTATCACAAATATCAGTGCCACAACCAGTATCCAATACCTTTAAGGTAGAACTTGAAGTAATAACATGAATACCTGAGGAAGTAGTCTCATACATCGACTTTAACTCCTCATCATCTTCCATGAATTTAATGCAATCTCTCTTCCAATGCCCTGTCTCCTTACAGTAGCAGCACTTACCAACGTAAGAGGTATCTGACTCGGGCTCAGAAGACACACGCTTGCCATGATTCAAAATCTGGACAACTTTGTCTTCACCCTTGTCAGCATTAGGTTTAGTAAACCTACCCTTCTCATTCATGAGATTGTACAGGGTACTTTTCACGTTTGGCTCAACTGTCTTGAGCATATCATGCAGTTCAGTCAGCGTCTTCGTTAAGCCTTTTCTTGATATAGTTCTTTCTGAACTTATCATAGCTTGACGGCAGTGACTGCAGAATGATCTCAGTTGCCAATTCTTGGCTAACTGGATAATCCAGTTTCCTCAGGTTATCAATGTAACCCATCATTTTACTGACATGAGGACTCACTGGATGATCATTTGGTAGCTTGCAGCTAGTGAGAGACTTAACCAACCGGTATCTCTCCACTCTTATCTGCTCCTGAAATTTCAATTTCAGGCTGCTGATCATCTCTATTGGCGACTCCATGTTCTCATATTGCTTCCGCAAATCTGAGTCCATGGTAGCCAACATCAGACCACGCACATCTACCGCATCATTATAATGCTTATTCCAAGCATCATATAGTGCATGGGAGGCATTGGACCCGATCCTCACAGGGAGAGCTCTCTCAAGAACATAGTCCTTTCTCTCCTGTCTGAGGACTAGCCTCAGGTTCCGCGACCAAGTCAAGAAATTTGATCCGTTCAGCTTGTCCATCTTAAGGACAGACCGGATCGAGAAGGTGTTTTGATTGTTTGTGCTAGTCATAACTGAAAATTAAGATAAAAGGATTTTAGTTAATATGTTCAATATGATTAATCTCGTATTAAATTTAATATGATTAATCACGCATTATATTCAATAACATAAGTTACCCTCAATAGAATATAATGATTCCAAGATCCACATATAACTAAGATTAAAGTGGGCCACTGGCCGTCACCAAACCTCAGCTTATATCGGTAAGCCCTATGTCGGCTAATTATATCCGTGATATAACTCTTGGTTGTGAATCTGGGCCCGAGGCCCAATCCACTTTGATGTCTCAAGGCCCGGGACTCCCGATGGCCTAGTCAAGAAAACCAGACTATACAGTCATGTAATCATTAATGTCTGGGACTCCCAATGACATTTATGAATCACAAACTGTCTTACCCACGCAAAAACAGACATCCTCACACTGTAAGGCCATGAATGCAATTGAATGGGCTTTGACAGCTGACATAGCCTGGACAAGACATCCAACGCTTGATATTATTTGAGGTTCGTAGGTTTATTAAAATTTCATTCCCAAAATAGAAGATTACTATTTCGGGAAACTTTCCATTTTTGGAAACCTACTATTTTGGAAACTTTCTAAAATTGGAAACTTTCTAAAAAACGGAAACTTTCTAACTTTAGAAATTTCTTAAAATCCAAAACCCGCAAATTCAGAAACTTCTATTTTAAGAAACTTTCTAATTTCAAAATTTCGGAAACTTTAATTTAAAACGACTTTATAATTTTATAAAATAGATTTTAAATTAATCTGAAGAAAGACTCAAATAATTGGCCCAATTGTTTTAACTTCTTGGCCCGAGGCCCAAGAATTGGTCCATGTCCAAGACATGACCCAATTGTCCAATTAATTGACATAACCGGTCTGGTTCATTAAAACTGGTCTAACCAAGTTTCAATTACTACGATGACCACAATTGTCAACCGGTTATTTACTAAACCGGAATTTCTCAATTTATTTGGTCCAACCAAATCAAATTAGAAATTCCTGGTTTAGGCACTAAATCCAATATTTCTTTCGACATTGGATTTCTTATCCCGGTTTAACCAGATTTAATAAAATTATTAGATCTGTTTATTAAACCAGGACGAATTGATTTTAACCAAGTTTTAAACCGAACCGAAACGAATCGGTCACGGACCATCCACGGCCGTGACCTAATCCACACGATCACAACCGACCAGCCGCGTTCAATCCACGATCCACGGACGGCCGAGCCTCACGCGATCGGGATGCAGCTGGACGGGACGATGATCGGACGTGCTCGGGACGGGACGAGGCGATGCACAGCCGGGACGCGATCGATCCTTCGATCGGACGATCCGATCCGCCCGCCTTAGCCCACGATCGATTCGATCCAACCGGACGACGCAGTCCATGCGATCCTTACGGATCCATGCGACGCTTGCCTCGCGGTCGATCGAACCGGCCATACCTCTCGGCCGTGATAACCAACCGGCCAAGCCGATCGATCCCTTCTCGGCCGATCGCAAGAAAACGAGTCATATAGCTCGGTTCTGCGATTTCAAACGTTTGTTCAGGATTCAATTCAGTTTCTTAAGTGTTTTTCTTATCAGTAATGGATTCAAAACACTTCTAAACAGAATAAACAACCTAAACATGAATCTAAAACAAGAAATCCTAAGAACCAATGGCTCTGATACCACTGTAGGAATTGTTTAGTTGATCCTGATTCAATTTACAGATTCATATCAACCTAAACATACAGATCTAGGTTCTCTTGAATAGAAACATTAGATGATCTCACCTTTTACCTGTTTGTTGCAGCGGAAGGAATAGAACAGGTCAGAGATCAGCAGAACCACCAAGGGATGGATCCTCCAAAGGCTCACACACGCACACCGGGAATTTGGCTGCTAGACCAGCTGAAAGAGGAGGCGCAGAAGAGAGGCTGGGAGGCGCAAAAGCTGAGAAGAATTAGAGAGCTTTTAGGTCAAGTTTTATTCATTAAAACTCCCTTTAGTTCTCATGGGCTTTTGGGCCCAATTCTCAGTTCTGATTAAATCCCTTGGATTTAATCAGGCCCTTTAGTCTCTCCAAGTACCGTAAATGCCTAGCACTTTTACCGTACCTCTGCTAAACCGTTCCTTCGTATTTTCCCGTTAGCTTAGGCGTGTGACCCATATGGGATCATATAATAAAGGCAATAAGTCCAAGACTTATAGATCATGAGCGGACTCTAGCAAGCCATCATGACCCCCAGTATTATATGACTTATGTCTGATCATTGACATACTCTTACTTTCTAGAGACAGTACCGAGATTACTGGACACAATTCCAACAAGCACCCCATCTCACGAGAAACTATCTCGTAGGTCGAGGAGTCGCCGAAACGGAAACGACCCCATAGATCTGGCAAAAAGGGTGGAGGATGGGAGTCTGAGCTATGCGCTCTTTTTTGCCATGTGTGATTCTCCTCTCCCTTTCACGGTTGTCCCCCCGAGCTCCGGGGCCCGTGACGCGTCCACGGAGGCAGGGGGTCTCCTCCCCTCCGGTTATTCGGAGGGTGGACTCGGTTCCGTCCAGGGAGCCGGCTTTGCGCGATCCTTACCCCGGCGATCAGGACGTGGGCAGGGATCCTTCCCCCGTACCGAAGCGCCGAAGGATCGATACAGAGACGAGCTCGAGTAGTTCGAGCGAGAGTGTCGGGATGCCCTGGGGCGCGGCCCGTTCGTCGAGGCGCGTCGGACCTGCAGGGGTTCCGCTTCCAGTTACTGGGAACCCGGCCTTCGGCGATTTGTATGCCAGGATGGCCGAAGCCACTGGAAAGGTATCAACCATAGTTCTTGTTTTTGCCTTTCTTTGGTAAGAAAGATATTTGAAATTTGTGTCTTTATGTAGTTTCTGGAGGCTACGAGCGGACTTGTGGCCCAGTCCGAACGCGAGCTTCGTGAGCAATCGCGGGAGGATGAGCTCGAGGCCGCAAAGAGGTCGGCTCGTATTTTAACCGCGGAGCTGCAAGATTCTTTTGCTCGGGAGGAGGAGCTCGAGAAGAAACTGGCTCGGTATGAGGGGATCGAAGCCCGGCTATTGGTTCTCGAGAATCGCGAGGAGGACCTTTCCCAGAGGCTTCGGGCGGCCGAAGGCCGGGCGTTGGCTGCCAAAGAAACGAGTCGAGTCGCCACAGCGCAAGCTGCCCAAGATCGGATCGACCTAGAGAGAGTTCTTGCGGGGAGGGATTTCGACATAAAGGTCGCGTCCCACGAGGCGAGGAAGAAGATGAGCGGGGAATATTTAGAGATCCTTAAAGGGATCAAGGAGAAGAGCGAGAAGCGGAAGCTCGAGACCAACGCTGAGATTCGCCTCCAAGAAATCCTAGCCAATATCGAACTCATCGCGGAGTTTGCTTCCGGCGAGCTTGACTTGACTCGGGAAGTTCTGAGGTTGGCCGACTAGAAGAGGCGGCAGTGGAAGAGATGACCGCCGCGGCGGTTTCTGACTTCAGTGTTGGCAAGTTGAACTTGCCGGCAGTGTCGAGTGACTCGGTCATTTTGGCGCACGCTCCGCCACCGGTTGTTCCCTGCTTTGATCAATATGGATCGAGCCTCCCGACTGGGATTGCGTCTACCGGTGATCAGGCGGAGGATGGAGACGAGGCTTCTTCGCGCTCGCGACAATGATGTTGCCTCTAGGGGCTCTCTTTTTTTTTGATATGGAAAAACATTTATTCGCCCAAGCGGGCTTTGTTCGAGGACATTGTGTCCTTCTTTTAATGAATTTCTTTTGGAGTCTTACATGCCTCAGCATAGACTTTACTGTTTTAGTACCTTCACGGTTTGATCTTTTTTTTTTCGATAGTTCGGGTCTCTTCGAGTTTAATGATTAAGTAAACTTACAAAGGCTCGTTGTGCGCGGAGGTCTTTCCGCGTGGTCGGTTGCTTTGACTTCGACGTTTTCGTTTAACGGGAGAGGGTGGCCCTCCAGTTCTCTCGAGCTGTATCAGGTCGGGAGAATTGACTTTAGGGGGGGCCGTTTCAGGTCGCTCGAAATAGGATAATTTCATATCGTTTGCTTTAGAAGGGATAATTTCATATCACTTTGGTCTTTTGGGAGAGGCCATTTCAGGTCACTTGGGAAGGATAATTTCATATCGCTTTGTCTTAGAAGAGATAATTTCATATCACTTTGGTATTGAGGAGATAATTTCATATCAACGTAACGGCTCTAACTTTTGCGACACGAAGAGACGTTTGATTAGAAGACTTATTTTGATTTCACAAAGATAAGTTAGTATGACTTCGTCAGAAGTTGTTGAGCTCGGTGAGAGCTTTGTGTTTGGGGGGTGGCTGCGCTCGAAGTCGAGCTGCCTACGTACCCTTTTAGGGGATCAAGCCATTTCGTAGTTCGATTATGTTGATGTACTCCTAGTGGAAATACTTTTTGAGGTTGATGATGTTCCAGGGTCGTAGTTCGGGCTTCTGGGTTTCCACCGACTTGAGTTGGTAGACCCCGTCCTTTACGATGTCGGTGACCTGGTAAGGACCTTCCCACTTCGCTCCTAATTTTCCAGCGTGTTCTTCCTTTTTATGGTCGAACACTTTCCGTAAGACGAGCTCTCCTACTTGAAACCTCCGAGTTTTGATTCGGGAATCATAGTAGCGAGCCGCGGCTTGTTGGTAATTCTGGAGTCGAGCTAATGCGAGGTTCCTTCTTTCGTCGACGAGGTCGAGCTCGTCAGTTGTCATCTTGTTGTTAAGTTCCTCTTGTCGCGGGCATTCTTCTTTGCGAATGCTTGACACGAGAATTTCAGCTGGTACTACCGCCTCGATTCCGTAAGCTAGCGAGAAGGGAGTCTCGCCAATGGATTTGCGGGGGGTAGTCCGGTAGGCCCAGAGTACGGCTGGGAGTTCGTCACTCCAGGTTGTTTTGCACTCGTTGAGCCTTTTCTTGAGGCCGTTCATAATCGATTTGTTAGCTGCTTCTGCTAGCCCGTTCCCTTGGGGGTAGCGTGGCGTTGAGTAAGTCAGCTTTATGTTCCAAGTTCTGCAGAACTCTTTGAACGTGTTTGATATGAACTGAGATCCGTTATCCGTGACGATCTCGTGGGGTAGTCCATGTCTGCAAATGATGTTTCGCCAGACGAACTCCTTAACGTGAACGTCCTTAATTTTCTGGTATGACTCTGCTTCAATCCACTTGGTGAAGTAGTCTGTCATCACCAATAGATGTGTGGCTTTCTTTTTGCCAGATGGGACCAGCGGTCCGACAATGTCCATTCCCCACCGCATGAATGGGTACGGTGATGAGATAGAGGAGAGTTTCTCCGACGCTTGGTGGATAATTGGGGCATGCTTTTGGCATTTATCGCACTTGTTGGAGAAAGATTCGCATTCGGTGGCCATTGTAGGCCAATAGTAGCCTTGCCTTTTGATTCGCACGGCCAATGCTCGTCCTCCGGAATGGCTTCCGCAGGATCCGTCATGTGTTTGTGTAATCACGGCTAGGGCTTGCTTTTTGTCAAGGCATTTAAGGTAAGGTCCGGAGAGGCTCCTTTTAAAGAGCTCTCCTTGTGTGACACAGTACCTCGCACTTTGCATTTTAAGTTTCCGCGCCTCCCATTTGCCATCGGGAACTTCGCCGTTTGTGATGTATCGAATGATCGGAGTTCTCCAATCTTCGTCATTGTTAGGCTCAGGTCCCTGACTAGTGGATGCGGTTTGAATTGGTCCGTCGGGGACGTTCGCGACGTATATGGTGTTTCTAGGATCAAGATCATCATCAATCTTGATGATGTCGCTATTAGTGTCTCCGGGACATTCTTTGCGTTTGACATCGTTTTTCACAGCGGGCCCGTCCTCTTTCAAGGACAGAGCTTTGAGAGCTATGTCGATGCTTGGTTTTTATATCCCTTCGACTGGTATGATTCTTTTGAGGTTAGGATCTGATGTCGATGCTAATGCGGCTAGCGCATCGGCTGCAGTGTTTTCACCTCGTGGGATTCGTGTTAGATCGAAGAATTCGATCTGTTCGGCCAATGTATGGACTACCCGTAGGTATGCTTCCATTCGTTCTTCTTTGGCCTCGTAGTCGCCATGATATTGGCTTGTGACCAGTTGGGAATCGCTGAAGGCATTTACTTCTCGGGCTCCTATTGCTATCGCAAGTCTAAGCCCGGCTATCAGCGCTTCGTATTCTGCCTCGTTATTTGATGCGGCGAAGCCCAATCTAAACGATTGTTCTAATACTTTACCCGTTGGGGAGACTAATTTCACTCCGACTCCGGACCCTTGTCTTGAGGAAGCTCCATCGACGTAGAGTTTCCATCTTTGGGCCGAAGTCAGGTCGAGTTCTATAGTCGGAGGGAGCTCGATTATGAAATCTGCCAGTACCTGTGCTTTTAGGCATGTTCGAGCTTTGTATTCAATGTCGTACTCGCTAAGTTCGATAGCCCATTTGACCAATCGACCTGATTGGCTTGGACTGTGAAGGATGGTTCTCAGTGGCTGAGAGGTCATCACTATTATCAAATGCGATTGAAAATACGGTCGGAGTTTCCGAGCCGATGTTACTAGCTCTAAGGCGAGTTTTTCCATGGCGGGGTTTCTGGTTTCAGCATCGATCAAGGTCTTACTGATGTAATACACCGGCCGTTGTTCGTTTTGTTCTTCGCGAACCAGGACTCCACTTACTGCTGCCGTCGAGACAGCTAGGTAGAGATAAAGGGGTTCTCCTTCTACTGGTTTCGCCAGTATGGGTGGTTCGCTTAAGTAAGTTTTGAGCTGAGTGAATGCCTCTTCACACTTTTCGTCCCAAAGGAACTTTTTGTTTGCTTTGAGCAAGTGATAGAAGGGTAGACATTTATCAGTCGACCTCGAGATGAAGCGATTCAGAGCAGCTATTTTGCCGGTTAGGCGCTGGACTTCTCGCGTTGTTCTGGGAGATTTCATCTCTATGAACGTTGCGATCTGTTTGGGGTTCGCTTCGATCCCTCTTTCGGTTACTAAGTAACCGAGGAACTCTCCTGAAGGGACCCCGAAGGTACATTTAGCTGGGTTGAGTTTCATCCCGTACTTATTGAGAATGGTAAAGCATTCTTTTAGTTGGGGGATGTGATCCTCGTACCTAGAAGATTTTACCAGCATATCATCGATGTAGACTTCCATGGTTTTGCCTAGGAGTCCTGAGAACATCTTGTTGACGAGGCGCTGGTAAGTTGCTCCTGCGTTTTTTAGTCCGAAGGGCATGACTTTGTAGCAGTACGTGCCTCGATCAGTTATGAACGAGGTCTTTTCTTGGTCTTCGGGGTTCATCAATATTTGATTGTACCCTGAGAACGCATCCATAAAGGATAGCAGCTGATGTCCAGCGGTGGCCTCGACCAGTCGGTCGATGTGCGGGAGTGGGAAGCTGTCCTTTGGACATGCTTTGTTGAGATCCGTGAAGTCTACGCAGACCCTCCACTTTCCGTTCTTTTTCTTAACCACCACGGGGTTTGCGAGCCAGTCGGGGTACTTGACCTCTCTGATCGATCCGATTTTCAATAACCGATCGACCTCGTCATTGACGGCTTTGGCCCGTTCAGGGCCTAGTTTTCGACGTTTCTGTCTTACCGGTTTGTAGGTTGGGTCGACATTCAGCTCGTGGCTGGTTACGTCGATGTTTATCCCTTTCATGTCTGCTGAAGACCAGGCGAAGGAGTCGACGTTCTTTTTGAGAAAAGAGACCAGTTCGTTCTTGACTGGCTCTGATAGGTCGATTCCTACGCCAACGAGTCTTTCGGGATGAGCCTCGTCTATGCAGACCTGAGTCGTGAGGTCCTTTGGGGGTCCTATTTGACTGGGGTCGTTCGACCTTTTGGTCTGCATGGTGGCGAGCTCGTCCTCTTTCTGTAATTTCTACGCAGGGGATTTCTCGATCTGTTTGAATCCATTCATGTAGCAATGACGGGAGATCTTTTGACTTCCGTGAATGGTTTTGATCCCTTTGGGTGTCGGGAACTTTACGCATTGGTGGTAGGTCGATGGTACCGCTTTCATGTCGTATATCCATGGTCGACCTAGGATTGCGTTATAGGGAGCTGGCCGATCTACTATGAAGAACTCTGTCATTCTCCGAACTCCTCCAGCGATTACTGGGGCGAAGACAGAGCCCATCGAGTATGTCATTTCGCCAGCGAAACCTACTAGTGGCGTCTTTTCTTCTACAACCTCGGAGTCGTTGAAGTCCATGTTTTTGAACGCGTCGTAAAAGAGGACATCTACCGAACTTCCTGTGTCAATCATTATCCTTGAGAGTTCGACATCTCCCACTACTAGACAAACGAGGAGAGCGTCGTCGTGTGTTTTGTCGAGATTACTTGTCTCGCTCTCGTGGAAAATGATCTCGTGGTCTGGACCCAACATTAGGGTTTTTCCCCCTCTGTCGGTCTCGACTCTTCTTTGAAGAGCTTTGATCGAATTGACCGAGTCGCGGCAAAGCTTGGAGCCACCGAAGATGAAGTCGATTCGTTTAGGGGGTATAACCCGTACACCCTGAAGGAACTGTTTAGTTGATCCTGATGTAATTCACAGATTCATATCAACCTAAACATACAGATCTAGGTTCTCTTGATTAGAAACATTAGATGATCTCACCTTTTACCTGTTTGTTGCAGCGGAAGAGATAGAACAGGTCAGAGATCAGAAAGAAACACCGAGGGATGAATCCTCCAAAGGCTCACACACGCGATCACAGAAAACGGCTGCTAGACCGAGCTGATGGGAGGCGCAGAGAGGAGAGGAAAATCGCGGCCAGGGGGTTAGGGTTAGGAGAAAGAGATTTGGCTTTTAGTTTATTAAAAGCCTTCTCTTTCCCTTTTGGGCTTATGGGCCCAAAACACCAATCTGATTAAATCCCATTTAATCAGACCCATTAATCTTTCTCTCTTAGTACGACAAATGCCTGGCACTTTTGTCGTACTTCTGCTAAGCCGTTCCAACACATTTTCCTGTTAGCTTAGGCGTGTGACCCATATGGGATCATATAATAAAGGCAATAAGTCCAAGACTTATAGATCATGAGCGGACTCTAGCAAGCCATCATGACCCCCAGTATTATATGACTTATGTCTGATCATTGACATACTCTTACTTTCTAGAGACAGTACCGAGATTACTGGACACAATTCCAACAATCTCCCACTTGTACTGGAATCTCTCTGTATTCATAATCCTTTTGTCACAATATCTCGATTAGTCATAAGGCAAGATTAGTGTCATCCTTATAAAGCCTAATCTTGTTCATCGGACTCTGATTTGGTACTGACAATCCAAACGACTCGGGAAAGTCCGTTTGAGCATGGCCATGCGTTTTCCAGTATTCAAATCTCCGATTGGCCTAGAGATATTCACTCCATTTATATTGGAGGGACAAATCCCATCTTGTTCCATCACTGTAAACTACTCATTTCATGATGTACCCAAACAAGGTCCTTATAGCTATCGCAGAACGATAGCGTTAGACAATGATCAAAGTACATCAGTCCATGTGCAGTCACATGCATGTGAACTCAGGTCTAAGGACTATACTCTATAGTCGTAGTAAGAATCTCTTATGACACAGATATAAATATCCTGAAGAGTTCTTATAAGCGGGTCTTGTCCGGTCGTATGTTCCCAAACATACACCTATGTACTGACTTTGATGCCGCGCATCTATGACACACTGAGACTTTGTCATAAGTCACGTACCAATCCAGTCTCACACGGTTGTTGGTGTTCCAATTTCAACAACCTTCGACTAGGGACAGGATGATATAAAACATTTATCAAATATAGGGTCTCATGATCAAGCTAAATGACTTTGATGACTCAAGACCAAGTCATTTACTTCGATGACCTATAAAATGGTTTATATCACTTTGGAACGATTATTTCATCACAGTTAAAATAATCTTGAAATAATAATTTCATTAAACATCTTAAATGTTATTTCAAGAACATATCCAATAACTAAATAAAGCCCTTTAATAACTCCCACTGAAATTGAGACTTTATCTTAATTTCACTTATCCTACAGCAACAGTCCGCGACTCGCGCTTAGGCCTAAGGAGTGGCTTCGTTAATAGATTAGCAACGTTCTCATTTGTTGAAACTTGCTGATCTACTTAACATCTCTGTCATTTATCTCACGGAATAGGTTATACCTATCCTCAAGGTGTTTGGACATCTGATGTGCAGCTAGTCTCATCTATGCTGGAAATCACATCAAGTTCAGTGACGAACTCTTCTTTCCAAACAACCTCTTTCGCCACTTCCCAAGTTGCGAAATGTTCAGCTTAAGTCATGGAGTCAGCAACAGTGCCTTGCACCGCCAGATAGACACAAGATATAACCGGACTGTGATCGGAAATCATCTTTGTCTATTGGAAACTTGCCTTTCAGACTCTATCGACTCGTAGCACCTCACTTTCTCCGTAACTCAAGAATTTATCCTTAGTATTCCTCAAAAACTTTAGGATATTCTCTACGGCAATCCAGTGTTTCTTTGCTGGATTTGACTGGTCTTTACTTGTCTTGCTTAACATTAAAGCAACATCAAACAAGTACGTTTCATGGTATACATGATAGATCCAATTGCCGACGCATATGGAATCTTATCCATGCATTTAAGCTCAGCAGTTATCGTAGGATACTGTATCTTGCTTAACTTAATTCCATGTGACATTGGCATAAAACCCTTCTTGGACTGCTCAAAACGTGTAGGACTTTGTCAATTTAATAATCCTGACTTTGTCCTACCAGCTCTTTTGGATCTCTATCTTTAGATCCAAAATCCAAGAACTACGTGGCTTTACCCATGTCAATCATTAAACCAACTCCCAAGCTAGTCCTTTGCCGACTACAGCGTTGGGACGTTATATCCGAGAATCAGTATGTCATCGACATACAATATGAGAAATGCAATATCGCTCCCACTAATCTATTAGTAAACACACAGTTCCGCTTCGTTCCTGTTCAAGTCAAAACCTTGACTACTTCAACAGAACGAAGATTCCAACTCCGATATGTTTGCTTCCATCCATGAATGGATCAATGAAGCTAACTTACATAAAATGTAATTTTTCGGAGTCCGGGCTCACTTTCGCTTCTTTGAATTTCGCAGATTCGTCGCTTTCAATGATCATCAGATCATGCGAACTTTCAATGATCATCAGGCTGAACTAATGACGAGAATTCACTCTCGGATTAGTGACTGATTCTTTCATATCTGCGAACTTCAGGCTCCACAGGTGTAGATTCTACAGAAATCTGTAAATCCTTCCGCTGCTCTCCCTCAATAGGTTAAGCAGCCTCCTGTATTTCTCGAATTTCTTCGAGTTGTACTTTTACTCCCACTGTTCTTCTTGGAAAGTAACTTCCCTTCTTAGAAAACAGAATGGTCGTAAAAATACTTTTTACTCCGACTGTTCTTCTTGGAAAGTAATTTCCTTCTTAGAAAACAGAATGGTCGTAAAAGTACCGAGCCTTGGTTTCCCTGAGAAAACTTCGAGTTATACTTTTACTCCCACTGTTCTTCTTGGAAAATAACTTCCTTTCTTAGAAAACAGATTGGACGTAAAAGCAACAAGCCTTAGTTTCTCTAGGACAACCAGCGAAGTAGCACAACTACAAATACTCAGTAAAGACAAATTTGGATCGATTCCAATCCACATTAACGTGGTGTCTTTCAACTGATATTTGTGGAACTATTTCAGCGTAAACTTAGATATTTTAGAGCGTTATTCTTAAATAATATCATGGAAGATTCGTGTGACTCATGTTTAATCATTTCTAATAAGATCTGATTCTTTCTCACAGAAACACCTTCAGGTTTTCAGGAGAAATGAGCTGTGAAACGATTTCACACTCATTAAGATGATCACACAATCAATGACTTAAGTATTCTCACTCGTGATTTAATCCAGAGTCTTAATACTTTTGTCATTCAGATCCTATACTTCATTCTGGAACTCTTTCGACCATGTCAAAGAATTCCGACTTGTGTCTCATCAAATGAACACAGTCACACTTACTGAAGTAATCAGTAGAGACAATGAAGTACAGGAGATTTTCTCTGGCATTACTGCTCATTGGGCCACATACATGAGTATGTTCCAGGTCCAATAAGCCTTTGGGCTTTTCTCTAGCTCGGCTAAGATAGGCCCTTTACCTTTTGGTCTAGTAAACAGAATTCAAGTCTCATAAGATATTTTATCAAATGAGCCCAACAGTCCATGACTATGGGATTTCTGAATCCGACTTACTCTATGTGACCAAGACTTTTGCCAAGAAAAATCAGGTTTAATTCATCAGATTTAAACCAATTCGGTATTTATGTTACATTTAGGCACTCTTTGGTTTAAGATATAAAACCCATTCCATGAATAGGGTGCTACAATTAATATTTCATTAAGATCAAAAGAACAAAACTTGTCTTTTATCAAAATGAAAAACATTCAAATTCTTACAAGAAAATGAAAAACAACTCTGCTTAAAGCAGGTACATTGTAGCAATTACTTAATACAAAACCAAGCCTCAAAGGGATCTATAAGTGAAAAACCCTACGGCTGAGGCAGCATCCCAAGCTCCTTCCAGACATGTAGTTTCACTTGCCCTTCCTTCAACGTTCTACTGTTGCTTAGGCTCTGCATATTATCACAAATATCAGTGCCACAACCAGTATTCAATACCTTTAAGGTAGAACTTGAAGTAATAACATGAATACCTGAGGAAATAGTCTCATACATCGACTTTAACTCCTCATCATCTTCCATGAATTTAATGCAATTTCTCTTCCAATGCCCTGTCTCCTTACAGTAGCAGCACTTACCAACGCAAGAGGTATCTGACTCGGGCTCAGAAGACACACGCTTGCCATGATTCAAAATCTGGACAACTTTGTCTTCACCCTTGTCAGCAGTAAGCCTACCCTTCTCATTCATGAGATTGTACAGGGTACTCTTCACGTTTGGCTCAACTGTCTTGAGCATATCATGCAGTTCAGTCAGCGTCTTCGTTAAGCCTTTCTTGATATAGTTCCTTCTGAACTTATCATAGCTTGACGGCAGTGACTGCAGAATGATCTCAGTTGCCAACTCTTGGCTAACTGGATAATCCAGTTTCCTCAGGTTATCTATATAACCTATCATTTTACTGATATGAGGACTTACTGGATGATCATCTGGTAGCTTGCAGCTAGTGAGAGACTTAACCAACTGGTATCTCTCCACTCGTATCTGCTCCTGAAATTTCAATTTCAGGCTGCTGATCATCTCTATTGGCGACTCCATGTTCTCATATTGCTCCCGCAAGTCTGAGTCCATAGTAGCCAATATCAGATCACGCACATCTACCGCATCATTATAATGCTTATTCCAAGTATTATACACTGCATGGGAGGCATTGGACCCGATCCTCACGGGGAGAGCTCTCTCAAGAACATAGTCCTTTCTCTCCTGCCTGAGGACTAGCCTCAGGTTCCGCGACCAAGTCAAGAAATTTGATCCGTTCAGTTTTTCCTTCTCAAGAACAGACCGGATCGAGAAAGTGTTTTGATTGTTTGTGCTAGTCATAACTGAAATATAAGATAAAAGGATTTTAGTTAACATGTTCAATATGATTAATCTCGTATTAAAATTTAATATGATTAATCACGCATTATATTCAATAACATCAGTTACCCTCAATAGAATATAATGATTCCAAGATCCACATATAACTAAGATTAAAGTGGGCCACTGGCCGTCACCCAACCTTAGCTTATATCGGTAAGCCCTATATCGGCTAATTATATCCGTGATATAACTCTTGGTTGTGAATCTGGGCCCGAGGCCCAATCCACTCTGATGTCTCAAGGCCCGGGACTCCCGATGGCCTAGTCAAGAAAACCAGACTATACAGTCATGTAATCATTAATGTCTGGGACTCCCAATGACATTTATGAATCACAAACTGTCTTACTCACGCAAAAGCAGACATCCTCACACTGTAAGGCCATGAATGCAATTGAATGGGCTTCGACAGCTGACATAGCCTGGACAAGACATCCAACGCTTGATATTATTTGAGGTTCGTAGGTTTATTAAAATTCATTCCCAAAATAGAAGATTACTATTTCGGGAAACTTTCTATTTATGGAAACCTACTATTTTTGGAAACTTTCTAAAATTGGAAACTTTCTAAAACCGGAAACTTTCTAACTTTAGAAATTTCTTAAAATCCAAAATCCGCAAATCCAGAAACTTCTATTTTAAAAAACTTTCTAATTTCAAAATTTCGGAAACTTTAATTTAAAATCGACTTTATAATTTTATAAAATAAATTTTAAATTGATCTGAAGAAAGACTCAAATAATTGGCCCAATTGTTTTAACTTCTTGGCCCGAGGCCCAAGAATTGGTCCATGTCCAAGACATGACCCAATTGTCCAATTATTTGACATAACCGGTCTGGTTCATTAAAATTGGTCTAACCAAATTTTAATTACTACGATGACCACAATTGTCAACCGGTTATTAACTAAACCGGATTTTCTCAATTTATTTGGTCCAACCAAATCAAATTAGAAAATCCTGGTTTAGGCACAAAATCCAATAATTCTTTCGACATTGGATTTCTTATCCCGGTTTAACCAGATTTAATAAAATTATTAAAATCTGTTTATTAAACCAGAACGAATCAATTTTAATTTAAAATTCTAAACCGAGCCTTGAACCGAACCGAATTTGGTCACGAACCGAACCGAGTTGGTCGTGACCTAGCTTTTGGATCATGTCCGACCAGCCGCATTCTATCCACGATCCACGGACGGCCGAGCCTCACGTGATCGGGATGCAATCTGGACGGTCGATGATCGGACGAGCTCTAGACGGGACGATGCTTGGCTGAGACGCGATGATCGGGACGAGCCGGACGAGATCACGGACGCGATCGCCAAGCGATCGTGGTCGATCTTTCTCGCACGTCAAGCAATCATCGGGACAGTCGGACAAGATGCGATCGGGACGATCGATCGGCCCATCTCTCGCGATCATTCGCGATCCATCCGACGATCCGACCCAACCGGCCAACTCTCGGCCGTGATAACCAACCGGCCAAGCCGGTCGATCTCTCCTTGGCCGATCGCAAGAAAACGAGTCATATAGCTCGGTTTTGCGATTTCAAACGTTTGTTCAGGATTCAATTCAGTTTCTTAAGTGTTTTTCTTATCAGTAGTTGATTCAAAACACTTCTAAACAGATTAAACAACCTAAACATGAATCTAAAACAAGAAATCCTAAGAACCAATGGCTCTGATACCACTGAAGGAACTGTTTAGTTGATCCTGATGTAATTCACAGATTCATATCAACCTAAACATACAGATCTAGGTTCTCTTGATTAGAAACATTAGATGATCTCACCTTTTACCTGTTTGTTGCAGCGGAAGAGATAGAACAGGTCAGAGATCAGAAAGAAACACCGAGGGATGAATCCTCCAAAGGCTCACACATGCGATCACAGAAAACGGCTGCTAGACCGAGCTGATGGGAGGCGCAGAGAGGAGAGGAAAATCGCGGCCAGGGTTAGGGTTAGGAGAAAGAGATTTGGCTTTTAGTTTATTAAAAGCCTTCTCTTTCCCTTTTGGGCTTATGGGCCCAAAACACCAATCTGATTAAATCCCATTTAATCAGACCCATTAATCTTTCTCTCTTAGTACGACAAATGCCTGGCACTTTTGTCATACTTCTGCTAAGCCGTTCCAACACATTTTCCTGTTAGCTTAGGCGTGTGACCCATATGGGATCATATAATAAAGGCAACAAGTCCAAGACTTATAGATCATGAGCGGACTCTAGCAAGCCATCATGACCCCCAGTATTATATGACTTATGTCTGATTATTGACATACTCTTACTTTCTAGAGACAGTACCGAGATTACTGGACACAATTCCAACACACCCCCCCCCCCCCCCCCCCGCAGAGACGAGGGAGATTGATTCTTGAGCGTAAACTTTTGGCAGGAGCCGGAGGCGGGGATAGTGCCGAACCTCCCGGAGTACCGCTCAGGTTAAGCTGGCCGAGGATGAACTCGACTCGCTTCCGCGACCCTTGAGGGAGTGTTTCGGGAGATTCCGGCTCCTTTGACCGTTCCCGTTTGTTTTGAGAGTGCTTTTTAGAGTTCGACTCCTTGGTCTGTTTGTTTTCCTTTTTGTCGGACAGAGTTTCCTCCTCGACCTCGGAGTCTTTTTTGCTTTCGGACTCTTGTTTTTGAGCCTCTGCTTTAGCTCGAGTATAGTAGTCCTCGGTCGAGTACCCTCTCTTATTGTGGAAATCACAGAATTTTTCCTTGTCGAACTCGAATTTCTTCGAGCTCTTTGGGCTCTCGGCCGCGTTGACGTTCCCTGACTTACGGGAATCCTTTTTCGAGTTTGAATTCTGTGGACCCGATGGGTTCCTTTCTTTCCGGTGTTTTTCCCTGAGGGCCGTGGTTTCGTCCTCGAGGCGAGCAAAGGCCGATGCGCGATGGAGGGCGTCATCGAGCGTTTGAGGTTCGCGGACTGTTATTTCCTCACGAAATCTGGTTGAGAACCATAGTCCTCGTCTTAACGCTTCTATAGCTACCTCATCTCGTGGGTTCGCGATTTTGGATTTTATTTCCTTGAATCGGTCGATGTACGAGCAAAGTGTTTCGTCGGGTTTTTGAGAGACGCCAAATAAGGCTGTCTCGGTAGTCTTTTCCTCGATGAAAACGGAGTATTGTTTGAGGAAAGCCGTCATGAACTGGGTGAAGTTGTCAATCGACCTTTCTTCCAGTCCGGCAAACCATTCTAGGGCAGAACCTGATAGGTTTTCCGCGAAGAGCCTGCAGAAGGCTGGCTCCCTCTCCTCATCGGTAAGGTACACCCTTGCCATCTCTAGTCGGAATGCCCTGATGTGGGCTTTCGGGTCCGATTTCCCAGAGAATTCTGGAAACTTAGTTTTCTTGATCTCTCGGATTCTTGCAAACGCAATCCGATCTGTGAACGGCGTTTGTTGTGTTTCTTCGATCACTCGATCGATGTCAGGAGCCGCGCTCGTCGCCATGTGAACTTTCAAGCTCAGACTGTTAAACTGGGCTTTAGCCTGTTCAATGTATTGTCTAAGCATATCGTGTTCATCGCCCTCTGCGGGTGCGAACTGGACTTGTGCCTGTCCTGACGTTTGTTCCGGAAAAATGGGGTCGAGGAGATCGATCGTTGGGATCGACCTCGTCTGATCGACCTGTGGCGTTCGGAACTGAACTGAGTTTGATCCATTAAGGAATCCCGAGCTCGAGGCGAAGGCAAAACCTCCTAGTTGCCTCGGTCGGGTGTTAGAGTTACTCGGGAAAGGTGGTGGCCCGGGTAATGGTCGGTTTCTTGATCCGGTTGGATCTGTGACCATTTAACTCGAACCAAATGGGGTCGGTACCGCGATAGGGGTCATTGTAGGGCGGAAGCCGCTATTTGACGTATTACCGAAATGTCCCGACGTTCCCGGAGGAGTTACTACTTGGGAGAAGTCCAAGCGAGTACACGATGGAGGACTTATGGGAGTTCGCGTTGGTCTGCCCCCTTGGCTTTGACTGGCGAGCTCTTCAAGACGGGCGTTTAGGCGCCGCTCTTGTTCTTTGAGCTGCGCTGCCAGGGAACGGTTTGCGACCTCTTGGGCCCTTGCGCTTGCCTCGTTGTTTCTCGTTCGATCTACCAACAGGCTTAACATCGAACGGATCTCGGCAAGATCGCTTGGTCCTTGTCTCTGCGGAGCGGAAGGTAGTGGTGAATTGGGTCTGGTTACTCAAGACCCTCCTCCTGGGGTGGGTATTGAGTCGTTTCTCATCCACACCCAGTTTCTGCTCAGATCATTAGTTCCTGACAAAACGTTTGTCGGAGTCTGGCTTGTCGCGATTGTTTGAGCGACGGAGCCGGCTGGTGCTGAGGTCATGGAGACTGAGGCGGAGCTCGTCAACACGCCGTCGGTCTGACCCATGTTCCTTACCCCGGTAGTGTTCTGAGGAACGTTGTCGACCGTTTGAGGGCGGTCAACCGGTGGTGTGGCGCTGGGAGAGCCAGTTTGGTCGGGATTCATCTCGATCTATCGGATCTAGGATCTGATTCTTAAGATAGGAAAGGCTATAGAATGTCCCCACAGTCGGCGCCAAATGTGAGATCCGGGATTCACACTAAGAATTTGTATTCGTGGATTTGGACTTTTGGATATAGAAATGGTATAGTTTCCTATGAATCAAAGACTTTATTGAGATTGATCGTCGAGATAGAACAAACACAGTCGAAAAGAGAGTACAAAGTATGGAATCGAGCTATCTAGTCGAAGTGTTCTTAGCCTAGGTTGGAGTTTTTTTTTAATGAGCCGCCACTTCTTCCTTTAAATAGTCTCGACTCTGATCTCTTCGTCCTGATATTTTGGCCTCGTCGTTGCAACGATCTCCGAGATTCGTGCGGATCAGTTGAACTGACGAAGACCGAGTTGCTCTATCTCCGCGTCATCCTCAGCCGAGCTCGAGCTCGATCGTCTCCGGCTTCGGCATCGTCTGGGCTTCTCCAAGGCGCTTGCTTCGCTTGGGCCCAACAAGAGAGTTGGCTCTCTCGTCTATCTTTGATTCTGGAATGGGCTCGTAATTACGGGCCTTTGTCTTGTCTGTTAATGGGCCGGATTTCCTAGAGGGAAATCCAGTACCAACAGTCACTGCATTGATGTACAGCTTCTGTTCAGCTTTCCCATCTTCATGTTGCCTTTGTATTGCTCCAGCTGTTTGTTGAACCCGTACATCTAGCTTCTTCACATGTGTGCTTAAAGATTCAAACTTTCCATTCAGATTTTTATGCAATGCATCTATCTTTGAGTTGAAGTTTACAGATGTCTTAGTCTGATCCTCTAGCAACTGCTCCATCATGGATTCCATCTTGCTCTTATAAGCATTAGTTGCAGGAGGTGCCTGATAAGAAGATGATCCATAGGTTCTCTGATAAGAATTACCTTGCTGATTACTAAACCTGTTTCCTTGGAATTCAGAGCCACTGATGTAGTTCAAATCTTCTTCCTGCTTTTCCAATAACTGCTCCATCATGCTTATCAACTTATCAGATTGTTTGTTTTGAGGAGGAAAAGGCTGATATGATGGAGATTCATAATCTCTGGTGAATGAATAGGAACCATAGTCTCTGCAGAATGAGTTATTCTGCTGATTTTCCAACATCCGTTCCATCAATCCCATCATCTTATGCGCTGTGTCGATCGATGCAGAGTAGTGTCGATTGATGCAAGCTCGAAGATGTGTCGATCGCCACACAGGACCGTGTCGATCGATGCAAGGCGATTACAGGCGTACCTGAAACGCAAGAACAGAAAAAAAAAATTAGTAACAAAAAATAAAAACAAAAAACCTAGTCTAAACCCTAAGTTCAAATCTATCGAAGACTCAAAAGAGTCCCCGGCAACGGCGCCAAAAACTTGATAGGTTCTAAAGTTTTACCCTATACTAACTGCAAGTGCACAGTGATGTAGTTGTAGTACTTAGGGTATCGAATCCACAGGGACTCCGGTCAACGATAGATTTAGAACTATTAAGATTAAACTAGGAGAAAGCAAATATGATTAGAAACTAAAAAGCAAGTAGAAAGTAAATAGCGAGTTGTGAGAAAGGAAACGAAGGCGTTAAGTCTAGGGAGTTCTCAGGAAATCAGGAACACAAGCAATCAATCAATCAGGATCAAATTAAGAGCTATTCTAGAACTCAAACACATATATAGAATTAACCAACTGTCGTTGCGAGAATTCTCTAAGTCTAAGTGCAGCAATCCAAATTCCTTTGCAATTACTAACAGATTAAACCAACTTTAATTCCAAGTTCGATATGTTCACAATCTAATTAAACCAAATTCCTTTGCGAGTAATTAAATTGCTCATCGAGGTTCTTTCTAGCTAATTAACCAACTGTCGTTGTATCAATCAACCTAACATCATAAATCTGGGTAGCTAATTCAGATTAAGCAGTAAGAACAATCCTAGATGAAGAACTAACATATATGGATCCCTACAGATTGATTAACCTATAATTCCATGAAATCCCTAATGAGAATCCCTAAACTTAACAGGTAATCTACTCAGACATAATCATCGAAACAGAAAACATCATGAATAGAAAACAAAATATCATAAAATCAAATAAAGAACTGGAGTTCGAAATCCTCTCTCTTTCGAGAGCCGGATCAGCCCCTAACTCTCTCTGAAAATAGAATAAAGCATAAGTAAAGCGTAGCCTAAACAATGGCTTAAAAACCCTAATATAATGGTCTAAAGTCGGCTGGGGGCCTTTTTGCAAGTTTGGAAAGTTTCTGGGCAAAAACTGTAATTTCTCCAAAATGCAGATTTTTCGGGCGCAGAACTGCAACGACAGTTGCAAGGCGAAAACGCAGCCAGTGAACTCTGTGAAGTCTCTAAATAGTGCAGAATTGCTCCAAATACTCCCAAAACGTCCAATTAGGCTCCAGATGTTCTTAAACCTGTAAAACACCTGAAAAGACTCCAAAACACATAGAAAGACTTGATAACAAAGACATATACCATGGTTAAAATCCCTAAAATCCATGGTATATCACTCTCAGAAACACAAGCATCCCGAAGAGATCCGATCTCCCGACACTAGCATCTCGGCGGATTCCAGTTTGTGTGCGTGTGGATACCAGTAGAGGCGCACCACTTGAGGCGCTTGAGAATCTCGAATACCTGTACATCTTCCTCTGCATAACTTTCCAGGTATCTTCGAGATCTGATGTAGATTCAATATACCTGGACCCTAGATCCTAGGCTATGGAATTTATACTTAGGGTTGCCTAATTGGATTAGGAACTGCTAGAAATTCCTTCACCGCGACCACTTCGGAGCTAATAGCTCTTCATCAGTTTATCTCTCTCTTTTTTTTTTTACTTTAAGGAAGGAGAGAAGGGAACCATACTTGAACATGTTTACAAGCTGTGTCAGAACTATTAGAGGAATCCGACTCAAAGTATACCAAGCCCTTAGGTGAGAAAAAGTAAGTCAAAATTAGGGGTGAAGTCAGTGAAGGATCCTCTGAATACCTGAAGTGATATGGGTGTCCTCAGTAGGCTGGTCCATGTTGGATTTTCTAACAGTCATAGATTCATCTGCAAAATTATTCCAATGGTTACTTAAGTTCCTGCAAGTGTGATGATCTCTTCAAAAATTCATTGTTTCTTACTCAACTTGTTTTGACTCGATAAAACAGACACAACAGACTCTAAGAAAATAAAAAAATATGTCAGTACCACCTCCCCCACACTTGAAACACACTATCCCCAGTAGTGTCAAGCTTAGGATTGGTAAAAGAAAGAAAAAACATGGACTGGGATGTGTTAGGTTCTGTCCATTTTTACCTGTCTCGCAACTGCGTCGATCGTTGCGAAGGGCAGCGACGATCGATGCAGTGCAATTGCGATATGAGACGATCGACACACATGATCGTGTCGATCGTTGCAGTGCGAAAGTAGCCGTGAGTCGATCGACACACAGGTCCGTGTCGATCGTTGCACTGCGATTACGTCGGATCAGTTAGCAGTCAGCAGAGTTAGTTCGTGAGAAAAACTCAAAAATCAAACCTGTAAGCTGTAAACATCACAAACAAGCAAAATCAAAGCAATAGATAGTCATAGAAGCAAACACATCATCCCAAATGACAAGTATTGACCAAGACTCAAATCTCATGAAACATGAACTCAAATCTCACATCACCCGGATTCATCGTAAATGCCTGCATAGGGGTCAGAACCGCTGGACGTAGCAGGAGTAGGAGAGCGTCGACGTCTACGAACAGGTATATGCTGATGGACTTGTGCAGCCACGCATCCACTCCCAAATGCCCTTCAATCTATCACCCTGGGACATGTCAGCGGGGTCCATAGGCGGATCCGGATAAGGACCAAGATCGACATAAGCAGCAGGAGCAGCATGAGGCGCATAAGTATAGGATCCCGGCGTAGAAGATGGTTCCGGTGCAGAAGATGAAGAAGCACCCAGAGGGTTAAACGATGTAGGAACTCCGCGTCGCATGTTCATGGGAGGCTCAAAGCGCAAGGCTGCCAAGGAGTCAACTCTAGTAAGCTCAGCAGCAGGAAGCTGTACACACCACTCACGTGAGTCTGCATCATGATAAATCTACAACATTCCTTCCTTCATCCATGTAGTGCTCTTCAAGTGAGAAAAATCCATCCACAACCTCCTAGTGATGCACTCTCTCCCATCAGTGGGGATCCTGAAGTGCTGAAAGATAGGAGTAAGTAAACTCCCTACTGACTTAACCTTCTTCCTAGAGAATAGCTTGGTCTTCATGTCACACAAGTGATATGCAAATATTGCTACCAAATTCAGCTCAGGGGCTGGGTCTTGCAAATGTGTATCAGCAGACAAATGACTAACTCCAGTGTAGAGCAACTCCAGCACCAGCTTCCTCTGCTTGTTCACCTCAGACTTGCAGAGTAAAGTGTATCCCAGAATGCACCCAACATATCGAAGGACTGGATGGCGCAACTGTATCTGCTTCGAGAAGCGTGAGTTATACACCTCACATCCAATGTGGTCCCAGAAAAACTGACAGCTCTCACTATCCCACTCAGCAATCAGAGAACATCGAGTAGGCTGATCATCAAAACCATAAAGCCTGCAGAGATCGAGAATGCTGATCCGATACCTAAATCCATCACACATGAATGTGAATGTCCCCTCTCGAGCTCTTATGCGCTCATGATTGGTGTAATAGACTATGTAGGTGGATAACAGCTGTCGCACCAAGTCTGGAAAAAGATCATAGCTCCTCATGGGCATAGTCCCTAGCTCTATTTGTCTCGAAACTCTCAGCACATCATCAATAATACCGAGCATATGACAGGTTTGGTAGTCTGCAAATAGCGTGGGCTTGATCTCCATGTCGTGCCTTGCTTTGTAAAACACATGTCATAATCATCCCAGGCCTCAGAGATAGCTCTGTCTACACACGCATCGCTCTCAGTCATTGTCTTAGCATTCTCTGTCCACTGTCTCGTCACAGGAATTGGGTGTCGCTCTGCCTTAGGCCAAGGAGCCAGTACCGTGCCAGTAATGCCTGTGTAGGGTGCAGGCGGTGGTGAAGAATGAACGAACCAATCAGCAGGAGGTTCATCAGCAGCAGGTACATTTCTTCTCTTCTTAGGTACCATCTGCGATCAAAGAAACAAGAAATCCAAATTTGCAATTAAGCCATGGCTCTAAGATCAACAAATGAAATCATTTCAGTGTCTATCATCTCAATCAACCATCAACAACAAAAGAATTAGTATCAAATGCATCCAATTCGTTCTACATTTCTAAATCAGAGAATCGCAAGTGTTCTTCATCGAATCGAAGATTCTCTGAAAACTTGCGAAATCTGTCAATGCATATACTAGGGTATCACAAAATCATCACTATCAACCTCAAATCATTACTAATATACCATTAAATCATGAGAATCGTGATAAAATTTGGATTTTTGCCTTAAGGGCCGAAAATAGAAAATTCGGAACACATACCTAGAAATTGGTTGAAAAGCATAACAGAAATGGGAAGAGGACGAAAAATCGAGTAGAATAGACACTTGAATCGAAGAAAACGAGTGAGAATCGATGAAGTTATGGCTATGGCGATTTATAGGGTTTTTCGGCGAGAAGGGAGAAATGAGAAAATGAAGAAGGAAAAAGAAAGGCTCAGGTACTTACCTTGCACGTGCGTGCGTCGATCGTCGCAAGTGTTGCATCGATCGTTGCAAATCGCGATTGGTTGAACCGAATCGGATTTCCGGTTTAGAACCTTACATTTAATTTCTGATTGGATCGGGTGCGTCGATCGTCGCACAGGACCGCGACGATCGACACACGTAGTATTTCCTTCTTCCACCGGTTTGATTTCATCCCGCGAGCCGAACCGCAATTAAATCGGCTTAAATTGACTCGTCCATTGGTTCAATTTCTCCCTGAATCGATCGTTGCACAGGTCCGCAACGATCGAAGCAATGCGATTTCCTAGTTTCGTATGATTTCCACCTGCATCCATCATCTCACAGGACCACAACGATTGACACAGTTCGATTTCCTAGCTCCCAGACTTCGTATCTGCAAACCAAAAACACCAAAAACGAAAAACAAACGTAAAATCCCAACAAAAAAGACTAAAATGAATATGTACAGACTACCTAATGGGTTGCTTCCCACTCAGCGCTCTTTTAACGTCACTAGCTTGACTATTCTGCGATCAAGCAGAGGGTGCATCATCTAGAGGCAGAATCTGACCTCTTGGAATCTCGGCCTTAGCCCAATAATGCTTCACCCTCTGTCTATTGACAGTGAACTCCTTACCTTCTGAGCTAATAAGCACCACAACACCATATGGACACACTTCCTTGATTGTGAAAGGACCATATCACCTAGAACGAAACTTACCTGGAAACAATTGCAAACGAGAGTTATATAAAAGTACCTGATCATTAGGCTCAAACTATCTGGAGACAATCTTCTTGTCATGATAAGCCTTAGTCTTCTCCTTGTACAGCTTTGAGTTCTCATAAGCATGATGCCTAATCTCATCCAACTCATTAAGCTGCACTAATCTCCTTTCTGCTGCAGACTTAAGATCAAAGTTCATCTGCTTCACTGCCCATGCTGCCTTATGCTCAAGCTCAACTGGAAGGTGGCAGGCTTTCCCATACAGAAGATGAAACGGAGTAGTCCCAAGTGGCGTCTTGAACGCAGTCCTATAGGCCCACAATGCATCATCAAGCTTCGCAGACCAATCTTTCCTTGTCTTCCCAACTGTCTTCTCCAAGATCTCTTTGATCTGTCTGTTAGAGACCTCAACTTGCCCACTAGTCTGAGGAGTAGCAACTCGATGATGAACTCCATGGTTCTGTAGCAGCTTCTCAAAGACCTTATTGATGAAATGATATTCTCCATCACTGATCACAATCCGAGGTACTCCAAATCTAGGGAAAATGATGGTCTTAAACAGCTTAAGAACCACCGAAGAGTCATTAGTTGAACTAGCTATTGCTTCTACCCACTTAGAAACATAGTCCACAACAACCAAAATGAACTTGTTCCCATGAGATGAGGGAAAAAGACCCATGAAATCAATGCCCCAGCAATCGAAAACCTCAACCTCAAGGATGAAATTCTGAGGCACTCATGCTTCTTACTGATCTTCCCTTTCCTCTGACAAGCATCACACTAAGAGACATAAGAATGAGCGTCTCTGGCCACCAGAAGCCTGCATGCAGAACCTTAGACACATTCTTGAAAGTAGGGCAGTGAAATAAGACATCTGGAACCTCTGATTCTGCAATGCATCTCCTGTAAATACCATCTGAGCAGTGCTTGTAGAGATAGGGCTCATCCCAATAGTATCTCCTTATCTCTCTAAATAACTTCTTCTTAGCATACCCCTTAAGCTCATCTGGTTCCGTCTCTGCAGCCAGGTAATTAGCAATATCTGAAAACCAGGGTCTATTGGTCGATGAAACGGCATGAACATCGAAGTTGTAGTGTCCAATCTGAACCTTCAGAGGTTCTGGGTTCATATGCGCTTTGTGTCGATCGACGCACAGGTCCGCATCAATCGATTCAATCACGATACCTGCATCGACCGTTGCCGATGTGGCATCGATCGACGCAGTGCGCATCATCCGACAGTTCTGCATCTTCATGTCTAAATCTGTCATAAATACTGTCTCAATCATATTGATGTTCTCCTCAGGCAAGAAATCATTAATGAGGACGTCTTCTTCAACCATAATCCTTGACAGTTGGTGAGCAACTCCGTTTTCAGCTCCCTTCTTGTCCCTCACTTCAATGTTAAACTCTTGAAGCAGCAGAATCCATCTCAATAGTCTTGACTTTGCATCTTTCTTCTGCATCAGATACTTCAGAGCTGAATGACCAGTGTGCACAATCAACTTGGAACCAACAAGATAGGGGTGAAATTTCTCAAAGGCAAAGACAACTGCCAACAACTCCTTCTCTGTAGTGGCATAGTCTCTTTGCGCATCATCTAGTGTTCTGCTGGCATAATAGATAGCATGAAGCTTCTTGTCCTTCCTCTGCCCCAGAACAGCTACTACAGCATAATCGCTTGCATCGCACATAACCTCAAAAGGCAAATCCCAATCTGGTGGCTGCACTATAGGAGCACTCACTAATGCTTGCTTGATTTGTTCAAATGCAGTCTGGCAATCTGCATTGAACTCAAATGTTGCATCCTTACACAGCAAAGCAGTTAGTGGTCTAACAATCTTACTGAAATCTTTGATGAACCTTCTGTAGAACCCAGCATGTCCAAGAAAGCTCCTCACAAACTTCACAGAATCAGGCGCCTGAAGACTGGTCATAACCTTAATCTTAGCGCGGTCTACTTCGATCCCTGCTTCAGATACTCTGTGCCCAAGAACAATGCGATCTCTGACCATGAAATGATACTTCTCCCAATTAAGAACCAAGTGCTTCTCCTCACATCTAGCTAGCACTCTGCACAAATTATCCAAGCACTCATTATTAGATGACCCGTAGACAGAAAAGTCATCCATGAACACCTCCATAAAGTCTTCAATCATATCAGTGAAAATGGACATCATACATCTCTGACAGGTGGCTGATGCATTACAAAGTCTAAAAGGCATTCTGGGTATGCAAAAGTGCCATAGTGACATGTAAAAGTAGTCTTCCCTGATCCTCTGGATTGATGAAGATTTGAAAGAAGCCTGAATACCCATCGAGGAAGCAATAGTAAGGGTGATTAGCTAACCTCTCTAGCATCTGATCAATAAAAGGCAAGGGGAAATGATCCTTCCTGGTCGCAGCATTAAGCTTCATGTAGTCTATGCACATCCGATGTCCAGTCACAGTCCTTGTAGGAATCAGCTCGTTCTTCTCATTCTTCACCACTGTGACACCTCCTTTCTTAGGCACAACATGAACTGGACTGACCCACTCACTGTCAGAGATGGGATAGATGATCCCAGCATCCAGTAGCTTCATAATTTCCTTCTTTACTACCTCCTTCAGATTAGGATTCAGCCTCTCTGGTGCTCAACAGATGTCTTAGTCTCATCCTCAAGATGTATCCTATGCATCCACAGCTCCGGAGAAATACCTGAAATATCATCAAGAGAATAGCCAAGAGCTTTGAGATACTTGCGCAGCTTGCTTAGCAGTAAAGTGAGGTCTGCGTTGTTCAAATAATCATTAACAATCACTGGATAGGTCGAATTAGGTCCAAGAAATGCGTACCTTAGCCCGGATGGAAGTTGTTTAAGCTCAATTTTTGGGGCTTTTTCTTCTGCCCAGTCGCTCACGACTTGCGTCGATCGATGCACGAGTGGCGTCGATCGATGCAAGGGCTCAGCAGACACTTCCAGCTGCATCGTCTTGCAGATGCTCTAGTTCCATTATAGAGCTTAGCAAAGCTCTTTCCAGTGGATCCTCAGCGTGTGTATTATGAAAGAAATTCGTAGCCAAATCGCTGAGAGTGTCAACATAGAAGGTCTGTCCGTCGATGGTTGGTCTCTTCACCTGCTTGTCCATATCAAAACTCATCTTCAGATCACCCACATTCAGAATTATTGTCCCTCTCTTGCAGTCAATCATTGCACCAGCAGTAGCTAAGAATGGTCTACCCAAAATTAGTGGATCCTTTGGTTCCTCTCCATACTGCAGAACCACAAAGTCAGTGGGAATCACACAGTTACCAATCTTAATTGGCACATCTTCCAGCACTCCTTCAGGAATTCTGACTGTTCTATCAGCTAGGACTAATGAGATCCTAGTAGGCATAAAGTCTGTCATCCCAAGCCTCTTAGCAACATAATAAGGCATAAGGTTCACACTAGAACCAAGGTCACACAATGATCTCTCAAATATGTCCCTATAGATGCCACAATCTAACACAAGCTCCCTGGATCCTTCAACTTTTCTGGTATCCTGCCTTGAATCACAGCACTACACACCTCTGTGATCATCATTACAGTCTCCTCATCAGTCATGTTACCAGCAAGTATGTCGTTAAGACATCTTCTCATCACAGGAGTAGTCTGTAGACAATCAATCAAAGGCACTTCAATCAACACCTTGTTCATGATATCCTTGCATTTGGCTAGCTTCCTCTCATACTTAGACTTCATGAGGTTCTTAGGAAAGGGAACCTTAGGCTTGTATACTCTATCATCAACTTTCTTAAGCTTCTCTGCGTCTGCTTTGTCCTGATTCGCCTTGCGTCGATCGACATCAGTGGTATGTCGATCGATGCTAGGCGATTTCGTAACGACTTCTGCGTCGAGCTTTGGATCAGTATCCTCGTTCACGATCTATGTTGATCGATGCTGAAGTGCATCGATTGTTGCTGTGCAAAACTCACGGATCGCTTCTTTCATTTCTTCAATCTCAACGATCTCCTCCATACTTAGCTGATTTTTCTGAGCAGGAACGACCTCTTTACCACTTCTCAACGTGATTGCATTTTACTGATACTTAGGATTAGCATCAGTTCATCTCGGGAGAGATCCATCTTGCCTCTTAACAGACCCAGCAGTTTGTGCAACTTGGACATCCAATTTCTTCACATGAATGCTTAAGGCATCTATCTTCCCATTGAGATCCAAGTACAGAGCATCTATTTTTCCATTGAAGTCCACTGTACTCTTCTGTTGTCCTTCCAGAAGTTGCTCCAACAGTCCCATCATCTTATCACTTTGCTCATTTTGAGGAGGAGCAGGTTGATATGATGAAGATCCATAGTTCCTAGTGAAACTGCTAGTGTTGTTTCCAGGGCTGCTAGTACTGTGATAAGGCATATGGTACTGAGGCTTAGGAGTGTAAACAGAGAAGTTTTGATTACCTTTGAAGGTACTCCTCTGACCCATTCCATTGTAGCCACCTCTGCCTTGTTGATTTCCAAATTTGTTCCCCTGAAAACCAGTCCCAAATTTTCAAATTCTTCAACATCTTGAGCAAAGTAAACACTCTTCTTCCCAGTTAGAAGGCTTTGAACAAAGTCAATCTTGTTCTTCCTCTCTGCTATTTGTGAGCTGTCAGCTTTGCCACCAGACTTCTTCCTCTCCATATCAGCATTCTTGACACTATTACTAGTTACCAAGTTCTCAATCAGCTCCTTTGCTTCCTCTGGAGACTTAGCGTTGAAGTTCCCATTGCTTGCAGCATATAGAGCCATCTGATACCACAAATCAAATCCTCTGAAGAAAATGTCCAGCAACTAAATCTTAGAGAACCCATGGTGAGGACAATCTCTCTGGTACATCCTGAATCTTACCCAAGCTGTTTTCAGTGGCTCTGTAGATCCCTGCTTGAAGGTCAAGAGATCCTGTCTAAGATGATCAAATCTAGCATCATCATAGAAGTGTCGCAGGAACTTCTTCTTCACTGCATCCCAAGTAACCAGAGTCCCAGGTGGAATCTGCTTCAGATAATTAGCAGATTCTCCTCCAAGAGAGTGAGGAAAAAGCTTACAGTGTAAGTAGTCATAGCTCACTCCATTATGCTTCATCCCAGTAACTAGAGACTCAAAGTCCTCTATTTGATCCACAGGCTGCTCATGTGGGAGTCCATGAAAGAGATTCTGTCCCACAAGTGTGTAGTAGAAAGTCTTCAGCTCAAAATCATTCTGTGGAAAAACAGGAGGAACGATCGCAGACCTATTAGCGTAGAACTCATCGGGTCTATTGTAATCACCTAGTGTCCTCCTAGCAGGAGGCCCTGATGCTCTAGGTGGCAGTTCAGCTCATGGATTCTCTTGTCCACCTTCTCCTTCATTTGCTCCTCCACCTTGAGCTTCTTGCTCAGGTTAAACAATTTGCTTTTCAATCACATTTCCTTCAGCATCAATCCTCTATCCCTGAGCATTGTAAGGGTTGTTATGCAAATCCCTCAGAACCCCTTCAGCATCTCGAATCAAAATCAAAGGCGCAAACATTCACGTTAACCATCTTAGCTGATCTCTGGCTTTCATGTTCGTTCTTTCCAACCTTGCAAGTTCCTCATGTCTGAGATTCACAAGTTTCTTGTCCGGATTACTTCTGGTCGCGCGATTAGGCATAAACCGTCGGTAATCGTCAAGCGTTGATCGATGCACATGACCGCGTCGAACGTTTCAGTATGATTTCGCCTTGTGTCGATCGATTCAAAAGTTGCGTCGATCGATGCAAAGCTTCAAACCCTGAAAGATGCAAAGATAGAAAGAAAAACAGAAATTAGTAACCAAAAACAAAAACGAAAAACCTAGTATAAACTCTAAATTCAAATCTATCGAAGACTCAAAAGTGTCCCCGGCAACGGCGCCAAAAACATGATATGCTCAGAGTTTACTGCCCTAAGTTACACTGCAAGTGCACAGGCGAATGTAGTATGTAGGGGTCGAATCCACAAAGACTCAAGAAATCTTACGATAGATTATAGAACTTCGAATTAAGCTAGGCGATGCAAATCAGAAATAATAAACTAAACAGAAACTAAATCAGAAAGCAAGTCGGTTTGTTTTATCAATATACTAAAAGCGCTAAGTCTAGGGAGTTCTCAGGAAATCAAGACAAGCAGATCAATTTTCAGTCAAGATCAAATTAAGCACAGTTCTATAACTCAAACACATATATAAAATTAACCAACTTTCGTTGCGAGAATTCTCTAAGTCTAAGCCACAGAAACCCAAATTTCTTTGCAATTCCTAACATAATAAACTAGCCTTAAGTACAGGTTCGATTTGTTCCCAATTCAATTAAACCAAATTTCTTTGCAAATAATTAAATTGCTCAACCTAAATAGTTCAGATTCTAAATTACACTTTCGTGTCAATTTATAAACATAATGTCTAGATTCTACGTGATCAGATTAGAAACTAGTATTAAGCACAATTCAGGTTGAAGTACTAATCAAGTTATGAATCCTAAACTGATTTATTAGATATAGCAAGTCATGAAATCCTTAATGAGAATCCCTAAACCTAACTATGAATCTACTCAGACATGATCAATGAAACAGAAATCAATATACGAATAAATTGCATAAATAAAAGAGTAGAGAAAGAAAATGGGTTCGAAATCTTCTCCAAAAGCAAAAAAAGTACAAGGTAAGATCAGCCCCAAAGCTCTCAACTCTTTCTAGCTAAAAGTATGAATGTGTAATCTAAACAAAACACCAAAAACCTAATTATAAAGTGCTAATCACGACTTGGGTCTCTTTTGTAAATACTGGAACTTCTTGGGAGAAAACTGCAAATCTCCAAAATCTTCATTAATGTGCTGGCGCGGGGTTGCATCGCTCCGAGATAGTGAAATCAGATCCTTACGGCTTTAACTCCAAAACTTTCCCAATAAACTCCAATATCTCCCAAAATCCTCCAAATGTGCTTGTACCTAATAAACACCTGAAAGAGACTCGAAAGACACTACAAAAGGCTCTAAAACATACTTATATCATGGCTTAAAACAGATAAAAACCATGATATATCACTTGTATGCATTGTCATTGATCTTCTCTAAGAATTTTAATGATACATCTCCTCTTGGTGCAATCCTGGACTTTCTCTCGTTTGGAAACCTTTCATGTCTCATGTGCAACTACACCCAATCTGTTGTTGGAAGGTCACTTCTTTTCTGTGTTTATCACCTGAAGTTTGTACTTCTGAGTCTTCTTCTCCAAGTTCTCCTTAACTTTCTCCTGGAGCTTTTTGAAAAACCCAACTGTAGTTTCTCCTTGTGGACTTGAGTATATAGCTTGTGGCAAAGATATAAGATCTAGAGGGGTATTTGGCTTAAACCCATAGAAAACTTCAAAATAAAATTGGTTAGTAGCAGAATGTGTGGCATGGTTATAAGCAAACTCAATGTATGGCAAGTATTTAAATTTTTATCAACCATAGCTCTGAATAAGGTTGAGAGTGTGAGGTTCACTACCTCTGTTTGCTCATCGGTTTGAGAATGGCAAGTGGTTGAAAAAATTGTTTGTTCCCAATTTCCACTAAAGTGTCTTCAAAATTTATCTAAGAAATTTGGTATCACGATTAGACACAATGGTTCTTGGTATCCCATGTAGCCTCACCACTTCTTAGAAGAAAAAATCATCTATTTTCATAGCATCATTGGTATCATTGCATTGAATGAAGTGAGCTATCTTTGAGAACATGTCTACAAAGTTGTAATCCTTGTGTTTCATGATGAGGACATCAATGTGGTCGAGCCAGATAAACCGTTCGTTATCGCGCCACGCCGTACAAGCAATGTGATTGATGTCGTGCTAATGTCGAGTCATGCGATCCAGAACAGTCGGAGCCAGTGAAAAGTTCAAAGTTTAATCCCTAGTTATCAACTGCAAGTTTACAGTGTAATGTCGTAGTACTTAGGGTATGAAAAGAGGACCGCATAATATCAATAGACTTTTGTTTTCAATTAATGCTAAGCAGTGCAAACAGTGGAAAGTAGTAAACAGTACAAGTAAATAAAAGGTGTAAAGTTGATATGAGAAGGCATTAGACTTACAAAAGTTCTCAGAAATTCATAGAAAGTTAGATACCAATTAATCAAGATTCAGATCTAAGAACAGGTTCACGAACTAGAAACACAAGTGTAAAACAATCCAACTATCGCTGGAATTTTATATATGTCTAGCAACCTAATGATCCAAATCTTTTTGTAATTTTAGAGTTCTAGACAAGCACTAAATTCAAGATCTTCAGTTCACAATTCCCCTAAACAAAATCTCTTTGCGATTAGTCAAATTTCTCACTCTAAGTTCTTCTTGATAATTAATCACTCTCGTACCAATCAATTAACATGAGATCTAAAAAACTAGGTGATCAATCCAAAATTAGTTTTAAGAATAATATACGTGATGAATAGTTGATGGTGAATTTTAATTAACCAGAGATCCTAACAGAGCATGAAATCTCTAACGTGAATCCCTAAATCTAACAAGGTAAACTACTCAGACATATTATTGAATAATCAACACATGTTTAATAGAAAAGTAAAAGACTGAATAAATATCTCTAAAGGGGGTTCGGAATATTCTCTCAAGGAGAAACAAAATAGCAGGTCAGCCCCCATGCTCTCAATATCTTTCCATCCAAAATCAAGAACAAAGATAAGAGATAAAACTCTCTAAAACCTAAATAATAGTCTAAACACATTCAAGGACTTAATTACTAATTTATGAAAAATTTTATCACTTTTTCAATTATTCGAAAGATGTCTTCCAACTCGCGTACAAGTCTTATCGGGGTCGGTGTCGACCTACACCGAGGTGGTGTCGGGCGACACATGTGTCAAGTCACCAGTCCAACTTCGACTTCTTGCAATTTTTTTGTAGAAAAGCTCCAAAATTCCCAATTAAGCTTCATTCCTGTGCTAATCTGTAAAAGACTCAATGGACTCGAAATACCAGGTAAAAGACTCTATATACATACATATATGGTTAAAAACCTGGAAAACCATGATATATTAATTCTCCCACACTTAGCTTTTGCTTTCCCTCAAGCAAACATAAAACCAAAATCAGGGACAGAGGTTTGAAAACACAGAAACTTAGTTCGTTATAAGAACATCAAACAAACATTTATCTGAGTAAGCCACATGAAAATAACCATGCAGAAATCGAGACCACAATGTACTTGATATATATATGTTTAACCTCACCTAAACGAACAAAAACATGTACAACATGCTTCTCCTTCTACCTTTAGGAGCATACAAAAACTTACTTATAATTGTCTAACCTCACCTAAATTCTCCAATCCATGACACATATGTTTCAAGAAGTTTTGTTTAAAAAGTTTTGATTAGGATTCTCATAGGACCTTTTAGAAGAATAAAGTTTCTTTCTAGTCATTTAGAAGGGTTACTTAGGGATATTACAAAAGAACAAAAACTTGTATAAAATGCTTCTCATTCTACCTTTAGGAGCATACAAAAACTTACCTATAGTTGTCTTACCTCACCTAAATTCTCCAATCCATGATATATATATATATATATATATGTTTCAAGAAGTTTTGGTTAAAAAGTTTTATTTAGGATTCTCATAGGACCTTTTAGAAGATCAAAGTGTCCTTCTAGCCTATTAGAGGGGTTACTTAGTTGTGTTACAATCGAACATAAACATGTTCAACATGCTTCTCATTGTACCTTTGGGAGCACACCAAAACTTAGTTATAGTTATCTTACCTCACCTAAATTCTCCAATCCATGACATATATGTTTCAAGAAGTTTTGTTTATAAAGTTTTGTTTAGGATTTTCACGGGACTTTTAGAAGATCAAAGTGTCTTTCTAGTATTTAGAAGGGTTATTTAGGGGTGTTAAAAACGAAGATAAACTTGTATAAAATGCTTCTCATTCTACCTATATGAGCATACAAAAACTTACTTATTGTTCTCTTACCTCACCTAAATTCTCCAATCCATGACATATATGTTTCAAGAAGTTTTAGTTAAAAAGTTTTATTTAGGATTCTCATAGGACCTTTTAGAAGATCATGTTGGATTGAGGATTCAATAATAGGCGGTTTCTAGGGTTTCTAGAGAGAGAGAGCCACAAAGTATAATGAAGAAGAGAATCCTTCAAGTGTATTCATATTCTCGGTTACAAGACTTTATATAGGAGACTCATACAAGGGTTTGTCTAACCTAAAAAAGGAAAACAAACAAAAGAGTAAAAAGGAAAGGGAGGACAACCTGGTTTGTACTATGTGGTCCCTCCTTCACACACTCTCTTTGATCCGTTTGAATTCTCCAACGGTCTAGTCCCCAAACTTGCACAACCCTTGAATATCTCTTACACTGCCTTAGCACATTGTTGGAATGATCATGGAAACACCTCATTAAAAACCTTGATGTGGAAAACCACTTGGGACAAAACCACATAAAGGGAAAAAGAGTATGCTGCACATGAATCATGAGAGTTCTAATCATGAATGGCCACAAGCCCTAGTTTGCCGAATACATGATTGCAAACCTTAAGGCTGGCGGCTTTAGTAAAGATGTCTGCAAGCTGATCTTCACTCTTTGTGTAGCAAGGAAGAATGGTTCCATATTCAATCTTCTCCCTGACCTTGTGACAATCAATCTCTATGTGCTTGGTCCTCTCATGAAACACAGAGTTGGTTGCAATGTGAATAGCAGCCTGGTTGTCACAATGAAAGGTGATTGGACTTGATTGCTCTATGCCAAAGTCTTTGAGTAGAGCCTTCAGCCAAGTCAACTCAGTTGTAAGCTTTCTCGTGGCCCTATACTCAGCTCCAGCACTTGAATAGGAGACCACCTTCTGCTTCTTTGTCTTCCAAGTCACTAAGTTGCCTCCAAATAATGTGCAATAGCCGGTTGTTGATATCCTATCACTCGTATCACCAGCCCAATCTGCATCACAATAGCCAACAATCTCAGTGCTATCATTCTTACCCATCCAAATGCCTTGTCCTGTTGAGCCTTTGAGATATCTAAAATCTTCTGAATCAAACTCCAATGATAAACCGTGGGTGATTGCATATGCTGGCTAACTTGATTCACAGCAAAACATAGGTCTGGTCTAGTGAGAGTGAGGTAGATAAGCTTCCCAACCAGTCTTCTATACAAGGAGATATCCTTGAACTTTGCTTCATCTGATTTCTCCCCCTTTCTATTGTCTTGGTAACCATCTTCAAGAGGAGTCTTTGCTATCTTGCAATCATGCATACTAGTTTCTGTCAACAAGTCTTGAACATACTTCCTTTGGGACAGAAACAATCCATCATTGAATTTGCACACTTCAATTCCCAAGAAATACTTCAACTCACCAAGGTCTTTAATATCAAAAGAACTCTTGAGATATGCCTTTGTGGATTGAATTCCATCATTATCACTTCCTGTGATGATCAAATCATCCACATAGATCAGAACTACCACCACTCCTTGAGCACTTTGAAGAGTGAACAATGTATGTGAATGATTATTGGTGTTTTCCATGGTTTAATTCTCAATTACAACCTAACACAAATCCATAAACAGATCTAGGTTCTCGTCAAATGAATCATAAACCAAACCTGATCACTACCTTTCAGATTGCAGCGGATGATGGATGGCAGTGATGAGATCAGCTAGAACAGATGGCTACACCTATTCCTCCTCGAGTATCCACACTCTTACAAGCACGGGACGGCTGCTAGACCAAAGAGTTGGAAGAATCAGAGAGAGAGGTGAAGAGAGAGAGAGAGGTCACGCCAAAAAGAAAAAATCGCAGGGAGACTTGTTTTCTTTAGGGCTTTCTGATTCTCTTATATCTCATTAATGGGCCCAAGTCATTAGACTAATGGCTCATTAATCTTTTGGGCCTAAAACACAAAACAAACAAAAGCCTGTATTTGTCTGGCCCAAAACTCTGATTCAATACAGTAAATGCCATTGCATCTTACCGTATTAATTCCATTTAACTTTCCCGTTAGCTATGGTGTGTGACCCTTTGGGATCATACAATACTGGTAATAAGTCCTAAACTTATAGATCAAGAGCGGACTCTAGCAAGCCATCATGATCACCCAGTATTTATGACTTATGTCTGATCTCGACACTTATCATACTTTCTAGAGATAGTACGGTAGATTTCAGGACATTCCCAACAATCTCCCACTTGTACTGGAATCCTACAAAGGACATTCCCAACAATCTTCCGATTGTACTGGAATCCTACATTCCCTAATCCTTTTGTCTCAATATCTCGATCTGGCATAAGGCAAGATGTGTGTCATCCTTATATAGCCAGACCATGTTTATCGGACCAGATTTGATACTGACAATGCAAACGACTTGGGCAAGTCCGTTTGGGAATGGCCATTCTCTTACCAGCTATCAAATCTCCGATTGGCCTAGAGATATTACCTCCGTTAAACGGCAGGGACAAATCCCATCTTGTTCCATCACTATGAACTACACACTTCATAATACACCCAACCAAGGTCCGTATAGCTCCCAGTTACGAAACAGCGTTAGACAATGATCAAAGCGCATTACTCCATGTGCAGCCACATGCATGCGAACTCAGGTCTAAGGACTATACTCTATAGTCGTATATGAGAACTTCTTATGACACAGATATTAATATCTTGCAGAGTTCTCATCAGCGGGCCATGTCCGGTCATATGCTCCCCTACATATACCTATGTGTCGACTTTGATGCCGCGCATCTATGACCCCTCGAAACCTGGTCATAAGTCTCAACACAATCTAGTCTCAACAGGTTGTTGTTGTTCCAATTTCAACAACCTTCGACTATGGACACTATAATTTATGTCACTTCGTTAAATATGGGGTTTCAGGATCAAGTATACTCATGTACTTCAATGGCCCATATATAATGACATGAATTATTTTGGAACGATTATTTTATATCACAGTTAAAAATAATCCAGAAATAAAAATTTCATTAACATTTAAAAAATGTTTACATGAACCAATCAAAATAACTAAAACAAAAGCCCTCACAACTCCCACTCAAAAAGAGATTACATTTGAATATCTCTAATTCCTACAGCAGCAGTATGCAACTCATGCTTAGGTCTCGGGAGTGGCTTTGTCAACGGATCAGCTACGTTCTCATCAGTGGGAACCCTGCTGACCTTCACTTCTCCTCTATTAACTATATCACGAATCAGGTGATACCTTCTCATAATGTGTTTGGATTTCTGATGATGTCTCGGTTCCTTGGCTTGAGCAATTGCACCATTGTTGTCACAATACAGTGCCAAAGGCTCAGTGGCATTAGGGAATACACCGAGTTCAATCAAGAAGTTCCTAATCCAAACTCCTTCCTTCGCAGCTTCTGAAGCAGCGATGTATTCAGCTTCAGTTGTGGAATCTGCTACGGTGCTCTGCTTGGAACTCTTCCAACTTACTGCACCGCCATTCAGACAGAAGATGTAGCCAGACTGTGACCGGAAATCATCCTTATCTGTCTGAAAACTTGCATCCGTGAATCCACTGATTTCAAGCACTTCACTTCCTCCGTAAACCAAGAACTTATCCTTAGTATTCCTCAAATACTTCAGGATATTCTTTACGGCAATCCAGTGACTCTCACCTGGATTAGACTGGTACCTACTCGTCATGCTTAGTGCATAAGCAACATCAGGACGAGTACAGATCATGGCATACATGAAAGATCCTATAGCCGAAGCATAAGGAATCCTACTCATGCGCTTAAGCTCATCAGGTGTCTTAGGACACTGATCCTTGCTTAGTGAAGCACCATGTATCATTGGCGTGAACCCCTTCTTGGATTTATCCATTCCGAATCGATGCAGGACTTTATCTATATAAGCATCTTGACAAAGTCCAATCAGCTTTTTAGATCTGTCTCTAAAGATTCGGATTCCAAGAACATACGCGGCTTCACCCATGTCTTTCATGGAAAAACAACTTCCCAGCCAGTCTTTAACAGACTTCAGCATTGGAATATCATTTCCAAGAAGCAATATGTCATCGACATATAGGATAAGAAACGCCACTTTGCTCCCACTAGTTTTCTTATACACACATTGTTCCTCTTGGTTTCTGATGAAGTCAAAGTTCTTTATTGCTTCATCAAAACGAAGATTCCAACTCCTCGATGCTTGCTTCAATCCATAAATGGATTTGTGAAGCTTGCAAACTTTCCCAGCATTCTTAGGATCAATGTAACCGTCAGGTTGTGTCATATACACATCCTCCTCCAAGATTCCATTCAGGAAGGCGGTTTTCACATCCATCTGCCAAATCTCATAATCATAATAAGCGGCAGTTGCTAGGAGAATCCGAATTGATTTCATCATTGCCACTGGTGAATAGGTTTCATCATAGTCTATACCATGAATTTGCTTGAAACCTTTTGCCACCAACCTGGCTTTGTAAATCTGGACATTTCCATCCACGTCTATCTTCTTCTTGAAGATCCATTTACACTCGATGGCTTTTGCACCAGCAGGTAAATCAACCAGTGAAAACACTCGGTTAGCAGACATGGAGTCCATCTCGGATTCTGTGGCTTCACGCCACTTTAAGGAGTCAGGGCCCATCATGGCTTCTGCAAAGTTCGAGGGTTCATCACCGTCAATGATCAAAAGATCATGGCAATTAGTCACAAGGAACCCCTGATATCTATCAGGTTCCTGACGGATCCTTCCGGATCTTCGAACTTCAGGTACTGCAGGTTCAGGTTCTATTACAACTTCATGTAATTCATCCTGCTGTTCTTCCTCATTAGGTTGAACAGGTTCCTGTCCTTCTTGAATTTCATCAAGTTGTACCTTACTCCCACTATCTTTTCTAGAGAGAAACTCCCTTTCAAGAAAAGTACAATCCCGAGCAACAAAGATTTTGTTCTCGGATCGCAGATAGAAGTAATAAGCCTTGGTATCCCTAGGATAACCAATGAAGTAGCATTTGTCAGATTTTGGTGTAAGCTTGTCTGAGATTAATCTTTTGACATAGGCTTCACAACCCCAAATTCTGAGAAAAGACATTGCTGGAGCTTTTCCAGTCCATATCTCATATGGTGTCTTTGCTACTGCCTTTGATGGCACTCTGTTCAGTGTGAACGTTGCGGTGAGCAAAGCATATCCCCAAAGGGATATAGGAAGGTCTGTGTGACTCATCATGGATCGGACCATATCTAACAATGTCCGATTCCTTCTCTCAGACACACCATTCCACTGTGGTGTTCCAGGAGGTGTGAGTTGGGAGATAATCCCACACTCACTCAGATGATCACGAAATTCCTGGCTCAAGTATTCTCCTCCTCGGTCCGACCGAAGAGCTTTAATACTTTTACCAAGCTGGTTCTGTACTTCATTCTGGAATTCTTTGAACTTTTCAAAGGTTTCCGACTTATGTTTCATCAAGTAGACATATCCATATCTACTGAAATCATCAGTGAATGTAATGAAGTACTGAAAGTTTCCTCTAGCACTTGTGGACATTGGGCCACACACGTCAGTATGTATCAGGCCCAATAGTTCACTGGCCCTTTCTGTGGGTTTATTGAAAGGCGCCCTTGTCATTTTGCCCATTAGGCAAGATTCGCATTGCTCACAAGACTCAAAGTCAAATGAGCCCAAGAGTCCATTTGAATGGAGCCTCTTGACGCGTTTCTCACTAATGTGCCCCAAACGACAATGCCAGAGAAACGTTTCATTTTCTTCGTTAGATTTGAACCGTTTTGTATTTATGTTATATACTGGAGCAGATTGATCCAGCATGTACAGCCCATTTATAAGAGGGGCACAGCCATAGAACATATCATTGAGATTAAAGGAACACAATTTATTCTTAATAGAAAAATCAAATCCTTGCAAATCCAACAATGAAACTGAAATGATATTTCTGCTTATAGCAGGTACAAAATAACAATTCTCAAGTTCTAAAATCAATCCAGAAGGTAAAGACAACAAATAAGTGCCAACGGCCAGTGCTGGAACCTTCGCTCCATTGCCAACCCGCAACTCTACTTGCCCTTGCTTCAACCTTCTACTGTTGCTGAGCGCCTGCATATTAGTACAAATATGAGCCCCACATCCAATATCTAATACCCAAGTGGTATTATCAGAAGTAGTAGTATTTACTTCAATAACAAAAATACCTGAAGATTTAGTCTCGAAGGACTTCTTCTTCTTCAGACTTTCCTGGTATTTCTTACAGTCCCTGCGGTAATGCCCTGCCTCTTTGCAAAAGTGGCAGATGTCAGAAGGCCCAGCTTTGGACACGGGCTTGGGCTTGGCGTTTTCATTGCCAACTACTTTGCCCTTTCCCTTGTCTGCAGCGGATTTCTTGAAACCCTTGCCCTTCTGCACCATGAGTACAGACGACTCCTTGGTTTTCTTCAGATTCGGTTCTGCAGTCTTGAGCATACCATGTAGCTCAGGCAACGTCTTTATCAACCCATGCATATTATAGTTCAAAATGAACTGGTCATATGCAGGAGTAAGAGACTGCAGAACGATATCACAAGCAAGCTCTTGGCTTATAGGACAGTCGAGCCTCGTCAAATGATCGAGATAACCCATCATTTTCAGAACATGAGGACTCACTGCTGCATCCTTAGCCATTTTACAGTCCAAGAGATTCTTAACAGTTTGGAATCTCTCTGTACGAGCCTGCTCCTGAAACAACGCTTTCAGATTTGCCATCAGCTCCATGGGACAAGTCAGGCCTTCCCACTGCATCTGCAGTTCGGGGGCCATTGTCGCCAACATCAGGCAAATCACGTCATTAGCATCTGAAGAATGCGTATCCCAAGCATTCTTCACAGCTTGTGCGGCATTATTCGCAGGTCTAGGAGAGAGAGCTCTTTCAAGGACATAAGCCTTCTTCTCCTGCCTGAGTACAAGTCTCAGGTTCCTGGACCAGTTCAGGAAGTTTGATCCGTTCAGTTTGTCCTTCTCAAGGGCAGACCGGATCGAGAAAGTGTTTTGTGTTGTTGTGCTTGACATAGCTGAAAATATGAGACAATAGAAATTTAGTTATTATGTTCATTAAAAGAGCAATCTTAACAACTTATAAGAAAACTCGCATTGTATTCAAAATTTCTTTGTTTAACCTCATAAGAATACAATGATTCCGAGACCCATGTTTAGCTAAATCCAAAGTGGGCCACTGGCCGTCACCCAGAATTAGCTATACTTGGTAAGCATACACACAGCTAGTTATAACCAATAACTCTCGGTTGTGAATTGGACCCGAGGCCCAAATTCACCAGATGTCTCAAGGCCCGGGACTCCCGATGGCCCAGTCAAGGAAACCAATCTCTTACAGCCAAATAATCACTAAAATCTGGGACTCCCAATGAAATTAGTGACTATATACTACTTTACTTACGCGAAAACAGACACCTCACACTGTAAGCCATGTCTGTAATCAAATAAGCGTTAAGTAGCTGACAAGATTGGAAAGACATCCAAGCTTGATATTGTTTTTGAGGATTTTTAAGTTTTATTTCCAAAAATAGAAGATTACTATTTTTGGAAACTTTCTTATTTTAGAAACTTTCTAAATTTAGTAACTTACTAAAATAGAAATTTCTAATTTAAATATTTTATAAATATTTTGGGTTGGGTCACAAATTATAGGCCCAATTCTTGGCCCAAGACCATAGAATTCCAACTGGCCCAATAATTTGACATAACCGATCCGGTTTATTAATTCTGGTCCAAGACCAAATTAACTCTCAAAACCATCGGTTATTTACTAAACCAGACCAGCTCTAAATTATTTGGTCCAACCAAATCAAACTTAGACCAGCCTTCGGTTTAGGTTAAAATTCAATTTATGAATTTAAATCCGGTTTAACCAGAAATAAAATTATTTCCAGCAAACCGCGATTTGGGTTAACGCCTTTACCATACATTAATTAAACAATTAATGATTTATATAATATACTATTATATATTATATTTTCTAATATATAATATACATATTATATATGTAAAAGCGCAAAAAAAAAAAATTGCAAACCCTAACAATCATTTTTCCATAATTATCAAACAACACATTCAAAATTAATTTGAACAAAGCAAATCGTGATAACAACAAACATGATTTGACTTTTTCCAATTAATTATCAAACGACACATACGATCAACAATAATTAATCGATCAACAACAAGACAAAACGTTTCATGCCATCAACTTTAACAAACAATCATTAATCGTTTGTTAAACACACAAAGTCAAACACTTTAGGGTTTCATTAATAATCATTGCACTCGATAATTAATCGGCTCCTTCTTATGTGATCGTTCGCTTTCAGTTTTAACCAAGCCGATAATAGACAACATTCAATTATTAACAATGTTCAATCGATTATGACAAAACTTATTAGCAGCCGATTATAAACATACAAAATCAATTAATCAATTAATCAATTTTCATATGATCCAATTTCACAAGAAACCTAAAACCTGGCTCTGATACCACTGAATGATTATTGGTGTTTTCCATGGTTTAATTCTCAATTACAACCTAACACAAATCCATAAACAGATCTAGGTTCTCGTCAAATGAATCATAAACCAAACCTGATCACTACCTTTCAGATTGCAGCGGATGATGGATGGCAGTGATGAGATCAGCTAGAACAGATGGCTACACCTATTCCTCCTCGAGTATCCACACTCTTACAAGCACGGGACGGCTGCTAGACCAAAGAGTTGGAAGAATCAGAGAGAGAGGTGAAGAGAGAGAGAGAGGTCACGCCAAAAAGAAAAAAATCGCAGGGAGACTTGTTTTCTTTAGGGCTTTCTGATTCTCTTATATCTCATTAATGGGCCCAAGTCATTAGACTAATGGCTCATTAATCTTTTGGGCCTAAAACACAAAACAAACAAAAGCCTGTATTTGTCTGGCCCAAAACTCTGATTCAATACAGTAAATGCCATTGCATCTTACCGTATTAATTCCATTTAACTTTCCCGTTAGCTATGGTGTGTGACCCTTTGGGATCATACAATACTGGTAATAAGTCCTAAACTTATAGATCAAGAGCGGACTCTAGCAAGCCATCATGATCACCCAGTATTTATGACTTATGTCTGATCTCGACACTTATCATACTTTCTAGAGACAGTACGGTAGATTTCAGGACATTCCCAACAGTATGGTCAGATTGAGACTTCTTGAAACCGTGGCCCATAAGTGTATGACTAAGTTTGTGGTACCATGCCCTTGGTGATTGCTTTAAGCCATAGATTACCCTTCTTAGTCTCAATACCTCATCATCTTCACATAAGTGTTCTAATCCTTGTGGTGGAGTCATATATACTTCCTCTTCAAGCTCTCCTTGTAGAAAGGCATTCTTCACATCCCTTTGCCATAGATTCCATGAGAGGTTTGTGGCTAAGCTCAATGTGACCCTCACTGTATGAAGTTTAGCCACTGGTGCAAAAGTATCTGTATAGTCTTCACCATAGGTTTGAGTGAATCCCCTTGCTACTAGCCTTGCCTTGTACCTCTCTATGTCTCCATTGCTTTTATACTTGATTGTGAAGACCCACTTCGAGCTAACAGTCTTTTTACCCTTTGGTAACTTCTCCACATTCCAAGTGTGATTCCTCTCCATAACTTCTTTTTCATCCTTTACTGCATCCATTCATACCTTGATATCCTTAGCCTCTTCATAAGTCTTAGGAACCTGGTTTAGCTCAATTTTTCCAAGAAAGGCCTGGTGGCTAGATGGTAGCAAGTCAATAGAACAAGTAGACTGACTAGGATGAGCTACTGCTTGGTTGTTGTAGTAGACTCTTGTCTTCATCCATTCTGATGGATCTTTGTTTTCCCTTGTGCTTCTCCTGAGTTGTTGAACCGGTTGAGCAGCCACTTCCACAGTACCTTCTTCCTCTTGATAGATAATCTCATCCTCATCCATTTCCAAGTCCACTTGGTTCTGATCTTGAGGTAGAGTTTCTTCTTGAGCTTGAGTCGGTTCTTATGTATGGACTTCTGGTTCAGCTTCTGCTTGAGGAGCTTCTTGGGTGGTTGTATCCGGCTCCTTATAGATTGGAACCCTTGGAGGATCATTGCCCAAATGATTTAATAAAAACTTCAAGCTTGTGGCAAGATCAGAAGGTGATCTTGAGAGATCCTTCAAATCTTGCCAATCTCTTTTCTCATAGTATCCCTGCCCTTCAATAAACTTAACATCCCTTGATACATAAGTCCGGTTGTTGCTTGGATCAAAACACTTGTAGCCCTTCTGAGTTGTGAAATATCCAAGGAACATACACTTTGTACTCTTAGCTTCTAGCTTGTTCCTTTGATCTCCTGAGATATGTACAAAAAAACACAACCAAACACACGTAAGTGTTCAATAAAAGGTTTAGTTTTGTTCAATACCTCATATGGTGAAATGTCTTGAAGGACTTTAGTTGGGATCCTATTGATGAGATAGCATGCTGCCAAGACTGCATCTCCCCAAACCTCTTAGGAACAATGGTATGGAACATCATTGACCTAGCATCTTCCATTAGATGCCTATTCTTTCTTTCAGCCACGCCATTTTGTTGAGGAGTATGTGGGCAGCTTGTTTGATGTAGGATCCCATATTTGTTTAAGTGAGCTTTGAATCTTTGGCTTGTATACTCTCCTCCATTATCTGATCTAAACACTTTAATCTTGGCATTAAATTGATTAGTAACATAGCTTTGAAAGTTCAGAAATGCATCATACACCCTATCTTTAGATGGAAGCAATGTTACCCAAGTGCACTTTGATTTTTCATCTATGAAAGTCACAAAGTACTTGTTCCTATCTCTAGAATGACAAGGTGAGGTCCATACATCAGAATGGACAAGATCAAAGCAATGCTCATAGATAGTAGTTGATTTAGGAAAGATAGTTCTACAATGTTTGCCAAGAATACAAGCTTCACAAGTTGAATGATCAAAGCTAACATTAGGCAATATTAAGCTGAAAGCACGAGCATGAGGATGTCCTAGTCTAGCATGCCATAGGACATTTTGATTAGAAGAAAAACAGGATTTAAAAGCTAAGGTATCCGGGTTGCTTGGAGAAGTGTCTTTAAGAAGATAGAGCTCATCTTGTGTTCCACCTCTGCCAATAACCTTTCCATTCTTAATATCCTGAAAAGAAACTTCATTAGGACCAAAGATAACATTGCAATTCAAATCTTTAGTGATCCTTTTTACAGACATCAAGTTAGATTTAAACTTAGGAACATAGAATGCATCACTTTCCTTGTTAAACAATCTTAACTTTCCTGTACCTATTATAGAAATCCCTTGACCATCAGCAATAGTAACTCTTCCTAGGGAAGGTTTAATGTCTTTTAACAACTTAGCATTACTAATCATATGGTGAGAAGCTCCTAAATCTACTACCAAGTCTTGATCAGTTTTAGCAAGTAATTTATGAGACAATAAAGTGATACCAGAGAGCTTAGAGGCATAAGCCTTGATGAGGTCCTCCAAGTCACTCTTCCTCACATACTCAGTGTTGGTGAAGAGTGCTAGCTCTCCTCCTTGAGCTGAAGAAGTAGCCTGCTCATTCACAGCCTCTTGAGAGATGTTTGCATTTGCCTTTGAGTCTTTGAACTTGGCTGGTTTGAGATGGGGATGAAGAATCCAGCATTTATCCTTGGAGTGGCCTTTCTTCTTGCAATGATCACAAGATGCAGCCTTCCTCTCCTCTGGTTTGAAGACGCCTTTATTGGCAGTAACCAACTCCCCTTTTCCTCCAAACAAACCAATGTTTCCTTGCTCTTTGTGGATCCTTGAACACACCTCTTCAAAATCAGGAAGTGTAGTCTCTCTTAGGATCTTCATGATGACATCATTATAAACCGGGTTCAGGTTGAGTAGAAGGCCAAAAACTTGGCCTCAGCACATCAAGCTCAGCCCATGCTGAAGAAAACTTCTCAAGGTATGTGGTGAACTCATGATCCTCTTGGCGAAGCTCACTTATGGTTTTCTTCACCTCATACACTCTGCTGAGAATAGAAACATCACCATATACCTTCTTGAGAGTGTCCCACAGTGACTTGGCTGTCTCACAATGAGAGTAGGCTTCAAGAATGGATGGGTCAAGAGAGTTTTGGAGGAAGCCAAGCACGGATTGATCTTCTTGGAACCATCTCGCCTCTTCCTTCTTGGTCTGCTCATCCTTCTTCTTGGTTGCATCTTCTTCACTTGGGGTTTTGTCTTCCAAGATGTGATCCCACAGCCCTCTTCCGCAAATGGCAGTCTTAGTGGTTCTCTGCCATGTTCTATAGTTGAGACCTTTGAGCACAACCGGAATGACCGTAGGCTTTAAGCTTGAACTGATTTGCACTGTGTCTTCCATGAAAGTAGTGTTAAAAAAGCTTAAGAACAAGGAGAAGAGCTGAAGATACTATATGAAAGATGAAAGGTGAAGGACCGAGAGAATGGAGGAGTATTATGGTTTATTGAATTGGAGATCATAAAGGAGACTTGTGCAAACATTGTGCAATCGGTGATAATGAACCGAGAAGGATCAACACATGAAAATAAGGTTTATCACTCCAAGACTTCTAGCATACTTCATATCTTGGTCAAGTTCTATTTAAGGGAAGTCTCAAGGATCAGATCATCAATCCCAAGTCTGAACCAAACGCAGAGATGTCACTATCACTCTTGGACATAGTATTGATCATGATTAGACAAATGTGTTAAGCGTGTGTATTATCACAAAATGCACAAGTCTTGCACATTTGATAAGGTGCAAAGTTGGGGACTTATGATTAAGACATAAGGCGCCAACTATTCAAATGCACAAGTCTCGGTTCAAACAAGAAGAAAGGGAGCCGCTAGGGTTTAAGAGAGAGAGCCGTTGATGTTTGTGGTCCACACTCTCTCTCTCTCTCTCCTCTGCCACACTTCAGACCTTCTTGTCTCTTTGTGCATTTGTCTTTTACTCCTTTAGGTTAAACATTCAGCTCATTGTATTCCATATAAATGTGTTTGTAACCGAAAATGAATGCAAGGGTTTTGAGTCTCTTATTCTCTCTCTCTTTACTCTCGCAGCCACTCTCCTAAAGCTCAAGAACCCTAGTCTTTTATCATGTTTAATCTCTAAAAACTATCATGGTATCAGAGCTAAGATCTCTACTCTCTTGATTCTCTCTTTATTTCACCATTCTCTCACTCTTAAAATCATCAATCTTCAGTTCCTCACTCTCTGTCCGAAATCTCTCTGTCCTAAATCTCTTACGGTTTCTTCTAAATCTCACACGGTTCTTCACCTGTTCATCACTCTTACTCTCTGTCCTAAACCCTAAGTCTTGCACCAAGCCTCAGTCTCTCGGTCCTTATCTTTTTCTCGGTCTTAAAACCCTAGAAGCTAGTTACTCATCTCGGTCATTCAAGCCTTCATCTACTCTCTTTAGTTTCTCACCATGGAAGACTCAGTTCACATCAGCTCAAGCTTGAGGCCTACTGTCATCCCTGTTGTGCTCAAAGGTATCAACTACAGGACATGGAAAAGGACCATCAAGACTGCCATTTGTGGAAGAGGATTGTGGGATCACATCTTGGAGGATAAAACACCAACTGAAGAAGATGAAACCAAGAAGAAGGATGAGGAAACCAAGAAGGCAGAGGCTAAATAGTTTCAAGAAGATCAGCTGGTGCTTGGTTTTCTCCAAAACTCTCTTGACCCATCAATCCTTGAAGCTTATTCTCATTGTGAGACAGCCAAGTCACTGTGGGACACTCTCAAGAAGATTTATGGAGATGTTTCTAATCTGAGCAGGGTGTATGAAGTCAAGAAGGCCATAAGTGAGCTGAAACAAGAAGACCATGACTTTACTAAGTACCTTGGGAAGTTCTCTTCAGCATGGTCTGAACTTGAGATGCTAAGGCCAAGTACTATGAACCCTAAGGTTCTCATTGAGAGAAAGGAGCAAGACAAGATCTTTGGCCTTCTACTCAACTTGAATCCGGTTTACAATGATGCCATCATGAAGATCCTAAGGGAGACTACACTTCCTGATTTTGAAGAGGTGTGTTCAAGGATCCAAAAGGAAGAAGGAAACATTGGTTTGTTTGGAGGAAAGGGGGAGTTGGTGACTGCCAACAAAGCCGGCTTCAAACCTGAGGAGAAGAAGGCTGGCGCTTGTGAGCATTGCAAGAGGAAAGGCCACTCCAAGGATAAGTGTTGGATCCTTCATCCCCACCTCAAACCAGCCAAGTTCAAGGACTCAAGGGCAAATGCAAACATCTCCCAAGAAGCTGTGAATGAGCCAGCCTCTACTTCAGCTCAAGGAGGGGAGCTTGCACTCTACACAGCCACTGAGTATGTTAGGAAGAGTGACCTTGAGGACCTCATCAAGGATTATGCCTCTAAGCTTTCTGGTATCTCTTTATTTTCTCATAAATTGCTTGCTAAAACTGATCATAAGTTGGTAGTAGATTCAGGAGCTTCTCACCACATGATTAGTAATGCTAAGTTGTTAAAAGACATTAAACCTGCCCTAGGAAGAGTAACTATAGCTGATGGTCAAGGGATTCCTATAATTGGTACAGGAAAGTTAAGATTGTTTAACAAGGAAAGTGATGCATTCTATGTTCCTAAGTTTAAATCTAACTTGATGTCTGTAAAAAGGATCACTAAAGATTTGAATTGCAATGTTATCTTTGGTCCTAATGAAGTTTGTTTTCAGAATATTAAGAATGGAAAGGTTATTGACAGAGGTGGAAGACAAGATGAGCTCTATCTTCTTAAAGACACTTCTCCAAGCAACCCGGATACCTTAGCTTTTAAATCCTGTTTTTCTTCTAATCAAAATGTCCTATGGCATGCTAGACTAGGACATCCTCATGCTCGTGCTTTCAGCTTAATGTTGCCTAATGTTAGCTTTGATCATTCAACTTGTGAAGCTTGTATTCTTGGCAAACATTGTAGAACTATCTTTCCTAAATCAACTACTATCTATGAACATTGCTTTGATCTTGTGCACTCTGATGTTTGGACTTCACCTTGTCTTTCTAGAGATAGGAAAAAGTATTTTGTGACCTTCATAGATGAAAAATCAAAATATACTTGGGTAACATTGCTGCCATCTAAAGATAGGGTGTTTGATGCATTTCTAAACTTTCAAAACTATGTTACTAATCAGTTTAATGCCAAGATTAAAGTGTTTAGATCATATAATGGAGGAGAGTACACAAGCCAAAGATTCAAAGCTCACTTGAACAAGTATGGGATCCTACATCAAACAAGCTGCCCACATACTCCTCAACAAAATGGTGTGGCTGAAAGGAAGAATAGAAATATAATGGAGGTTGCTAGGTCTATGATGTTCCACACCAATGTTCCTAAGAGGTTTTGGGGAGATGCAGTGTTGGCAGCATGCTATCTTATCAACAGGATCTCAACTAGAGTCCTTCAAGACATTTCACCATATGAGGTATTGAACAAAGCCAAACCATTTATTGAACACTTACGTGTGTTTGGTTGTGTTTGTTTTGTATATATCTCAGGAGATCAAAGGAATAAGCTAGATGCTAAGAGCACAAGGTGTATGTTCCTTGGATACTCCACAACTCAGAAGGGCTACAAGTGTTTTGATCCAAGCAACAACAGGACCTATGTTTCAAGGGATGTTAAGTTCATTGAGGGGCAGAGATACTATGAGAAGAGGGATTGGGAAGGTTTGAAGGATCTCTCAAGATCACCCTCTGATTTAGCTACAAGTTTGAAGTACTTGTTGGATCACTTGGGAAATGATATCCCACGGCCAGAGAAGCCTGAAACAACTACCCAAGAAGCTCAACAAGAGGATACTGAACCAGCAATACACACCCATGAACCGGCTGAAAAAGACACTCTACCTCAAGATCAGAACCAAGTGGACTTGGATATGAATGAGGATGAGATGGTTTATCAAGAGGCAGTGGGTAATGAGGAGGTGGTTGATCAACAGGTTCAGCAACTCAGGAGAAGCACAAGGGAAAAGAAAGATCCATCAGAATGGATGAAGACAAGAGTCTTCTACAACAACCAAGCAGTAGCTCATCCTAGTCAGTCTACTTGTTCTATTGACTTGCTACCATCTAGTCACAAGGCCTTTCTTGGAAAGATTGAGCTAAACCAGGTTCCTAAGACTTATGAAGAGGCTGAGGGTATCAAGGTTTGGATGGATGCAGTAAAGGATGAGAAAGAAGCTATGGAGAGGAACCACACTTGGATTGTGGAGAAGCTGCCAAAAAGGAAGAAGACTGTTAGCTCTAAATGGGTCTTCACAATCAAGTATAAAAGCAATGGAGACATAGAGAGGTACAAGGCAAGGCTAGTAGCAAGGGGATTCACTCAAACATATGGAGAAGACTATACAAACACCTTTGCACCAGTGGCTAAACTTCATACAGTGAGAGTCACATTGAGCTTAGCCACAAACCTCTCATGGAATCTATGGCAAATGGATGTGAAGAATGCTTTCCTACAAGGTGAACTTGAAGAGGAAGTGTATATGACTCCACCACCAGGATTGAAGCACTTGTGTAAAGATGGTGAGGTATTGAGGCTAAGAAGGGCGATTTATGGCTTGAAGCAATCACCAATGGCATGGTACCATAAGCTCAGTCATACTCTCATGGACCATGGTTTCAAGAAGTCCCAATCTGATCACACATTGTTCACGCTTCAAAGTGCTCAAGGAGTGGTGGTAGTTCTGATATATGTGGATGATTTGATTATCACAGGAAGTGATAATGATGGGATTCAATCTACAAAGGCTTTTCTCAAGAGTTCCTTTGATATCAAAGACCTTGGTGAGTTGAAGTACTTCTTGGGCATTGAAGTTTGCAGATTCAATGATGGATTGTTTCTGTCCCAAAGGAAGTATGTTAAGGATTTGTTGACAGAAACCAGTATGCTTGATTGCAAGATTGCAAATACTCCTCTTGAAGATGGCTACCAAGTCAATAGAAAGGGGGAGAAATCAGATGAAGTCAAGTTCAAGGATGTCTCATTGTATAGGAGGCTTGTTGGGAAGCTTATCGACCTCACTCTCACAAGACCAGATTTATGCTTTGCTGTGAATCAAGTTAGCCAACATATGCAATCACCCACAGTGTATCATTGGAGTTTGATTGAGAGGATCCTCAGATATCTCAAAGGATCAACTGGACAAGGTATTTGGATGGGTAAGAATGAGAGCACAGAAATTGTTGGCTATTGTGATGCAGATTGGGCTGGTGATAAGAGTGATAGGAGATCAACAACCGGCTATTGCACCTTCATTGGAGGCAACTTGGTTACTTGGAAAACAAAGAAGCAGAAGGTGGTATCTTGTTCTAGTGCTGAAGCTGAGTATAGGGCCATGAAGAAGCTTGCAACCAAGTTAACATGGCTGAAGGCTTTGCTTAAGGACTTTGGCATAGAGCAATCAAGTCCAATCACCTTCCATTTTGACAACCAGGCTGCTATTCACATTGCAACCAACTCAGTGTTTCATGAGAGTACTAAACACATTGAGATTGATTGTCACAAGGTAAGGGAGAAGATTGAATATGGAACTATTCTGCCTTGCTACACAAAGAGTGAAGATCAACTTGCGGATATCTTCACTAAGGCTGCTAGTCTTAAGGTTTGCACTCATGTCTTTGGCAAACTAGGGCTAGTAGCTATTCATGATTAGAACTCTCCTGATTCATGAGCAGCATACTCTTTTTCCCTTGATGTGGTTTTGTCCCAAGTGTTTTTCCACATCAAGGTTTTTAATGAGGTGTTTCCATGATCATTCCAAGTTCAGTCTTTAGGGTGATTCCAAAGTCTGAACTTGAGGGGGAGTATTGATCATGATTAGACAAATGTGTTAAGCTTGTGTATTATCACAAAATGCACAAGTCTTGCACATTTGATAAGGTGCAAAGTTGGGGACTTCTGATTAAGACCTAAGGCGCCAACTATTCAAATGCATAAGTCTCGGTTCAAACAAGAAGAAAGGGAGCCGCTAGGGTTTAAGAGAGAGTCGTTGGTGTCTGTGGTCCACACTCTCTCTCTCTCTCCTCTGCCACACTTCAGACCTTCTTGTCTCTGGGTGCATTTGTCTTTTACTCCTTTAGGTTAAACATTCAGCTCATTGTATTCCATATAAATGTGTTTGTAACCGAAAATGAATGCAAGGGTTTTGAGTCTCTTATTCTCTCTCTCTTTACTCTCGCAGCCACTCTCCTAAAGCTCAAGAACCCTAGTCTCTTATCATGTTTAATCTCTAAACTATCACATAGCAAGGAGATGTCATTATCCTTATCACCGTTACTCTCTCTCTCTCTCTTCCTCACGAGTTCACCTTGTCTTCTAGCATATATTCTTTGTTTATTCAGTTGTAACCCTAGATGTAAAGCTTATTTAACTCCTTGTACACATTTCTTATGAATTAGATTGAGGATTTATTCTTCCTTTCAATCGCAAACTCTAAAACCCTAATTCTCTCTCTCTCTATCGCTTAAGAACCCTAACCGGCTCCTTAAGCTTCTCTCTTCAGTTCTCTCTTCAATCTAAGCTACATTCTCAATCTAAATCTCATATTCTAACAAGGTTTTGGAACCGTGATATTGATGATTAGAACTGAGAGATTGATGATTAGAAACAAGAAAAGAATTAAGAGAATCAAAGATTATGAACACTAATGCTCTGGTACCATGTTGGATTGAGGATTCAATAATAGGAGGTTTCTAGGGTTTTTAGAGAGAGAGAGCCGCAAAGTATAATGAAGAAGAAAATCCTTCAAGTGTATTCATATTTTCGGTTACAAGACTTTATATAGGAGACTCATACAAGGGTTTGTCTAACCTAAAAAAGGAAAACAAACAAAAGAGTAAAAAGGAAAGGGAGGACAGCCTGGTTTGTACTATGTAGTCCCTCCTTCACACGCTCTCTTTGATCCGTTTGAATTCTCCAACGGTCTAGTCCCCAAACTTGCACAACCCTTGAATATCTCTTACACTGGCTTAGCACATTGTTGTATCATGATCAATAGATCAAAGTGTCTTTCTAGTCTTTTACAGGGGTTACATAGTTGTGTTACAAACGAACATAAACGTCTACAACATGCCTCTCATTCTACCTTTGGGAGCATACAAAAAACTTACTTATAGTTGTCCTACCTTACCTAAATTCTCCAATCCACGACATATATGTTTCAAGAAGTTTTGGTTAAAAAGTTTTATTTTGGATTCTCATGGGACCTTTTAGAAGATCAAAGTGTCTTTCTAGTATTTTAGAGGGGTTACTTAGTGGTGTTACAAACGAACAAAAACTTGTACAACATGCTTCTAATTTTAACTTTAGGAGCATACAAAACTTACTTATAATTGTCTAACCTCACCTAAATTCTCCAATCAATGACACATATGTTACAAGAAGTTTTGTTTAAAAAAATTTGTTTAGGATTTTCATAGGACCTCTTAGAAGATAAAAGTGTCTTTCTAGTCATTTAGAAGGGTTACTTAGGGGTGTTACAAACGAACAAAAACTTGTATAAAATGCTTCTCATTCTACGTTTAGGAGCATACAAAAACTTCCTTATAGTTGTCTTACCTCACTTAAATTCTCCAATCCATGACATATATTTTAAGAATTTTTGGTTAAAATGTTTTATTTAGGACTCTCATAGGCATTTTAAAAGATCAAAGTGTCTTTCTAACCTTTAGAGGGGTTAACTTAGTTGTGTTACAAACGAACATAAACATGTAAAACATGCTTATCATTCTACCTTTGGGAGAATACAAAAACTTACTTATAGTTGTCCTACTTCACCTAAATTCTCCAATCCATGACATATATGTTTCAAGAAGTTTTGGTTAAAATGTTTTATTTAGGATTCTCATTGGACCTTTTAGAAGATCAAAGTGTCTTTCTAGCCTATTAGAGGGTTACTTAGTTGTGTTACAATCGAACATAAACATGTACAACATGCTTCTCATTGTACCTTTGGGAGCACACAAAAACTTACTTATAGTTGCCTTACCTCACCTAAATTCTCCAATCCATGACATATATGTTTCAAGAAGTTTTGTTTATAAAGTTTTATTTAGGATTCTCACAGGACCTTTTAGAAGATCAAAGTGTCTTTCTAGTATTTAGAAGGGTTACTTAGGGGTGTTACAAACGAACATAAACTTGTATAAAATGCTTCTCATTCTACCTTAAGGAGCATACAAAAACTTACTTATAGTTGTCTAACCTCACCTAAAATCTCCAATCCATGACACATATGTTTCAAGAATTTTTGTTTAAAAAGTTTTGCTTAGGATTCTCATAGGACCTTTTACAAGATCAAAATGTCTTTCTAGTATTTAGAAGGGTTACTTTGGGGTGTTACAAAAGAACATAAACTTGTATAAAATGCTTCTCATTCTACTTTAAGGAGCATATAAAAACTTACTTATAGTTTTCTAACCTCACCTAAAATCTCCAATCCATGACACATATGTTTCAATAATTTTTGTTTAAAAAGTTTTGTTTAGGATTCTCATAGGACCTTTTACAAGATCAAAGTGTCTTTCTAGTATTTAGAAGGGTTACTTAGGGGTGTTACAAATGAACATAAACTTGTATAAAATGCTTCTAATTCTACCTTAAGGAGCATACAAAAACTTACTTATAGTTGTCCTACCTCACCTAAATTCTCCAATCCATGACATATATGTTTCAAAAAGTTTTGGTTAAATTTTTTTATTTAGGATTCTCATAGGACCTTTTAGAAGATCAAAGTGTCTTTCTAGTCTTTTAGAGGGGTTACTTAGTTGTGTTACAAACGAACATAAACATGTAAACATGCTTATCATTCTACCTTTGGGAGAATACAAAAACTTACTTATAGTTGTCCTGCCTCACCTAAATTCTCCAATCCATGACATATATGTTTCAAGAAGTTTTGGTTAAAAAGTTTTATTTTGGATTCTCATAGGACCTTTTAGAAGATCAAAATGTCTTTCTAGTCTTTTGGAGGGGTTACTTAGTTGTGTTACAAACGAACATAAACATGTACAACATGCTTCTCATTCTACCTTTGGGAGCATAAAAAAACTTACTTATAGTTGTCTTACCGCACCTAAATTCTCCAATTCATGACACATAGGTTTCAAGAAGTTTTGTTTAAAAAGTTTTGTTTAGGATTGTCATAGGAACTTTTAGAAGGTCAAAGTGTCTTTCTAGTATTTAGAAGGGTTATTTAGGGGTGTTACAAACGAACATAAACTTGTATAAATGCTTCTCATTCTACCTATAGGAGCATACAAAAACTTACTTATTGTTCTCTTACCTCACCTAAATTCTCCAATCCATGACATATATGTTTCAAGAAGTTTTAGTTAAAAAGTTTTATTTAGAATTCTCATACGACCTTTTAGAAGATCAAAGTGTCTTTCTAGTCTTTTACAGGGGTTACTTAGTTGTGTTACAAACTAACATAAACATCTACAACATGCTTCTCATTCTACCTTTGGGAGCATACAAAAAAATTTCTTATAGTTGTCCTACCTCACCTAAATTCTCCAATCCATGACATATATGTTTCATGGATTGGAGAATTTAGGTGAGGTAGGACAACTATAAGTAAGTTTTTGTATGCTCCTTAAGGTAGAATGAGAAGCATTTTATACAAGTTTATGTTCGTTTGTAACACCTGTTAGATTATGAAGATTAGAGTAGGAGAATGAAGTAGAATCAGAGAGATTTGAAGAGAGAGAGGCGTAAAACCCTATTAGGGTTCTATGCGCCGGAGAGAGAGAGTAAGAGAGATAGAGTATTCAGAGAAGAATAATTCTCTTATTAGACAAATGTGAGACTTTACAAGAGTTATATATGAACAAGACTAGGGCTACACAATGTATAAACAAACAATAAACAAGGTAGAAGACAAAAAACAACTTGGTAAGCGTGTGAGGAGAGAGAGGAGTAACGGTCATAAGAGATGGTGACATTTCCTCCTCTTTGTCCAAGACTGAAAGTGACTTGTCTGGTGGTCCACACCCTTGGGATTGAGTTCCTGAACTTCTGGAATCATTAGGAATGGATGAAGAGGCGCCAACATTCTTTTATACAAACAATCCAAAACTTTGCCCAAAGATGTTATCCGGACCAAACTTCATTATCTAAGAATGCACAAGCTTTGTACACTGATGTCTTGTGCATTCATGATCTCCAATTCAATACTCCCCCTCAAGCTTGAAATTAAGTGTTGAATCAAGCTTGGAGTGACAATGGAGATCTACCTCATTAAAAACCTTCATGAAGAAAACCACTTGGGATAAAACTTCATGAAGGGAAAAAGAGTGTAGATTCCATAGCCTTAGGGGATTCCGGGAGCTCCATGAGTCCAAGCTTAGTGTGAATGGACTCACACACCTTCAAACTAGCTGCCTTGGTGAACACATCAGCTAGTTGTTCTTCACTCCTTGTGAAGCAAGGCAACACAACTCCTTGCTCAATCATCTGCCTCACTTTGTGACAATCCACCTCTATGTGCTTGGTCCTCTCATGGAAGACTGAGTTTGAAGCAATGTGAATGGCATCTTGGTTATCACAATGCATAGTGATTGGTTTTGAAGTCTCAATCCCCAAATCCACAAGAAGACCTTTGATCCACGCCAATTCTGTTGCTAGCTTCCTCATTGCTCTATACTCAGCTTCAGCACTAGAACATGACACTATCTTCTGCTTCTTGCTCTTCCAAGTAACAAGGTTTCCTCCAATGAAAGTGAAATATCCAGTAGTAGACCTCCTGTCCACTCTATCTCCTGCACAATCAGCATCACAATACCCAACAATCTCTGTACTTTGATTGCAGCCCATCCAAATGCCTTGCCCGGGAGTACCACTTAGGTATCTGAGTATCCTCTCAACCATGCCCCAATGATGCATCTTTGGTGCTTGCATATGTTGACTTATCTGGTTCACAGCAAAGCACAAATCAGGTCTGGTTATGGTTAAGTAGATTAGCTTACCAACCATCCTTCTATAGTGAGTGATGTCCTCAAATGGTCTGTCTTCAAGCTCCCCCTCTCTTATGACTTTGTAGCCGTCCTCCAAAGGTGTCTTAGCTGGTTTTGATCCAATCTTTCCTGCTTCAGACAACAAATCAAGTGTGTACTTCCTTTGAGATAAGAAGAGTCCATCATTAGATCGACAAACTTCTATCCCAAGGAAGTACTTTAGAGTACCAAGATCCTTAATATCAAAGTCAGATTTGAGATAAGCTTTAGTTTCTTGGATACCTGACTTGTTACTCCCTGATATGATAATGTCATCAACATAAACAAGGATGACAATGATACCTTCCTGATCTTGAAGAGTGAACAATGTATGATCTCCTTCAGACCTCTTGAATCCTCTTTGCATAAGGGTTGAGCTCAACTTATGGTACCAAGCTCTAGGTGATTGCTTGAGTCCATAGATAGCCTTCTTGAGCCTTAACACCTTCCCTGGCTTCACAATGCTTTCAAGAACAGAAGGTGGTCTCATGTATACCTCATCCTCAAGCTCTCCTTGAAGGAATGCATTCTTGAAATCCATTTGCCAAAGCTCCCAATCAAGGTTTGTTGCTAAAGACAAGATGATCCTAACTGTGTGAAGCTTAGCTACTGGTGCAAAGGTATCCAAGTAATCCTTTCCATTGGTTTGAGTGAATCCTGTTGCAACCAACCTAGCTTTGTATCTCTCAACTTCTCCATCACTTCTATACTTGATGGTGAAAACCCATTTAGAAGTCACTGCCTTCTTTCCTCTAGGAAGTTCAGCTTCATACCAAGTTTCATTGTTCTCCATTGCTTTGGTCTCTTCATCCACAGCTTGCATCCACTTCTTATCACCCTTTGCTTCTTCATAGGTTGTTGGTACATGTTCTTGATCCAACTTCCCAATGAACACTTGATGCTCCAAAGGGACATGAGCTAAACTACAAACTGCTTGTATGGGATGAGCTACTGCATTGCTGTTGAAGTACACTCTAGTCTTCTTCCATTTTGATGGATCCTTTTTCTCCCTTGTACTCCTTCTTAACACCTGAACTTGTTGCTCATTTACCTGAACCGGTTGTTCTTGTTCAACCTCTTCATTATGATGATCAAACTCCTCAGGTTCTTCCTCATGTTCCTCATGCTCCTCAGCCTCAGCTTGATCATGTGTATATGAATCAGGTTCTTGCGGTTCTGGATCTGATTCATGAGTGTCCCCCTCATGATCAAGATGGGGATGAGCAGGAGCTACTGAAGTTGGAGCAGAAACTGAAGGAGCAACACTTGTCTTGGCCGGTTGTTGAGGCATACTAATACCAAGGTTTTCCATGATCATCCTTAGATTTGCAGCTCTATCTGATTGAGAAGTGGGAAGATCCTTCAAGCTATCCCAATTCTTCTCATCATAGAAACTCCTTGTCTCCATAAACTTCACATCTCTTGATATCAAAACCTTCCTTGTTTCAGGTACATAACACTTGTATCCTCTTTGTGTTGTTGAATAACCAATGAACATTGCTTTGGTGCTCTTAGCTTCCAACTTATCCCTTTGTTCTCCTGGTATTAACACAAAGCAAATACACCCAAACACACGTAAGTGATCAACCAATGGACTTGTGTTGTTTAATACCTGAAATGGAGATTGATCCTTAAGAACTTTTGTGGGATTTCTATTGATCAAGTAGCATGCTGTCATGACTGCATCTCCCCAAAACCTCTTAGGGACATTCCTATAGAACATCATGGACCTTGCCACCTCCATTAAGTGTTTGTTCTTTCTCTCAGCCACTCCATTCTGTTGTGGCGTACAGCTTGTTTGATGAAGAATCCCATGTTTGGACAAGTGTTGTTTGAAGGCATTGCTTGTATACTCACCACCATTATCTGATCTAAAAATTTTGATCTTAGCATTGAAATGGTTAGTAACATGGCTTTGAAAATTCATAAAAGCTTCTAACACTCTATCTTTAGTTTGCATCAAGGTTATCCAAGTGTATTTAGATTTTTCATCAATAAAGGTGACAAAATACTTATGATTTTCTCTAGACAAACAAGGAGCAGTCCATACATCAGAGTGAACAAGATCAAAGCAACTTTCATAAATAGTTTTAGAAGTTGGAAAAACAGATTTGCAATGTTTCCCAAGAATACAAGCCTCACACTCATCATTCTTAAACACAACAGAGGGTAATAAAAGTCCTAAAGCCCTAGAGTGTGGATGTCCTAGTCTAGCATGCCAAATAGAGTCATCCACACCAACACAAGTAGATAAAGCAGGAGATAATTCAGAAGAGGGATTGGTGTCTTCAACCATGTAGAGCTCATCCTTTGTAACACCTTTCCCAATCAACTTACTTGTTTTAATATCCTGAAACACAACATCATTAGGACTGAAAACAACATTGCAATTCAAATCAGTGGCTATCCTTTTTACAGAAACTAAGTTTGAAGTGAAACTAGGCATGAAGAAGGCTTTAGATTCTTTGTTAAACAATTTCAGATTTCCTATGCCTTGTATTGGAATTTTATCACCATTTGCAATCACTACACTACCTTGTTAGATTATGAAGATTAGAGTAGGAGAATGGAGTAGAATCAGAGAGATTGGAAGAGAGAGGCGTAAAACCCTATTAGGGTTCTATGCGCCGAGAGAGAGAGAGTAAGAGAGATAGAGTATTCAGAGAAGAATAATTCTCTTATTGAAACAAATGAGAGACTTTACAAGAGTTATATATGCACAAAACTAGGGCTACACAACTTTAAACATAAGACAGAAAAGGCTCCAACGGTCACAAGGGTGTGACAGATTTTATCTTACAAGACACTAATGTTCTGATATAGTGCACTATGGGATCTCCGAATCAATATAGTGCACTATGTGATCTCCAAACCAATATAGTGCACTATGTGATCTCCAATTCAATACTCCCCCTCAAGCTTGAATTCAAGGATTGAATCAAGCTTGGAGTAGCAATGGAGATCTACCTCATTAAAAACCTTCATGAAGAAAACCACTTGGGATAAAACTTCATGAAGGGAAAAAGAGTGTAGATTCCATAGTCTTAGGGGATTCCGGAAGCTCTATGAGTCCAACCTTGGTGTGAATGGACTCACACACCTTCAGGATAGCTGCCTTGGTGAACACATCAGCTAGTTGTTCCTCACTCCTTGTGAAACAAGGCAACACAACTCCTTGCTCAATCATCTGCCTCACTTTGTGACAATCCACCTCTATATGTTTGGTCCTCTCATGGAAGACTGAGTTTGAAGCAATATGAATGGCAGCTTGATTATCACAATGCATGGTGATAGGCTTGTCTGTCGCAATCCCCAAATCTGCAAGGAGACCTTTGATCCATGCTAACTCGGTCACCAACTTCCTCATGGCCCTATACTCAGCTTCAGCACTTGAACAAGATACTATCTTCTGCTTCTTACTCTTCCAAATAACCAGATTGCCTCCAATGAATGTGCAATATCCAGTTGTTGACCTCCTGTCCACTCTATCTCCTGCCCAATCAGCATCACAATACCCAACTATCTCTGTGCTTTGATTGCAGCCCATCCAAATGCCTTGACCCGGAGTGCCACTTAGATATCTGAGTATCCTTTCCACCATGTTCCAATGATGCATCTTTGGTGCTTGCATATGTTGACTTATCTGGTTCACAGCAAAGCACAAATCAGGTCTGGTTATGGTTAAGTAGATTCGCTTACCAACCATCCTTCTAAAGTGAGTGATGTCCTCAAATGGTCTGTCTTCAAGCTCCCCCTATTTTATGGCTTTGTAGCCTTCCTCCAATGGTGTCTTTGCTCGTTTTGATCCAATCTTTCCTGCTTCATTCAACAAATCAAGTGTGTACTTCCTTTGAGATAAGAAGAGTCCTTCATCAGACCGACAAACTTCTATCCCAAGGAAGTACTTTAGAGTACCAAGATCCTTAATGTCAAATACAGATTTAAGATAAGCTTTAGTTTCTTTGATACCTGACTTGTTTCTCCCTGAGATGATAATGTCATCCACATAAACAAGGATGACAATGATACCTTCCTGATCTTGTAGAGTGAACAAAGTATGATCTCCTTCAGACCTCTTAAATCCTCTTTGCATAAGGGTTGAGCTCAACTTATGGTACCAAGCTCTAGGTGATTGCTTGAGTCCATAGATAGCTTTCTTGAGCCTTAGAACCTTCCCTGGTTTCACAATGCTCTCAAGACCAGAAGGTGGTCTCATGTATACCTCATCTTCAAGCTCTCCTTGAAGGAATGCATTCTTGACATCCATTTTCCAAAGTTCCCAATCAAGGTTTGTTGCTAGAGACAAGATGATCCTAACTGTGTGAAGCTTAGCCACTGGTGCAAAGGTGTCCAAGTAGTCCTTTCCATAGGTTTGAGTAAAGCCTCTTGCAACCAGCCTTGCTTTGTATCTCTCCACTTCTCCATCACTTCTATACTTGATAGTGAAAACCCATTTAGAAGTTACAGCTTTCTTTCCTCTAGGGAGTTCAGATTCATACCAAGTCTCATTGTTCTCCATTGCTTTGATCTCCTCATCCACAGCCTGCATCCATCTCTTATCTCCCTTTGCTTTTTCATAGGTTGTTGGTACTTCTTCTTGATCCAACTTTCCAATGAACACTTGATGCTCCAAAGGTACATGAGCTAAACTGCAAACAGCTTGAATAGGATGAGCTACAGCATTGCTGTTGAAGAACACTCTAGTTTTCATCCATTCTGATGGATCCTTTTTCTCCCTTGTACTCCTCCTTAGTGCTTGAATTTGTTGGTCCATTGGCTGCACAATCTCCTCATTCTGATTACCCACTCCCTCAGGTTCTAACTCATGTTCTTCATGCTCTTCAACACCAGCTTGATCATGTATAGCAGAATCATATTGCTGCGGTTCTTGCTCTGATTCTAATTGCTGCGGTTCTTGCTCTGATTCTGATTGCTGCGGTTCTTGCTCTGATTCTAATTCTGATGTGTCCCCCTCATGATCAAGATGGGGTTGTTGTGAGTCTTCCACAGGTGCATCCGAGACTGGAGTAGGTTGTGTACTTGTTTGGACCGGTTCTTGTGGTACACATATGCCAAGACTCTCCATGATTCTTCTTAAGTTTGCAGCTCTATCTGATTGGGAAATAGGAAGATCCTTCAAGCTGTCCCAATTCTTCTCATCATAGAAGCTCTTTGTCTCCATGAATTTCACATCTCTGGAGATCAAGACCTTCCTTGTGTCAGGTACATAACACTTGTATCCTCTTTGTGTTGTGGAGTAACCAATGAACATAGCTTTGGCGCTCTTAGCATCCAACTTATCCCTTTGTTCCCCTGGTATTAACACAAAGCAAATACACCCAAACACACGTAAGTGATTAACTAATGGATTGGTCTTGTTTAATACCTGAAATGGAGATTGATCCTTAAGTACTCTTGTGGGAGTTCTATTGATCAAATAACAAGCGGTCATGACTGCATCTCCCCAAAACTTCTTAGGAACATTCTTGTAGAACATCATGGACCTTGCAACCTCCATTAAATGTCTATTCTTCCTCTCAGCCACCCCATTTTGTTGTGGAGTATAAGGACAGCTAGTTTGATGAAGAATTCCATACTTTGACAAATGTTGTTTGAAGGCATTGCTTGTGTACTCACCACCATTGTCTGATCTAAAAATTTTGATCTTAGCATTGAAATGGTTAGTAACATGATTTTGGAAGTTCATAAAAGCTTCTAGCACCCTATCCTTAGTTTGCATCAGTGTTATCCAAGTGTATTTAGATTTTTCATCAATGAATGTAACAAAATACTTATGATTCTCTCTAGACACACAAGGAGCAGTCCATACATCAGAGTGAACAAGATCAAGCAACTTTCATAAGTAGTTTTAGAAGCAGGAAAAACAGATTTGCAATGTTTACCAAGGATACAAGCCTCACAATCATCATTTTTAAAAGAAACAGAAGGTAATAAAAGTCCTAAAGCCCTAGAGTGTGGATGTCCTAATCTAGCATGCCAAATGGAATCATCCACACCAACACAAGTAGATAAAGCAGTAGATAAAGCATCAGATAATTCAGATGAGGGGTTGGTGTCTTCAACCATGTAGAGCTCATCCTTTGTCACACCTTTCCCAATCAACTTACTTGTTTTAATATCCTGAAACACAACATCGTTAGGACTAAAAACAACATTGCAATTCAAATTAGTGGCTATCCTTTTTACGGAAACTAAGTTTGAGGTGAAACTAGGCATAAAGAAGGCTTTAGATTCTTTGTTAAACAATTTCAGATTTCCTATGCCTTGTATTGGAATCTTATCACCATTTGCAATTACTACACTTCCTAAGGCAGGTTCAACATTGTTTATCAACCTAGAATCACTTATCAAATGATGAGAGGCTCCTGAATCAATGATCAAAGGTTTCAGTTTGTTTGATGCAAAAAGTGAAGTACCAAGAGCCATACCAGAGTTCTCCTTGAGAGCTTTGATGAGAGCCTCAAGGTCTGACCTCCTTACCACATCATTCTGAGGAGTCACAGCTGGTGCTTGATGAACCACCATTGCTCTCCCTTCATCACATTGCTGCATTGAAGAAGAACCTGGTCCAGCTGCACCATATGAGTAGTTTGCCCTTTGATCTTTGAACCTGTTGTTGTGAGATGAGGGTCTGAGATTAGGGTGAAGGCGCCAGCATCTATCCTTCAAATGCCCACTCTTCTTGCAATAATCACACATCAAGACTCCTCTCTGGTCACCTCCATAATTCTTCCTCTCATCATCCTTGTACAGCCCCTTGTTTGCGGTTACCAGCTCTCCTTTTCCTTTGAACAACCCAAATGAGCCTTGTTCCTTCTGAATTTGCCCACACACATCATCAATATCAGGTAGAGTGTCTGCCCTTAGGATATGCTTGATCAAGGAATTATAAGATGAGTTCAAGGTGAGCAGAAGAGCAAAGACTTTATCTTTCTCTCTCCTTTCTTGCAACACCAAAGGATCACTGCTTGGTGGCCTCAGCATCTCCAACTCTGACCACAGTGAGCTAAACTTCCCAAAATGAGCTTTAAACTCCATATCTCCTTGCTGGAGATTGTTAATGGCCAGCTTAACTTCAAAGACTCTTGTTAAGTTTGATTTATTCCCATAAACCTTCTCAAGAGTATCCCACAACTGCTTAGAAGTCACACAATAAGAGTATGCTTCCAATAGGTGCTGGTCCAGTGAGCTTTGGAGTATAGAAAGCACATTTTGGTCCCCTTGCATCCAAGCTTCTTCTTCTGCATTAACCGCCTCTTCAAGAGACTCATCACTGCCTTTAGTCTCTGCCTCAGCTCCTTTCTTGGCTTCAGCTTCAGACCTGGCCTTAAACGCCTTCTGTGGAGCAGTGTCACTCAGGATATACTTCCACAGACCTCTGTCTCCAAGTGCAGATTTCACCATCCTAGCCCAAACAATGTAGTTTGAACCCTTCAAAATCACAGGAATAACAACTCTTGAGTTCTCCATTGCTAAGACTGTTTGAAGCAAGGAGGGAGTATTCAAGATGAAATGGAGAGTTCTCAACTCACAGAGAACACAAGAAGCAAAAGAAATGAGATTAAGAACTTATAAGAACTTGTAATAACCGAGAAATGAGCTTAAGATCAGAATTTTGTAAGAATCAGCGGAAGTAAATGAGGTACAGAAGCTTAAAGCTCTGATACCATGTTAGATTATGAAGATTAGAGTAGGAGAATGGAGTAGAATCAGAGAGATTGGAAGAGAGAGGCCTAAAACCCTATTAGGGTTCTATGCGCCGAGAGAGAGAGAGAGTAAGAGAGATAGAGTATTCAGAGAAGAATAATTCTCTTATTGAAACAAATGAGAGACTTTACAAGAGTTATATATGCACAAAACTAGGGCTACACAACTTTAAACATAAGACAGAAAAGGCTCCAACGGTCACAAGGGTGTGACAGATTTTATCTTACAAGACACTAAGACCACGTCCATTGGTGAGACTCGGTCACAATGTGGGTCCCACATGTGACAGACTTTTAGCTCGGTCTCGCCACGTGTCGGATGCCGATTGGTCGGTTTTTTTTTTTTGGTTTTTTTTTTTCTTTCGCCTAAAAAAAAAAAAAAAAAAAATTAATAAAAAAATAAAATTAAGAGACCCACCCCTGTCTCACCAATGTGGGTGGTCTAATGTTCTGATATAGTGCACTATGGGATCTCCAAATCAATATAGTGCACTATGTGATCTCCAAACCAATATAGTGCACTATGTGATCTCCAATTCAATATACCTAAGGCAGGTTCAACATTGTTTATCAACCTAGAATCACTTATCATATGATGAGAGGCTCCTGAATCAATGATCAAAGGTTTCAGCTTATTTGTTGCAAAGAGTGAAGTACCAAGAGCCATACCAGAGTTCTCCTTGAGAGCTTTGATGAGAGCCTCAAGGTCTGACCTCCTTACCACATCATTCTGAGCAGTCACAGCTGGTGCTTGATGAACCACCATTGCTCTCCCTTCATCACATTGCTGCATTGAAGAAGAACCTGGTCCAGCTGCACCACATGAGTAGTTTGCCCTTTGATCTTTGAACCGGTTGTTGTGAGATGAGGGTCTGAGATTAGGGTGAAGGCGCCAGCATCTATCCTTCAAATGCCCACTCTTCTTGCAAAAATCACACATCAAGACTCCTCTCTGGTCACCTCCATAGTTCTTCCTCTCATCAGACTTGTACAACCCCTTGTTTGCGGTCACCAGCTCTCCTTTTCCTCTGAACAACCCAAATAAACCTTGTTCCTTCTGAATTTGTCCACACACATCATCAATGTCAGGTAGAGTGTCTGCCCTTAGGATATGCTTGATCAAGGAGTTATAAGATGAGTTCAAGGTGAGCAGAAGAGCAAAGACTTTATCTTGCTCTCTCCTTTCTTGCAACACCAAAGGGTCACTGCTTGGTGGCCTCAACATCTCCAACTCTGACCATAGTGAGCTAAACTTTCCAAAGTGAGCTTTAAACTCCATATCTTCTTGCTGGAGATTGTTAATGGCCAGCTTAACTTCAAAGACTCGGGTTAGGTTTGATTTGTTGCCATAAACTTTCTCAATGGTGTCCCACAGCTGCTTAGATGTCACACAATAGGAGTAGGCCTCCAACAGGTGCTGGTCAAGTGAGCTTTGAAGTATGGAGAGGACATTCTGGTCCCCTTGCATCCACGCTTCCTCATCTGCTTCAGATGTGTCTTCATGAGACTCAACATCTTCTTTAGCTTCTGCCTCATTTCCAACCTTAGCTTTAGCCTTCACCACCTTCTCTGGAGCTGTGCTCCTCATGATGTACTTCCATAAACCTCTGCCTCCAAGATCAGACTTCACCATCCTGGCCCAAACAATGTAGTTGGCACCTTTAAGAATCACAGGAATGATTACTCTTGAGTTCTCCATTTCAAAGACTGTTTTGTTGCAAGGAGGGAGTTTTCAAGGTAAGCTTCTGGAAAAACAAGCTCTCAACTCACAGAGAGTACACACCAGAGAGAATCAACCAAGGAAAAATGCTTGAGAGCTTTAGAACTTTCAAGAACAAGGACATAAACTTTCAAGAACACTTTGAAGAACAAGAACTAGAAAAATCAGAGTTTTGAATTAGAATATGCGGAAGAGAGTAGGTATAGGAGCTTATAGCTCTGATACCATATTAGATTATGAAGATTAAAGTAGGAGAATGAAGTAGAATCAGAGAGATTTGAAGAGAGAGAGGCGTAAAACCCTATTAGGGTTCTATGCGCCGAGAGAGAGAGTAGGAGAGATAGAGTATTCAGAGAAGAATAATTCTCTTATTAGACAAATGTGAGACTTTACAAGAGTTATATATGAACAAGACTAGGGCTACACAATGTATAAACAAACAATAAACAAGGTAGAAGACAAAAAACAACTTGGTAAGGGTGTGAGGAGAGAGAGGAGTAACGGTCATAAGAGATGGTGACATTTCCTCCTCTTTTTCCAAGACTGAAAGTGACTTGTCTGGAGGTCCATGCCCTTGGGATTGAGTTCCTGAACTTCTGGAATCATTAGGAATGGATGAAGAGGCGCCAACATTCTTTTATACAAACAATCCCAAACTTTGCCCAAAGATGTTATCCGGACCAAACTTCATTATCTAAGAATGCACAAGCTTTGTACACTGATGTCTTGTGCATTCATGATCTCCAATTCAATAACACCCCTAAGTAACCTTTCTAAATACTAGAAAGACACTTTGATCTTGTAAAAGGTCCTATGAGAATCCTAAACAAAACTTTTTAAACAAAAATTCTTGAAACATATGTGTCATGGATTGGAGATTTTGGGTGAGGTTAGACAACTATAAGTAAGTTTTTGTATGCTCCTTAAGGTAGAATGAGAAGCATTTTATACAAGTTTATGTTCGTTTGTAACACCCCTAAGTAACCCTTCTAAATACTAGAAAGACACTTTGATCTTGTAAAAGGTCCTATGAGAATCCTAAACAAAACTTTCTAAACAAAAATTCTCTAAACATATGTGTCATGGATTGGAGATTTTAGGTGAGGTTAGACAACTATAAGTAAGTTTTTGTATGCTCCTTAAGGTAGAATGAGAAGCATTTTATACAAGTTTATGTTCGTATGTAACACCCCTATGTAACCCTTCTAAATACTAAAAAGACACTTTGATCTTGTAAAAGGTCCTATGAGAATCCTAAACAAAACTTTTTAAACAAAAATTCTTGAAACATATGTGTCATGGATTGGAGGTTTTAGGTGAGGTTAAACAACTATAAGTAAGTTTTTGTATGTTGCTTAAGGTAGAATGAAAAGCATTTTATACAAGTTTATGTTCGTTTGTAACACCCCTAAGTAACCCGTCTAAATACTAGAAAGACACTTTGATCTTGTAAAAGGTCGTATGAGAATCCTAAACAAAACTTTTTAAACAACAATTCTTGAAACATATGTGTCATGGATTGGATATTTTAGGTGAGGTTAGACAACTATAAGTAAGATTTTGTATGTTCCTAAAGGTAGAATGAGAATCATTTTATACAAGTTTATGTTCATTTGTAACACCCCTAAATAACCCTTCTAAATACTAGAAAGACACTTTGACCTTCTACAAGTTCCTATGATAATCCTAAACAAAACTTTTTAAACAAAACTATTGATTTGAAGAATAAAAGAAGTAACCAAGAAGTATTCAAGAAGTGTTACACAAGGAAGAGCCGGTTTAAGGTTGTGCAAAGTTGGGGACTTTGGGGACATAAACAATTATGTATCTCGGTTGTTAAATGAGTTGTTTATGTCCCCAACATAGTACAAAGAGGTCTGGAGCTGATCAGAGGAGCAGAGGTCTGATCCCTAGGTCAGAACAAGGTTTCTCTCTCCTTGGAACCAACTAGGTCCTGTCGCTTTCAACCTCCTAGCCGTTACACTTTTCAACGAGGAAGCTCTTGTCTTGTTCTTCTTTGTTTAATGTTTTGTTGTCTTGGATACCCTAGATATCTCTCTCTATTTAAAGCATGTAACACACATTTTATCAATACACACTTTAGGGAACTTATTCCCAAGTTATACTCTCTTGTTACACTCTCGGCTCATACTCTCTCTCTAGGAAACCCTAGCGAGAACTCTCTACTTCTCTCTTCTTCTCTTAGCTCTAAACTCACTTATACTCACTCAATCTCTCCTAGACTCTTAATTCTAACATGGTATCAGAGCCTACAAGCTCCTGAACCTAATTTCTCTTCCGCATTACTCACTTATTCTCTCTTGTTCTTTGTTCATCTCACTGCCAGTTCTTTCCTTCTTGTTCTAAACGCTTTTGAAGACTCATTCTCTTGAAACTCCCTCTTTGCTCAGTCATGGAGAACTCAAGGGTAATCATTCCAGTGACTCTTAAAGGAGCCAACTACTTGGTGTGGGCTAGGATGGCCAAAAGTTCTCTTGGTGGAAGAGGCTTGTGGAAGCATGTCTTAAGTGACACGGCTCCAATGAAGATGAAGAAGGCTGAGCTCAAAGGTGAAGCTGCTAAAGGTGAAGCTGAAGCTGGGGCTAAGGCTGATGAAGAGGCTGTTGAAGAAACAGGTCTTGAAGATGAAGAATGGACTCAAGGAGACCAACATGTTATGTCCATCCTTCAAATCTCTCTTGAACCTTCTCTTTTGGAGGCTTACTCTTACTGTGAGAGCTCTAAGGACTTATGGGACACCTTGTACAAGGTCTATGGTAACATGTCTAACCTCAGTAGGGTGTTTGAAGTAAAGATGGCCATCAACAATCTGAGCCAAGAAGATATGGAGTTCAAACAGCATTTTGGGAAGTTTAGATCATTGTGGGCAGAGTTGGAAATGCTGAGGCCACCAACAGTTGATCCACAGGTTCTAAATGAAAGGAGGGAGCAAGACAAGGTGTTTGCTCTCTTGCTAACCCTAAACCCAGCTTACAATGGTTTGATTACACACATGTTAAGGGCAGAAACTCTTCCCAATCTTGATGAAGTGTGTGCACAAATCCAAAAGGAGCAGGGATCTTTTGGGTTATTTGGAAGGAAAGGTGAGCTTGCTACGGCTCACAAAGGTGCTTACAAACCAGAGGAGAGGAGGATCCCTGGTGTATGTGACCATTGCAAGAGAAAGGGGCATTTCAAGGACAAATTCTGGCTGCTTCATCCTCACCTCAAACCGGCCTTCAACAACAACAAGTTCAAGGACCAGAGAGCTCATTACTCAAGTGAATCAACCCTAGCTGGTGCTGCTGGTGCTCCTGGTGCTTCAACTTCTTCAAACCGGTTTGGAAATGAATGTAGAGAGATGGTACCAGCCTTTGCTCCTGCTCCTAATGTGGCGCCTCAGAATGAGTTGGTGAGGAAGTCTGATCTTGATGCACTCATCAAAGCCTTCAAGGAAGGTGCTGGTAATGTTTTTGGTAGCTCCTTTCATGCTTTAATCAATCACAAAGCTTTAGTATCTGATCATAAGCCATTAATAGTAGATTCAGGAGCTTCACATCACATGATTAGTGATTTAAACTTGATTAAAGATGTTAAACCTGCTCTAGGGAATGTTGTGATTGCTAATGGTGAAAGGATTCCAATTAAAGGCATAGGAAATGTTAGGTTGTTTGATAGAGAATCAAGAGCCTTTTATATGCCTAGTTTTACATCAAACTTGCTAAGTGTTAAGAGAGTAGCTACTGATCTTAAATGCAATGTTATTTTCCGTCCTAATGATGTAATTTTTCAGGATATTAAGACAAGTAAGTTGCTTGGAAAGGGTGTGACAAAGGATGAGTTATACATGCTTGAAGACACCAACCTTGCATCTGAATTATCTGCTTCTGTTTTTAGTTCTACTCTAGTTAATGATTCTGTTTGGCATGCTAGACTTGGTCACCCTCACTCTCGTGCCTTAGGTTTAATGTTGCCCTTTGTTTCTTTTAAAAATGATGATTGTGAAGCTTGTATCCTTGGAAAACATTGCAAATCAGTCTTCCCTAGTTCTAAAACCGTGTATGCAAACTGCTTTGATCTTGTTCACTCTGATGTTTGGACTGCTCCATGTGTTTCTAGAGAGAATCATAAGTATTTTGTGACATTCATTGATGAGAAATCCAAGTATACTTGTTTAACTTTGATTCAATCTAAAGATAGGGTGTTAGAAGCATTCACAAACTTTCAAACCTATGTATCTAACAATTTCAATGCCAAGATTAAGATATTTAGGTCAGATAATGGTGGGGAATACACAAGCAATGCATTCAAACATCATCTTGCAAAACATGGGATCATCCACCAAACAAGCTGTCCATACACTCCACAACAGAATGGTGTGGCTGAGAGGAAGAATAGACACTTGATGGAGGTGGCCAGATCAATCATGTTTCATACAAATGTACCCAAAAGGTTTTGGAGTGATGCTGTGATGTCTGCTTGCTATCTAATCAATAGGACACCCACCAAAGTTTTACAAGATGCTTCACCATATCAGGTATTGAACAAAACTAAACCTTCAATTCATCACTTACGTGTGTTTGGATGTTTGTGTTTTGTTTTAAAACCAGGAGAGCAGAGAGATAAGCTTGATCATAAGAGTGTTAAGGCAATGTTCATTGGGTATTCTACAAACCAAAAAGGATACAAGTGCTATGTACCTGAAACTAGAAGGGTATTGGTCTCTAGAGATGTCAAGTTTGTGGAGTCAAAGGGTTTCTATGAAGAGAAGAGTTGGAAGAACCTTAAGGACCTTCCTAATAACCCCTCTGACCGTGCCAACAACCTGAGGATGATCCTAGAGAGCCTAGGGATTACTCAACCCAATAGGAGAGAGGAGAACAAACCGGATGAGGAGACTCACATTGTGGATGAATCTACTCACCTTGATCATGAGGAGGGCAATGGAGAATCACAAGAAGAACCACAAGCTGATGATTCTGCCACACATGATCAAGATGATAAAAAAGAGCTAGTTGGCCAACAAATGGAACCTGAAGTTGTACAAGAGGAACATGAAGTTGTGCAAGAGGAACCTGAAGTTGTGCAACAACAACAGCCGGTTCAAGTGCTTAGGAGAAGTACTAGAGAGAGAAAGGATCCATCTGAATGGAAGAAGAGTAGGGTTTACTACAATTGCAAGGCAGTAGCTCATCCAACACAAGTTGTTTGCACACTTGCTCACTTCCCTACTGAGCACAAGGTCTTTATGGGTGCTCTTGATGCTGAATGGGTTCCTAAAACTATGAAGAAGCTAAGGAGCATAAGAAGTGGACTGATGCAGTAGGAGATGAGATCAAGGCAATGGAAAACAACAACACTTGGTATGAAACAGATTTACCAAGGAAGAAGAGGGCAGTGAGTTCCAAATGGGTTTTCACTATAAAGTACAAGAGCAATGGAGAGATAGAGAGATACAAAGCTAGACTGGTTGCAAGAGGGTTTACTAAAACCTATGGAGAGGATTATAGAGACACCTTTGCTCCAGTAGCTAAGCTTCATACAGTGAGAGTGATCCTATCCTTAGCAACAAACTTGGAGTGGGATTTGTGGCAAATGGATGTCAAGAATGCATTCCTCCAAGGAGAGCTAGAGGATGAGGTTTACATGACTCCTCCTCCTGGTCTTGAAGGCATGGTTACACAAGGGAAGGTGTTGCGGTTGAAGAAGGAAATCTATGGTCTCAAACAATCTCCTAGAGCTTGGTATCACAAGTTAAGCACCACACTCATGGAAAGAGGCTTTAGGAGATCAGAAGCTGATCATACTCTCTTCACTCAATCAAGCCAAGAAGGTATTGATGTCATTCTCATTTATGTAGATGATATCATCATCTCAGGGAGTGACAAGGTAGGAATTCAAGCTTGCAAAGATCATTTAAAATCTGTGTTTGATATCAAAGATCTTGGAGAACTAAAGTACTTCCTAGGGATAGAAGTGTGCCGGTCTAAAGAAGGCCTCTTCTTATCACAAAGGAAGTACACTCTTGATTTGTTGAGTGAAGCAGGTAAGCTCAATGGAAAAACAGCTAAGACACCTCTTGAAGAAGGCTACAAAGTCACAAGAGAGGGGGAGATTGCAAAGGAGCCATTTGGAGACATTACTCTCTATAGGAGAATGGTTGGTAAGCTGATTTATCTTACTATCACAAGGCCTGATTTGTGTTTTGCAGTGAACCAAGTGAGCCAGCATTTGCAAGCTCCAATGGTGCATCATTGGAACATGGTGGACCGGATCCTAAGGTACCTCAATGGAGCTCCGGGCCAAGGGATATGGATGGGGTGCAATCAAAGCACAGAGATTGTAGGATATTGTGATGCAGATTGGGCAGGAGATAGAGAGGATAGGAGGTCCACTTCAGGCTATTGTACATTCATTGGAGGCAATCTTGTGACTTGGAAAACAAAGAAGCAGAAGGTGGTATCTTGTTCAAGTGCTGAGGCAGAGTATAGAGCAATGAGGAAGCTAACCAATGAGTTGACATGGCTGAAGGCTTTACTTGAAGATTTGGGCATTGATCAACCAACTCCAATCACAATGCATTGTGATAATCAAGCTGCAATACACATAGCTTCCGACTCAGTGTTTCATGAAAGAACAAAGCACATAGAGGTGGATTGTCACAAGGTGAGGCAGAAGATTCAAGAAGGTGTGATCTTACCTTGTTACACAAGAAGCTCGGATCAACTAGCAGACATCTTCACCAAGGCTGCTAGCTTGAAGGTTTGTGAGTTCATTCTTCCTAAGCTTGGACTCATTGACCTCTCTCAAGCTTGAAGAACCCTAGGCCGTAGAGCTTATACTCTTTTTCCCTTGATATAGTTTTTTATCCCAAGTGGTTTTTCTATATCAAGGTTTTTAATGAGGTAAGTATCTACGGTTCCAAGCTTGATCACTCCATCTCCATGATCAAGCTTGAGGGGGAGTATTGATTTGAAGAATAAAAGAAGTATCCAAGAAGTATTCAAGAAGTGTTACACAAGGAAGAGCCGGTTTAAGGTTGTGCAAAGTTGGGGACTTTGGGGACATAAACAATTATGTATCTCGGTTGTTAAATGAGTTGTTTATGTCCCCAACATAGTACAAAGAGGTCTGGAGCTGATCAGAGGAGCAGAGGTCTGATCCCTAGGTCAGAACAAGGTTTCTCTCTCCTTGGAACCAACTAGGTCCTGTCGCTTTCAACCTCCTAGCCGTTACACCTTTCACCGAGGAAGATCTTGTCTTGTTCTTCTTTGTTTAATGTTTTGTTGTCTTGGATACCCTAGATATCTCTCTCTATTTAAAGCATGTAACACACATTTTATCAATACACACTTTAGGGAACTTATTTCCCAAGTTATACTCTCTTGTTACACTTATTGGAATGGATATCATCACTTGCATCAGACTACAATGTGCAAACATTGTGCATTCTAGGATAATGATATGGAGCATGATCCGAATGTCTTTATTGTGTAAAGGTTATGATCTTCTTATGGACATGAGGCGCCTTTTAATTATGGAGTTACCAAGAGAATCAAGAGGTCAACAAACTAATCCCAAGTCTGAGGTTCAGAGATGTCACTATCACGTTCAAACCAAGCAAGGACCAGTCACTATCCTAGTGACCGTTACTCTCTCTCTCTCCCTTAGTTTGCGCCTTGTAGTTTGTCTTGTACCTAGCTTAATATTTTTTATTCATGTGTAGCCCTAGTAGAGTCCATATATAAGTCCTGTAAACACTTATGAGTTGAATAGATTGAGGAATTATTCTTCCTAACAATCGCAAACTACTAAACCCTAATTCTCTCTCTCTACCGGCTCAAGAACCCTAATCGGGTCTTCAGCCTTCTCTCTTCATTTCTCTCTTCAATATAGCTATTCTATCAATCTAAACTTCATATTCTAACATGGTATCAGAGCTCTAAGCTTCTGTACCTCATTACTTCCGCTGATTCTCACAAAAATTATGTTCTTGAGCTGTTGAAAGTCTGTCTCGGTTCTTACAAGTTCTTAAGCTCTTAAGCTCATTTCTTTTGCTTCTTTATCTACTGTTTGTGTTCTCTGTGAGTTAAGAACTCTCCATTTCATCTTGAATACTCCCTCCTTGCTTCATATCAGTCTTAGCAATGGAGAACTCAAGAGTTGTTATTCCTGTGATTTTGAAAGGCTCAAACTACATTGTTTGGGCTAGGATGGTGAAGTCTGCACTTGGAGGCAGAGGTCTGTGGAAGTATATCCTGAGTGACACTGCTCCACAGAAGGTGTTTAAGGCCAGGTTTGAAGCTGAAGCCAAGAAAGGAGCTGAGGCAGAGACTAAAGGCAGTGATGAGTCTCTTGAAGAGGCGGCTGAAGCAGAAGAAGAAGCTTGGATGCAAGGGGACCAGAATGTGCTGTCTATACTCCAACGCTCACTGGACCAGCATCTATTGGAAGCCTACTCTTATTGTGTGACTTCTAAGCAGTTGTGGGATACTATTGAGAAGGTTTATGGAAACAAATCCAACCTAACCAGAGTCTTTGAAGTTAAACTAGCTATCAACAATCTCCAGCAAGAAGATATGGAGTTTAAAGCTCACTTTGGGAAGTTTAGTTCACTTGTGTCAGAGTTGGAGATGCTAAGCCCACCAAGCAGTGATCCCTTGGTGTTGCAAGAAAGGAGAGAGCAAGATAAAGTCTTTGCTCTTCTGCTCACCTTGAACTCATCCTACAATGGGTTGATTAAACACATCCTAAGGGCAGACACTCTACCTGATATTGATGATGTGTGTGGACAGATTCAAAAAGAGCAAGGTTCATTTGGGCTGTTCAAAGAGGAAAGGAGAGTTGGTAACCGCCAACAAAGGAGTGTTTAAGGCTGAGGAGAGGCAGAACTATGGTGGTGACAAGAGAGAAGTCTTGATGTGTGATTTTTGCAAGAAGAGTGGGCACTTGAAGGATAGATGCTGGCGCCTTCACCCTAACCTCAGACCCTCATCTCACAACAACCGGTTCAAAGATCAAAGGGCAAACTACTCATATGGTGCAGCTGGACCAGGTTCTTCTTCAATGCAGCAATGTGATGAAGGGAGAGCAATGGTGGTTCATCAAGCACCAGCTGTGACTACTCAGAATGATGTGGTAAGGAGGTCAGACCTTGAGGCTCTCATCAAAGCTCTCAAGGAGAACTCTGGTATGGCTCTTGGTACTTCACTCTTTGCATCAAACAAACTGAAACCTTTGATCATTGATTCAGGAGCCTCTCATCATATGATAAGTGATTCTAGATTGATAAACAATGTTGAACCTGCCTTAGGAAGTGTAGTGATTGCAAATGGTGATAAAATTCCAATACAAGGCATTGGAAATCTGAAATTGTTTAACAAAGAATCTAAAGCCTTCTTTATGCCTAGTTTCACTTCAAACTTAAGTTCGGTAAAAAGGATAGCCACTGATTTGAATTGCAATGTTGTTTTCAGTCCTAATGATGTTGTGTTTCTGGATATTAAAACAAGTAAGTTGATTGGGAAAGGTGTGACAAAGGATGAGCTCTACATGGTTGAAGACACCAATCCCTCTTCTGAATTATCTGCTGCTTTATCTACTGCTTTATCTACTTGTGTTGGTGTGGATGATTCTATTTGGCATGCTAGATTAGGACATCCACACTCTAGGGCCTTAGGACTTTAATTACCTTCTGTTTCTTTTAAGAATGATGATTGTGAGGCTTGTATCCTTGGTAAACATTGCAAATCTGTTTTTCCAAACTCTAAAACTACTTATGAAAGTTGCTTTGATCTTGTTCATTCTGATGTGTGGACTGCTCCTTGTTTGTCTAGAGAAAACCATAAGTATTTTGTCACTTTCATTGATGAAAAATCTAAGTATACTTGGATAACACTGATGCAAACTAAAGATAGAGTTTTAGAAGCTTTTATGAACTTTCAAAATCATGTTACTAACCATTTCAATGCTAAGATCAAAAATTTTAGATCAGATAATGGTGGTGAATATACAAGCAATGCCTTCAAACAACACTTATCCAAGCATGGGATTCTCCATCAAACAAGCTGTCCCTACACTCCCCAACAAAATGGAGTGGCTGAGAGAAAGAATAGACACTTGATGGAGGTGGCAAGGTCCATGATGTTCTATAGGAATGTCCCTAAGAGGTTTTGGGGAGATGCAATCATGACAGCATGCTATTTGATCAACAAAACTCCCACAAAAGTTCTTAAGGATCAATCTCCATTTCAGGTATTAAACAACACAAATCCATTGGTTGATCACTTACGTGTGTTTGGGTGTATTTGCTTTGTGTTAATACCAGGAGAACAAAGGGATACGTTGGATGCTAAGAGCACCAAAGCTATGTTCATTGGTTATTCAACAACACAAAGAGGATACAAGTGTTATGTACCTGAAACAAGGAAGGTTTTGATATCAAGAGATGTGAAGTTTATGGAGACAAGGAGTTTCTATGATGAGAAGAATTGGGATAGCTTGAAGGATCTTCCCACTTCTCAATCAGATAGAGCTGAAAATCTAAGGATGATCATGGAAAACCTTGGTATTAGTATGCCTCCTCAACAACCGGCCAAGATAAGTGTTGCTCCTTCAGTTTCTGCTCCAACTTCAGTAGCTCATCCCCATCTTGATCATGAGGGGGACACTCATGAATCAGCTCCAGAACCGCAACCTGATTCACTTACACATGATCAAGCTGAGGCTGAGGAGCATGAGGATCATGAGGTAGAACCTGAGGAGTTTGATCATCATAATGAAGAGGTTGAACAAGAACAACCGGTTCAGGTAAATGAGCAACAAGTTTAGGTGTTAAGAAGGAGTACAAGGGAGAAAAAGGATCCATCAGAATGGAAGAAGACTAGAGTGTAATTCAACAGCAATGCAGTAGCTCATCCCATTCAAGCGGTTTGCAGTTTGGCTCATGTCCCTTTGGAGCATCAAGTGTTCATTGGGAAGTTGGATCAAGAACATGTACCAACAACCTATGAAGAAGCAAAGGGAGATAAGAGGTGGATGCAAGCTGTGGATGAAGAAACCAAAGCAATGGAGAACAATGAGACTTGGTATGAAGCTGAACTTCCTAGAGGAAAGAAGGCAGTAACTTCTAAATGGGTTTTCACCATCAAGTATAGAAGCAACGGAGAAGTGGAGAGATACAAAGCAAGGCTGGTTGCAAGAGGCTTCACTCAAACTTATGGAAAGGATTACTTGGATACTTTTGCACCAGTAGCTAAGCTTCACACAGTTAGGATCATCTTATCTTTGGCAACAAATCTTGATTGGGAACTTTGGCAAATGGATGTCAAGAATGCATTCCTACAAGGGGAGCTTGAAGATGAGGTATACATGAGACCACCTTCTGGTCTTGAAAGCATTGTGAAACCAGGGTAGGTGTTAAGGCTCAAGAAGGCTATCTATGGACTCAAGCAATCACCTAGAGCTTGGTATCACAAACTGAGTTCAACACTGATGCAAAAGGGATTCAAGAGGTCTGAAGGAGATCATACATTGTTCACTCTACAAGATCAGGAAGGTATCATTGTTATCCTTGTTTATGTGGATGACATTATCATTTCAGGGAGTAACAAGTCAGGTATTCAAGAAACTAAAGCTTATCTTAAATCTGTGTTTGACATTAAGGATCTTGGTACTCTAAAGTACTTCCTTGGGATAGAAGTTTGTCGGTCTGATGAAGGACTCTTCTTATCTCAAAGGAAGTACACACTTGATTTGTTGTCTGAAGCAGGAAAGATTGGATCAAAACCAGCTAAGACACCATTGGAGGAAGGCTACAAAGTCATAAGAGAGGGGGAGCTTGAAGACAGACCATTTGAGGACATCACTCAATACAGAAGGATGGTTGGTAATATTGATCATGATATTGAAATGGAAACCATAGAACATCAATGTGTTATTGGTTATGAGAGGTCTTGGAGTAACCAAACTAGAAGAGGTAACTAGAAGAGAAGCATCTGTGAATAGTACCCACGGATGAACAGTAAAAACAGTTTTAGTTACCTTAAGATATTTTGGGCTAGCTTCCCTTGTAAGCTAAATATGTGGACAATTATGAGCCACATGATTTAGGATAAGTCTAACAGCTAGTTTCAGTATATTGTAAGGAAAATTTCGAATTCAAAGACTAAGAAGGATTATTCTCTTCTCCAATTCTCTCTTGTTCTTATTCTCTCAAACTCTTTCTAATCTTCGATTCTTGTGATTCTTTGTTCTAAATCTCTGGTTTTTATTCTCAAATTCTAATATGGTATCAGAGCTTTGATCTCTATTCTCTTAATTCTCTCTTTGTTTCATAATTCTCTCGGTTCCTTTTATTCTTTCTGTCCTAAAATCTTGATACTTGTTCTATGTCCCAAAATCCTTGGTTTCTCTCTCACCATGGAAGACACGGTTCAAATCAGCTCAAGCTTAAGGCCTACTGTCATCCCTGTTGTGATCAAAGGTCTTAACTATAGGACATGGCAGAGAACCACCAAGACTGCCATTTGTGGAAGAGGGCTGTGGGATCACATTTTGGAAGACAAAACTCCAAGTGAAGAAGATACAACTAAGAAGAAAGATGAGCAGACCAAGAAAGAAGAGGCAAGGTGGTTCCAGGAAGATCAGTTAGTGCTTGGCTTCCTCCAAAACTCTCTTGACCCATCTATTCTTGAAGCTTACTCCCATTGTGATACAGCCAAGTCACTGTGGGACACTCTCAAAAAGGTTTATGGTGATGTATCAAATCTGAGCAGGGTGTATGAGGTGAAGAAAGCCATTAGTGAGCTGAAACAAGAAGACCATGACTTTACCAAGTACCTTGGGAAGTTCTCTTCAGCATGGTCTGAGCTTGATATGCTAAGGCCTAGTACTATGGACCCTAAGGTTCTCATTGAGAGAAAGGAGCAAGACAAGATCTTTGGCCTTCTACTCAACGTGAATCCGGTCTACAATGATGCCATAATGAAGATCCTAAGGGAGACTACACTCCCTGATTTTGAAGAGGTGTGTTCAAGGATCTAAAAAGAGCAAGGAAACATTGGTTTGTTTGGAGGAAAAGGGGAGTTGGTGACTGCCAACAAAGCTGGTTTCAAACCAGAGGAGAAGAAGGCTGCAGCTTGTGATCACTGCAAGAAGAAAGGCCATTCCAAGGATAAGTGTTGGATCCTTCATCCCCATCTCAAACCAGCCAAGTTCAAGGACTCTAGGGAAAATGCAAACATCTCTCAAGAAGCTGGAAATGAGCAGGCTACTTCTTCAGCTCAAGGAGGAGAGCTTGCACTCTTCACCAACACTGAGTATGTGAGGAAGAGTGACTTGGAGGATCTCATCAAGGCTTATGCCTCTAAGCTCTCTGGTATCACTTTATTGTCTCATAAACTGCTTGCTAAAACTGATCATAACTTGGTAGTAGATTCAGGAGCTTCTCACCACATGATCAATAATATTAAGTTGTTAAAAGACATTAAACCTGCCCTAGGAAGAGTAACTATAGCTGATGGTCAAGGAATTCCTATAATTGGTACATGAAAGTTAAGATTGTTTAACAAGGAAAGTGAAGCATTCTATGTTCCTAAGTTTAAGTCTAACTTGCTGTCGGTTAAAAGGATCACTAAAGACTTGAATTGCAATGTTATCTTTGGGACTAATGAAGTTTGTTTTCAGGATATAAAGAATGGAAAGGTTATTGGCAGAGGTGGGACACAAGATGAGCTCTACCTTCTCAAAGACACTTCTCCAAGCAACCCGGATACCTTAGCGTTTAAATCCTGTTTTTCTTTCAATCAAAATGTCCTATGGCATGCTAGACTAGGACATCCTCATGCTCGTGCTTTGAACTTAATGTTGCCTAATGTTAGCTTTGATCATTCAATTTGTGAAGCTTGTATTCTTGGCAAACATTGTAGAACTATCTTTCCTAAATCAACTACTATCTATGAACATTGCTTTGATCTTGTGCACTATGATGTTTGGACTTAACCTTGTCTTTCTATAGATAGGAACAAGTATTTTGTGACCTTCATAGATGAAAAATCAAAATATACTTGGGTAACATTGCTTCCATCTAAAGATAGGGTGTTTAATGCATTTTTAAACTTTCAAAACTATGTTACTAATCAGTTTAATGCCAAGATTAAGGTGTTTAGATCAGATAATGGAGGAGAGTACACAAGCCAAAGATTCAAAGCTCACTTGAACAAGTATGGGATCCTACATAGCTGCCCACATACTCCTCAACAAAATGGTGTGGCTGAAAGAAAGAATAGACATCTAATGGAAGTTGCTAGGTCTATGATGTTCCACACCAATGTTCCTAAGAGGTTTTGGGGAGATGCAGTGTTGGCAGCATGCTATCTTATCAACAGGATCCCAACTAGAGTCCTTCAAGACATTTCACCATATGAGGTATTGAACAAAGCCAAACCATTTATTGAACACTTACGTGTGTTTGGTTGTGTTTGTTTTGTATATATCTCAGGAGATCAAAGGAATAAGCTAGATGCTAAGAGCGCAAGGTGTATGTTCCTTGGATACTCCACAACTCAGAAGGGCTACAAGTGTTTTGATCCAAGCAACAACAGGACCTATGTTTCAAGGGATATTAAGTTCATTGAGGGGCAGAGATACTATGAGGAGAAGGATTGCGAAGGTTTGAAGGATCTCTCAAGATCACCTTCTGATTTGGCTACAAGTTTGAAGTACTTGTTGGATCACTTGGGAAATGATACCCCACGGCCAGAGAAGCCTGAAACAACTACCCCAGAAGCTCAACAAGAGGATACTGAACCAGCAACACACACACATGAACCGGCTGAAGCTCAAGAAGACAATCTACCTCAAGATCAGAACCAAGTGGACTTGGATATGAATGAGGATGAGATGGTTTATCAAGAGGCAGTGGGTAGTGGGGAGGTGATTGATCAACAGGTTCAGCAACTCAGGAGGAGCACAAGGGAAAAGAAAGATCCATCAGAATGGATGAAGACAAGAGTCTACTATAACAACCAAGCAGTAACTCATCCTAGTCAGTCTACTTGTTCTATTGACTTGCTACCATCTAGTCACAAGGCCTTTCTTGGAAAGATTGAGCTAAACCATGTTCCTAAGACTTATGAAGAGGCTGAGGGTATTAAGGTTTGGATGGATGCAGTAAAGGATGAGAAAGAAGCTATGGAGAGGAACCACACTTGGATTGTGGAGAAGCTGCAAAAAAGGAAGAAGACTGTTAGCTCTAAATGGGTCTTCACAATCAAGTATAAAAGCAATGGAGACATAGAGAGGTACAAGGCAAGGCTAGTAGCAAGGGGATTCACTCAAACCTATGGAGAAGACTATATGGATACCTTTGCACCAGTGGCTAAACTTCATACAGTGAGAGTCACATTGAGCTTAGCCACAAACCTCTCATGGAATCTATGGCAAATGGATGTGAAGAATGCTTTTCTACAAGGTGAGCTTGAGGAGGAGGTGTACATGACTCCACCACCAGGATTGAAACACTTATGTAAGGATGATGAGGTATTGAGGCTGAGAAGGGCGATTTATGGCTTGAAGCAATCACCAAGAGCTTGGTACCATAAGCTCAGTCATACACTTATGGACCATGGTTTCAAGAAGTCTCAATCTGATCACACTTTGTTCACACTTCAAAGTGCTCTAGGAGTGGTGGTAGTTCTGATCTATGTGGATGATTTGATTATCACAGGAAGTGATAATGATGGGATTCAATCCACAAAGGCGTTCCTCAAGAGTTCCTTTGATATCAAAGACCTTGGTGAGTTGAAGTATTTCTTGGGCATTGAAATATGCAGATTCAATGATGGATTGTTTCTGTCCCAAAGGAAGTATGTTAAAGACTTGTTGACAGAAACAAGTATGCAAGATTGCAAGATTGCAAAGACTCAACTTGAAGATGGCTACCAAGTCAATAGAAAGGGGGAGAAATCAGTTGAAGTCAAGTTCAAGGATGTCTCATTGTATAGGAGGCTGGTTGGGAAGCTTATCTACCTCACTCTCACAAGACCAGATTTATGCTTTGCTGTGAATCAAGTTAGCCAACATATGCAATCACCCACAGTGTATCATTGGAGTTTGATTGAGAGAATCCTCAGATATCTCAAAGGATCAATCGGACAAGGCATTTGGATGGGTAAGAATGAGAGCACAGAAATTGTTGGCTATTGTGATGCAGATTGGGCTGGTGATAAGAGTGATATGAGATCAACAACCGGCTAATGCACCTTCATTGGAGGCAACTTGGTGACTTGGAAGACAAAGAAGCAGAAGGTGGTATCTTGTTCTAGTGCTGAAGCTGAGTATAGGGCCATGAGGAAGCTTGCAACTGAGTTAACATGGCGGAAGGCCTTGCTTAAGGACTTTGGCATAGAGCAATCAAGTCCAATCACCTTCCATTGTGACAACCAGGCTGCTATTCACATTGCAACCAACTCAGTGTTTCACGAGAGGACCAAACACATTGAGATTGATTGTCACAAGGTAAGAGAGAAGATTGAAGATGGAACCTTTCTGCCTTGCTACACAAAGAGTGAAGATCAGCTTGCGGATATCTTGACTAAGGCTGCTAGTCTTAAGGTTTGCACTCATGTCTTTGGCAAACTAGGGCTGGTGGCTATTCATGATTAGAACTCTCCTGATTCATGAGCAGCATACTCTTTTTCCCCTGATGCAGTTTTGTCCCAAGTGGTTTTCCACATCAAGGTTTTTAATGAGGTGTTGCCATGATCATTCCAAGTTCAGCTTTTAGGGTGATTCCAAAGTCTGAACTTGAGGGGGAGTATTGATCATGATATTGAAATGGAAACCATAGAACATCAATGTGTTATTGGTTATGAGAGGTCTTGGAGTAACCAAACTAGAAGAGGTAACTAGAAGAGAAGCATCTGTGAATAGTACCCACGGATGAACAGTAAAAACAGTTTTAGTTACCTTAAGATATTTTGGGCTAGCTTCCCTTGTAAGCTAAATATGTGGACAATTATGAGCCACATGATTTAGGATAACTCTAACAGCTAGTTTCAGTATATTGTAAGGAAAATTTCGAATTCAAAGACTAAGAAGGATTATTCTCTTCTCCAATTCTCTCTACTCTCTCTCTTGTTCTTATTCTCTCAAACTCTTTCTAATCTTCAATTCTTGTGATTCTTTGTTCTAAATCTCTGGTTTTTATTCTCAAATTCTAATAGGTAAGCTAATCTACTTAACCATAACCAGACCTGACTTGTGCTTTGCTGTGAACCAGATAAGCCAACATATGCAAGCACCAAAGATGCATCATTGGGACATGGTTGAGAGGATACTCAGATACCAAAGTGGTACTCCCAGGCAAGGCATTTGGATGGGTTGCAATCAAAGTACAGAGATAGTTGGATATTGTGATGCTGATTGGGCAGGAGATATGGTGGACAGGAGGTCTACTACTGGATATTGTACATTCATTGGAGGCAACCTTGTTACTTGGAAGAGCAAGAAGCAGAAGATAGTGTCATGTTCAAGTGCTGAAGCTGAGTATAGAGCAATGAGGAAGCTAGCAACAGAATTGGCGTGGATCAAAGCCCTTCTTGAGGATTTGGGGATTGAGACTTCAAAACCAATCACAATGCATTGTGATAACCAAGCAGCCATTCACATTGCTTCAAACTCAGTATTTCATGAGAGGACTAAACATATAGAGGTGGACTGTCACAAAGTAAGGCAGATGATTGAGCAAGGAGTTGTGTTACCTTGCTTCACAAGGAGTGAAGAACAACTAGCTGATGTGTTCACCAAGGCAGCTAGTTTGAAGGTGTGTGAGTCCATTCACAACAAGCTTGGACTCATGGAGCTACTGGATTCCTCTAAGGCAATGGAATCTACACTCTTTTTCCCTTCATGAAGTTTTATCCCAAGTGGTTTTCTTCATGAAGGTTTTTAATGAGGTAGATCTCCAATGTCATTCCAAGCTTGATTCAACTCTTGAATTCAAGCTTGAGGGGGAGTATTGGAATGGAGATCATCACTTGCATCAGACTACAATGTGCAAACATTGTGCATTCTAGGATAATGATATGGAGCATGATCCGGATGTCTTTATTGTGTAAAGGTTATGATCTTCTTATGGACATGAGGCGCCTTCTAATTATGGAGTTACCAAGATAATCAAGAGGTCAACACACTAATCCCAAGTCTGAGGTTCAGAGATGTCACTATCACGTTCAAACCAAGCAAGGACCAGTCACTATCCTAGTGACCATTACTCTCTCTCTCCCTTTGTTTGCGCCTTGTAGTTTGTCTTGTACCTAGCTTAATCTTTGTTTATTCATGTGTAGCCGTAGTAGAGTCCATATATAAGTCTTGTAAACACTTCTGAGTTGAATAGATTGAGGAATTATTCTTCCCAACAATCGCAAACTACTAAACCCTAATTCTCTCTCTCTACCGGCTCAAGAACCCTAATCGGGTCTTCAACCTTCTCTCTTCATTTCTCTCTTCAATCTAGCTATTCTCTCAATCTAAACTTCATATTCTAACAACACTCTCGGCTCATACTCTCTCTCTAGGAAACCCTAGTGAGAACTCTCTACTTCTCTCTTCTTCTCTTAGCTCTAAACTCACTTATACTCACTCAATCTCTCCTAGACTCTTAATTCTAACAAAAACTTCTTGAAACCTATGTGTCATGGATTGGAGAATTTAGGTGCGGTAAGACAACTATAAGTAAGTTTTTGTATGCTCCCAAAGGTAGAATGAGAAGCATGTTGTACATATTTATGTTCGTTTGTAACACAACTAAGTAACCCCTCCAAAAGACTAGAAAGCCATTTTGATCTTCTAAAAGGTCCTATGAGAATCCAAAATAAAACCAAAACTTCTTGAAACATATATGTCATGGATTTGAGAATTTAGGTGAGGTAGGACAACTATAAGTAAGTTTTTGTATTCTCCCAAAGGTAGAATGATAATCATGTTTTACATGTTTATGTTCGTTTGTAACACAACTAAGTAACCCCTCTAAAAGACTAGAAAAACACTTTGATCTTCTAAAAGATCCTATGAGAATCCTAAATAAAAAAAATTTAACCAAAACTTCTTGAAACATATATGTCATGGATTGGAGCATTTTATGCTCCTTAAGGTAGAATGAGAAGCATTTTATACAAGTTTATGTTCGTTTGTAACACACCTAAGTAACCCTTCTAAATACTAGAAAGACACTTTGATCTTGTAAAAGGTCCTATGAGAATCCTTAACAAAACTTTTTAAACAAAAATTCTTGAAACATATGTGTCATGGATTGGAGATTTTAGGTGAGTTTAGACAACTATAAGTAAGTTTTTGTATGCTCCTTAAGGTAGAATGAGAAGCATTTTATACAAGTTTATGTTCGTTTGTAACACCCCCAAGTAACCCTTCTAAATACTAGAAAGACACTTTGATCTTCTAAAAGGTCCCGTGAGAATCCTAAACAAAACTTTATAAACAAAACTTCTTGAAACATATATGTCATGGATTGCAGAATTTAGGTGAGGTAAGACAACTATAAGTAAGTTTTTGTGTGCTCCCAAAGGTACAATGAGAAGCATGTTGTACATGTTTATGTTCGATTGTAACACAACTAAGTAACCCTCTAATAGGCTAGAAAGACACTTTGATCTTCTAAAAGGTCCTATGAGAATCCTAAATAAAACGTTTTAACCAAATCTTCTTGAAACATATATGTCATGGATTGGAGAATATAGGTGAGGTAGGACAACTATAAGTAAGTTTTTGTATTCTCCCAAAGGTAGAATGATAAGCATGTTTTACATGTTTATGTTCGTTTGTAACACAACTAAGTTAACCCCTCTAAAGGCTAGAAAGACACTTTGATCTTCTAAAATGCCTATGAGAATCCTAAATAAAACTTTTTAACCAAATCTTCTTAAAATATATGTCATGGATTGGAGAATTTAAGTGAAGTAAGACAACTATAAGTAAGTTTTTGTATGCTCCTAAACGTGGAATGATAAGCATTTTATACAAGTTTTGTTCGTTTGCAACACCCCTAAGTAACCCGTCTAAATACTCGAAAGACACTTTGATCTTGTAAAAGGTCCTATGAGAATCCTAAACAAAACTTTTTAAACAACAATTCTTGAAACATATGTGTCATGGATTGGAGATTTTAGGTGAGGTTAGACAACTATAAGTAAGATTTTGTATGCTCCTAAAGGTAGAATGAGAATCATTTTATACAAGTTTATGTTCATTTGTAACACCCCTAAATGACCCTTCTAAATACTAGAAAGACACTTTGACCTTCTACAAGTTCCTATGATAATCCTAAACAAAACTTTTTAAACAAAACTTCTTGAAACATATGTGTCATGGATTGGAGAATTTAGGTGCGGTAAGACAACTATAAGTAAGTTTTTGTATGCTCCCAAAGGTAAAATGAGAAGCATGTTGTACATGTTTATGTTCGTTTGTAACACAACTAAGTAACCCCTCCAAAAGACTAGAAAGACATTTTGATCTTCTAAAAGGTATTGATTTGAAGAATAAAAGAAGTATCTAAGAAGTATTCAAGAAGTGTTACACAAGGAAGAGCCGGTTTAAGGTTGTGCAAAGTTGGGGACTTTGGGGATATAAACAATTATGTATCTCGGTTGTTAAATGAGTAGTTTATGTCCCCAACATAGTACAAAGAGGTCTGGAGCTGATCAGAGGAGCACAGGTCTGATCCCTAGGTCAGAACAAGGTTTCTCTCTCCTTGGAACCAACTAGGTCCTGTCGCTTTCAACCTCCTAGCTGTTACACCTTTCACCGAGGAAGCTCTTGTCTTGTTCTTCTTTGTTTATTGTTTTGTTGTCTTGGATACCCTAGATATCTCTCTCTATTTAAAGCATGTAACACACATTTTATCAATACACACTTTAGGGAACTTATTTCCCAAGTTATACTCTCTTGTTACACTCTCGGCTCATACTCTCTCTCTAGGAAACCCTAGCGAGAACTCTCTACTTCTCTCTTCTTCTCTTAGGTCTAAACTCACTTATACTCACTCAATCTCTCCTAGACTCTTAATCCTAACATGGTATCAGAGCCTACAAGCTCTTGAACCTAATCTCTCTTCTGCATTACTCACTTATTCTCTCTTGTTCTTTGTTCATCTCACTGCCGGCTCTTTCCTTCTTGTTCTAAACGCTTTTGAAGACTCATTCTCTTGAAACTCCCTCTTTGCTCAGTCATGGAGAACTCAAGGGTAATCATTCCAGTGACTCTTAAAGGAGCCAACTACTTGGTGTGGGCTAGGATGGCCAAAAGGGCTCTTGGTGGAAGAGGCTTGTGGAAGCATGTCTTAAGTGACACGGCTCCAATGAAGATGAAGAAGGCTGAGCCCAAATGTGAAGCTGCTAAAGGTGAAGCTGAAGCTGAGGCTAAGGCTGATGAAGAGGCTGTTGAAGAAACAGCTCTTGAAGATGAAGAATGGACTCAAGGAGACCAACATGTTCTGTCCATCCTTCAAAGCTCTCTTGAACCTTCTCTTTTGGAGGCTTACTCTTACTGTGAGAGCTCTAAGGACTTATGGAATACCTTGTACAAGGTCTATGGCAACATGTCTAACCTCAGTAGGGTGTTTGAAGTAAAGACGGCCATCAACAATCTGAGCCAAGAAGATATGGAGTTCAAACAACATTTTGGGAAGTTTAGATCATTGTGGGCAGAGTTGGAAATGCTGAGGCCACCAACAGTTAATCCACAGGTTCTAAATGAAAGGAGGGAGCAAGACAAGGTGTTTGCTCTCTTGCTAACCCTAAACCCAGCTTACAATGGTTTGATTACACACATGTTAAGGGCAGAAACTCTTCCCAATCTTGATGAAGTGTGTGCACAAATCCAAAAGGAGCAGGGATCTTTTGGGTTGTTTGGAAGGAAAGGTGAGCTTGCTAGTGCTCACAAAGGTGCTTACAAACCAGAGGAGAGGAAGATCCCTGGTGTATGTGACCATTGCAAGAGAAAGGGGCATTTCAAGGACCTATGTTTCAAGGGATGTTAAGTTCATGGAGGGGCAGAGATGCTATGAGAAGAAGGATTGGGAAGGTTTGAAGGACCTCTCAAGATCACCTTCTGATTTGGCTACAAGTTTGAAGTACTTGTTGGATCACTTGGGAAATGATACCCCACGGCCAGAGAAGCCTGAAACAACTACCCAAGAAGCTCCACAAGAGGATACTGAACCAGCAACACACACACATGAACCGGCCCAAGCTCAAGAAGACACTCTACCTCAAGATCAGAACCAAGTGGACTTGGATATGAATGAGGATGAGATGGTTTATCAAGAGGCAGTGGGTAATGAGGAGGTGGTTGATCAACAGGTTCAGCAACTCAGGAGAAGCACAAGGGAAAAGAAAGATCCATCAGAATGGATGAAGACAAGAGTCTTCTACAACAACCAAGTAGTAGCTCATCCTAGTCAGTCTACTTGTTCTATTGACTTGCTACCATCTAGTCACAAGGCCTTTCTTGGAAAGATTGAGCTAAATCAGGTTCCTAAGACTTATGAAGAGGCTGACGGTATCAAGGTTTGGATGGATGCATTAAAGGATGGGAAAGAAGCTATGGAGAGGAACCACACTTGGATTGTGGAGAAGCTGCCAAAAAGGAAGAAGACTGTTAGCTCTAAATGGGTCTTCACAATCAAGTATAAAAGCAATGGATACATAGAGAGGTACAAGGCAAGGCTAGTGGCAAGGGGATTCACTCAAACATATGGAGAAGACTATACAGACACATTTGCACCAGTGGCTAAACTTCATACAGTGAGAGTCATATTGAGCTTAGCCACAAACCTCTCATGGAATCTATGGCAAATGGATGTGAAGAATGCTTTTCTACAAGGTGAACTTGAAGAGGAAGTGTATATGACTCCACCACCAGGATTGAAGCACTTGTGTAAAGATGGTGAGGTATTGAGGCTGAGAAGGGCAATTTATGGCTTGAAGCAATCACCAAGGGCATGGTACCATAAGCTCAGTCACACTCTCATGGACCATGGTTTCAAGAAGTCTCAATCTGATCACACATTGTTCACGCTTCAAAGTGCTCAAGGAGTGGTGGTAGTTCTGTTATATGTGGATGATTTGATTATCACAGGAAGTGATAATGATGGGATTCAATCTACAAAGGCTTTTCTCAAGAGTTCCTTTGACATCAAAGACCTTGGTGAGTTGAAGTACTTCTTGGGCATTGAAGTTTGCAGATTCAATGATGGATTGTTTCTGTCCCAAAGGAAGTATGTTAAGGATTTGTTGACAGAAACCAGTATGCTTGATTGCAAGATTGCAAAGACTCCTCTTGAAGATTGCTACCAAGTCAATAGAAAGGGAGAGAAATCATATGAAGTCAAGTTCAAGGATGTCTCATTGTATAGGAGGCTGGTTGGGAAGCTTATCTACCTCACTCTCACAAGACCAGATTTATGCTTTGCTGTGAATCAAGTTAGCCAACATATGCAATCACCCACAGTGTATCATTGGAGTTTGATTGAGAGGTGATGCAAGATGGAAGCGTGTTTGACGTAGAACAGGGACTGAAGTCTCTCTCTTCTAGATCGTGGGTGAAGTTGTGGTGAGATGGATTCAACCCTCGGGTCTCTAGACTCCTTAGGAAGAACGTGAGATGATTAAATGGATAGAAGATGGATTGAATGTCGCCACACAAGAGATGAAGGATCTTGTGATAAGACTGATCTAAGGTCGCTTGATATGACTCACAAGAAAGCTTAGAATCGAGGTGTTTTCTCTCAAGAAGAAGAACTGCGTTATTGTATTGATACTTGGTAAATGATACACGGCTGCTAAGGATCCTTATAAAGGGGATCGTGCAGCTGTTGCCTTCTAGGGCAGAAAACCTAATTACAACGGCTACTAAAATACTAAAATATCCTATGGTCCGAATTTAAAGTAATACAGGGAAACTTGACTCACTTAAGCGACTAATACAGACTTTGACTCAGACAACTAATGTAATGCGTGGACCTGCAAAATGAACAAACACAATATATGAATTGAAATCATACCTTATTGAGCGTGTGTGGTCGTACATTGTCTTCTCTTGGGCTTCTAAACGCTCCACTTGATAATCTTGAGCTAGGAGACTCTGAATTGACGTGTTGAACAGTGCTCTGAGTCTTCTAGTTCCTGATCTTATTCTCGGAGGATCTCTCATGGTTGTAATGTCTTGAGCAGCAGGTACTTCTTCTAGGTCTTCTTGACGTATCTCTATGCTTGAGTCAATGTCCTCATCATTCCCTCCCTCTTGAGAAGATTCTGACCTCAGAATTCCATCATCTGCATTATAAGGAAGCAAGTCAGCAACATTGAACACTGGCGAAATGGTCAACTCACCTGGCAGATCCAGCTTGTAGGCATTGTTGTTGACTCTCTCCAGCACTCGAAATGGTCCAGCTCCCCTTGGTGCTAGCTTGGATTTCCTCTGATTTGGGAACCTCTCTGTGCGCATGTGAACCCACACCCAATCTCCTGGATTGAAGATGAGCTCCTTTCTCCCTTTGTCAGCAGCCTTCTTATACTTGGCCGTCTTCTCCTCTATGTTGGTCTTCACCTTCTGATGCAGCTTCTTGATCAACTCAGCCTTGGACTCTCCATCCTGATTAGTGACATCTAATGGCGGCAAAGGAACAAAATCTAAAGGGGTTTCTGGCTGAAATCCATAGACAATCTCAAAAGGTGACAACTTAGTAGTAGAATGGTTAGCATGATTATAAGCAAACTTAACATATGGAATACAATCTAACCAATTCCGTAAGTTCTTACCAACCGTGGCTCTTAAGAGAGTAGATAGCGTTCTGTTTACAACCTCAGTTTGTCCATCAGTTTGTGGATGAGAAGTTGTTGAAAAGAGTAGCTTGGTTCCTAGCTTCCTCCAAAGAACCCTCCAGAAATGACTCAGAAACTTCGTGTCTCGGTCAGAAACAATGGTTCTTGGGATCCCATGCAAGCGTACTACCTCTTTAAAGAATAACTCAGCAGTTTGAGTGGCATCGTTTGTCTTGGCACAAGGAATGAAATGTGCCATCTTTGAGAACCTGTCCACTACAACAAAAATAGAATCCTTTCCTCGGATTTTGGGTAAGCCTAAAACAAAATCCATTGATATATCAACCCAATGCATACTAGGAATAGGAAGTGGCATATATAAACCATGTGGATGTGACCTGGATTTGGCTTTGAGACAAGTTACACACTTGGAACATAAACGTTCCACATCCTTCTTAAGGTGAGGCCAAAAGAAGTGTTCTACCAAAACGCTCAAAGTCTTATCCACTCCAAAATGTCCCATGAGTCCACCACCATGTGCTTCCTTGATCAACAAGTCTCGCATAGAACCCTGTGGAACACACAAACGTTTTTCCCTAAACAAATAGCCATTATGTAAGTAGAAGGAACCTGTTGGGGCAATGGTACAATCTTGATAGACTGAACCGAAGTCTGGATCATCCTTATAGGCATCCTTGAGGTGCTCAAACCCTAAGACCTTAGCCTCCATAGTTGTGATCAGCATGTGTCTCCTTGATAATGCGTCAGCCACAACATTCTCCTTGCCCTTCTTGTACTTTATCACATATGGAAATGCTTCTACAAACTCCATCCACTTAGCATGTCTTCTCTTCAGTGTTGTTTGTCCTCTAAGGTGCTTCAAAGTCTCATGATCAGTATGTATGACAAACTCCTTGGGCAGAAGATAGTGCTGCCATGTTTCCAACGATCTCACTAGTGCATAGAGCTCCTTGTCGTAAGTTGGGTAGTTCAAGCTGGCTCCACTTAGTTTCTCACTGAAGTAGGCTACTGGACGTCCTCCTTGAGTTAGCACAGCTCCAATACCTAAGCCTGAAGCATCACATTCAATCTCAAAGGTTTTGTTAAAATCAGGTAATACCAAAACTGGTGCGTGCGTCAAACGATCTTTGAGTCTGTTGAACGCGTCTTCTTGAGCTGATCCCCACTGAAATGCCACGTCCTTCTTGATCACAGCAGTTAGAGGGGCGGCTAAAGTACTGAAATCTTTGACAAAACGCCTATAGAAGCTTGCTATCCGTGGAAACTTCTGACTTGTCCTATGTTGTTTGGTCTCGGCCATTCTTGGATGGCTTTGATCTTCTCTTGATCAACCTGTAAACCTTTGGAACTGACAACAAAACCTAGGAAAACCACTTCATTAGTACAAAAGGAGCACTTCTTAAGATTCCCATATAGGCTTTCTTTTCGAAGTGTCTCAAGGACTAACTCAAGATGTTTCTGGTGATCCTCAAACGATTTGCTATAAACCAATATATCATCAAAATAAACTACTACAAATTTACTGATGTAAGCTCTTAGAACCTGGTTCATTAGCCTCATGAAGGTTCTGGGTGCATTGGTTAGACCAAATGGCATGACTAACCACTCATAGAGCCCCTGCTTAGTCTTGAAAGCAGTCTTCCATTCGTCACCTTCTTTCATTCTTACTTGATGGTATCCACTCCTAAGATCAATCTTTGAAAACACATTAGATCCAGATAGTTCATCAAGCATATCATCTAACCTTGGAATTGGATGTCGATATTTTATGGTGATGTTGTTGATTGCTCTGCAGTCTACACACATCCTTCAAGTTCCATCTTTCTTTGGCACACGGACTCAAGCTTTCTCTAATGTAACCTTTCTCCATTAAGTCTTGAATCTGCTTCTCCAACTCCTTAGTTTCTATTGGGTTCATACGATAAGCTGGACGGTTGGGCAATGGTACACCTGGAACTAGATCAATCTGATGCTCTATTCCTCTAATAGGTGGTAATCCAGCCGGTATCTCTTCAGGGAACACATCTTTGTATCTGTCAAGCAGTGATACAATTTCTGGTACAAGTATGTTGTCCTGTGAATCTGTAATCAACACATCTCTAAACACCATTAGTAGCACCGTTTCTTTACGTTCTAAAGCCTTATAGACAGTACTAGGAGTGATGTAAAGGTTAGTTTTACTTACCTTGGCCTCGGCAGCAAATTTGGATTGCATCTCATGTACCTCTTGAGGCGATAAAGGAGCAAGCTGGAATTTGCGCTTGTCATGCGTGAAAGAATGAGTGTTGGTGCGTCCATTGTGTATGACCTCTCTATCAAATTGCCATGGCCTGCCTAGGAGCATATGGCCTACTTGCATTGGGACAACATCGCACAAAACTTCATCCTCATACTTCCCTATTTTGAACTGAATCAGGACTTGCTCGTGTATCCTGATTTCTGTGCTTGAATATAACCATCTCAGGCGGTATGGCCTCGGATGTTGGGTTGTCTTCAAACCTAGCTTTTCCACCATAATCTTGCTAGCAGCATTAGTACAAGATCCACCATCAATTATGAGACTACATACCTTGTTCTGAACTGAACATCGAGTGAAAAACAAGTTTTCTCTTTGGATGGTGTCTGGATCACTCAAGGCGCTCAATGCCCTGCATACAACTAACATCTCTCCTGTCTCGCGAAATGCTACTTCCTCTTCCGAATCCGCAGCTTCAAGGTGTTCCTCTTCATCTTGAAACTCATATCCTCCATCAGGTGTTAAGATCATAACTCGCTGATTTGGACAATCCCGTGCATAGTGACCTTTACCCTGACACTTGAAACAAGTTATGTCTCGAGCTCTTGTATTAGTGGTTGAAGACTTACCTGAGTCAGTACGGTTGTTCCTTGGCGCTTCATAAGCTGGCCTCTTATCTTGGGAACCTGAGGCACAGTCTTGCCTTTGTCAAGGTTCTTAGCTTGCGGTGCACTCCATTTATTCTTAGCCGGAGGTGCGTTCCATGAGTTAGGTCTTGAGCGACTCGCTGCTGCTGTCTTCCTCTTGATTCCTTGTTCAGCCTGCACGGCTGCATGCAACAAATCATTAAGGTCGTGACAAGGTTGACGTTCTACCTTTCTGGCGATCCGGTCATTGAGTCCATCAATGAAATGGCCCATGAGAACTTCTTCACTTTCGTCCAACGCCATTCTGTTTTTGAGTTGCTCAAACTCTTCATAGTATTCCTCAAAACTCTTGTTCTTCTGTGACAGCTGCCTGAATTGCTTCTTCATCTCTCTGTGGTAATGAGGTGGCACAAATCGTCTCCTGAAGTTGTACTTCATGGCTGTCCAGGTTGTGATCCGCTCAAAGTTGTTCCGCCTACGGTCTTGGACTTCTCTGTCCCACCAAGTTAAAGCATGGTCCGTGAGTTGAGCCGAAGCTAGAGCTATCTTCTTCTGGTCGTTGTACTCGTAGTAATCAAAGATGTACTCCATGCGCCTCTCCCAATCCAGATATGCTTCCGGATTAACCCTACCTGCAAAAGTTGGCACAGTTAGTTTCAAATCCTTTGCAAAGTTACGGTTTACCTCTTGTTGTGGTTGGCGATCACGGCGGTGGTGTTGATGATCTCGGTTTCTCCCTCCTGCTCCTGCATTCATAGTATGCTCACTCTCCTCATTATCCGACTACTCGTCATTCCTTGGGAGTTCTAGTCGTCCAACCCTCTGATCAATCCGTCCGATCTGAGCCGACAAATCGTTCCTCAAGGCTTGGAGCGCTTCTAGCAGAGTTGTATTAGGGTCGACTTGTTCTCCTGCCATTGGTTTCCTGTTCCTACACACACTATAGCAAGCGATCAAGGGACTAGGGAACAAAAGGCACAACATAAGAAGAAAGATCCTAAGCAAACCTATGATAACTTGTGATACAAGAGATGCGTCAAGGACTGACACAAGAGAAGGCTCGGTTACAAGTAAAAATCACGCTTGGTTTTGACAAAAGAGTTTTGGAAAGTTGAAAACCGATTTGAGAAAATATAGGAGATCTTTAGGAAATTGAAAAAGATTTAGAAAACTTATTTTTTTTTTTTTTTTTTGAAAACGAGATTTGACCAAAATATAGAAACCAGAATATCTTTTAAAAATCTAAATATTTCGAAATCTTCTTCTTTTTTTTGAAATCTAAAAACGAGTTGCAGCAAGAAAATCGAGTCTAAAACCCTAAGATTAATCAAGAACTCTCGCTTAATGGCTCAAGCACAAGAAGCGATGTCTAAATCGATACAAGGGATTCGATCAACAATGGAACAAGATGAAGCAAAATACTTTTTATGGTTTTTTGATTTGGAATGCAAACAAATGGAAACAAACTAAAACAGACGATTTCTTTTTTTTTTTTTTGAATGTAGAAATCGAAAGCTATAAACTAGATGCAAGGAAACCGAAAGGAAAAAGGGATAGATACACCTGATCTAGGAACCTTTCGGCTCTGATACCAGATGATGCAAGATGGAAGCGTGTTTGACGTAGAACAGGGACTGAAGTCTCTCTCTTCTAGATCGTGGGTGAAGTTGTGGTGAGATGGATTCAACCCTCGGGTCTCAAGACTCCTTAGGAAGAACGTGTGATGATTACATGGATAGAAGATGGATTGAATGTCGCCACACAAGAGATGAAGGATCTTGTGATAAGACTGATCTAAGGTCGCTTAATATGACTCACAAGAAAGCTTAGAATCGAGGTGTTTTCTCTCAAGAAGAAGAACTGCGTTATTGTATTGATACTTGGTAAATGATACACGGCTGCTAAGGATGCTTATAAAGGGGATCGTGCAGCTGTTGCCTTCTAGGGCAGAAAACCTAATTACAACGGCTACTAAAATACTAAAATATCCTATGGTCCGAATTTAAAGTAATACAGGGAAACTTGACTCACTTAAGCGACTAATACAGACTTTGACTCAGACAACTAATGTAATGCGTGGACCTGCAAAATGAACAAACACAATATATGAATTGAAATCATACCTTATTGAGCGTGTGTGGTCGTCCATGGTTGGGCCTAAGTGGGCTGAATGGAGAAGATCATTCTTGAGTCTTCAATTGTCTTCTGTTGGGCTTCTAAATGCTCCACTTGATAATCTTGAGCTAGGAGACTCTGAATTGACGTGTTGAACAGTGCTCTGAGTCTTCTAGTTCCTGATCTTGTTCTCGGAGGATCTCTCATGGTTGTAATGTCTTGAGCAGCAGGTACTTCTTCTAGGTCTTCTTGACGTATCTCTATGCTTGAGTCAATGTCCTCATCAAGAGGATCCTCAGATATCTCAAAGGATCAACTGGACAAGGTATTTGGATGGGTAAGAATGAGAGCACATAAATTGTTGGCTATTGTGATGCAGATTGGGCTGGTGATAAGAGTGATAGGAGATCAACAACCGGCTATTGCACCTTCATTGGAGGCAACTTGGTGACTTGGAAAACAAAGAAGCAGAAGGTGGTATCTTGTTCTAGTGCTGAAGCTGAGTATAAGACCATGAGGAAGCTTGCAACCGAGTTAACATGGCTGAAGGCTTTGCTTAAGGACTTTGGCATAGAGAAATCAAGTCCAATCACCTTCCATTGTGACAACCAGGCTGCTATTCACATTGCAACCAACTCAGTGTTTCATGAGAGGACTAAACACATTGAGATTGATTGTCACAAGGTAAGGGAGAAGATTGAAGATGGAACCATTCTGCCTTGCTACACAAAGAGTGAAGATCAACTTGCGGATATCTTCACTAAGGCTGCTAGTTTTAAGGTTTGCACTCATGTCTTTGGCAAACTAGGACTAGTAGCTATTCATGATTAGAACTCTCCTGATTCATGAGCAGCATACTCTTTTTCCCTTGATGTGGTTTTGTCCCAAGTGGTTTTCCACATCAAGGTTTTTAATGAGGTGTTACCATGATCATTCCAAGTTCAGTCTTTAGGGTGATTCCAAAGTCTGAACTTGAGGGGGAGTATTGATCATGATTAGACAAATGTGTTAAGCTTGTGCATTATCACAAAATGCACAAGTCTTGCACATTTGATAATGTGCAAAGTTGGGGAGTTCTGATTAAGACCTAAGGCGCCAACTATTCAAATGCACAAGTCTCGGTTCAAACAAGAAGAAAGGGAGCCATTAGGGTTTAAGAGAGAGAGCCGTTGGTGTTTGTGGTCCACACTCTCTCTCTCTCCTCTGCCACACTTCAGACCTTCTTGTCTCTTTGTGCATTTGTCTTTTACTTCTTTAGGTTAAACATTCAGCTCATTGTATTCCCTATAAATGTGTTTGTAACCGAAAATGAATGTGAGGGTTGTGAACCTCATTCTCTCTCTTTTCTGCTGCGCATACTCTCTCATCTTCTATCAAGAACCCTAATGTTCACACACTCTAAATCTCACACAGCCCCTTGTTTGCGGTCACCAGCTCTCCTTTTCCTTTGAACTGTTGGAATTATGTCCAGTAATCTCTGTACTGTCTCTAGAAAGTAAGAGTATGTCAATGATCAGACATAAGTCATATAATACTGGGGGTCATGATGGCTTGCTAGAGTCCGCTCATGATCTATAAGTCTTGGACTTATTGCCTTTATTATATGATCCCATATGGGTCAAACGCCTAAGCTAACAGGAAAATGTGTAGGAATGGTTTAGCAGAAGTACGGTAAAAGTGCTAGGCATTTACTGTGCTTGGAGAGACAGAAGGGCCTGATTAAATCCAAGGGATTTAATCAGACTGAGAATTGGGCCCAAAAGCCCATAAGAACTAAAAGGAGTTTTAATGAATAAAACTTGACCTAAGCTCTCTAATTCTCTAAGCCTCTGCGCCTCCCTCAGCCTCTCTCTGCGCCTCTCTCCTTTCGGTCTAGCAGCCAATTTCCTGCTGTGTGCGTGTGTGAGCCTTTGGAGGAACTATCTCTTGGTGGTTCTGCTGATCTCTGACCCGTACCTCCTCTTTCCGCTGCATAAACAAGGTAACAGGTGAGATCCTTTATGATTCTGCAAGATAACCTAGATCTGGCATGTTTAGGTGATTTAATCTGAAGAACTGAATCAGGATTAACACCAAATTATCCTTCAGTGGTATCAGAGCAGATTAACCCACACTGAAGCGTGGTGGGCCCATAACCCACACTGAAGGATAATTTGGTGTTAATCCTGATTCAGTTCTTCAGATTAGATCACCTAAACATGCCAGATCTAGGTTCTCTTGCAGAATCATAAAGGATCTCACCTGTTACCTTGTTTATGCAGCGGAAAGAGGAGGTACGGGTCAGAGATCAGCAGAACCACCAAGAGATAGTTCCTCCAAAGGCTCACACACGCACACAGCAGGAAATTGGCTGCTAGACCGAAAGGAGAGAGGCGCAGAGAGAGGCTGAGGGAGGCGCAGAGGCTTAGAGAATTAGAGAGCTTAGGTCAAGTTTTATTCATTAAAACTCCTTTTAGTTCTTATGGGCTTTTGGGCCCAATTCTCAGTCTGATTAAATCCCTTGGATTTAATCAGGCCCTTCTGTCTCTCCAAGCACAGTAAATGCCTAGCACTTTTACCGTACTTCTGCTAAACCATTCCTACACATTTTCCTGTTAGCTTAGGCGTGTGACCCATATGGGATCATATAATAAAGGCAATAAGTCCAAGACTTATAGATCATGAGCGGACTCTAGCAAGCCATCATGACCCCCAGTATTATATGACTTATGTCTGATCATTGACATACTCTTACTTTCTAGAGACAGTACAGAGATTACTGGACATAATTCCAACAATCTCCCACTTGAACTGGAATCTCTGTATTCATAATCCTTTTGTCTCAATATCTCGATTAGTCATAAGGCAAGATTAGTGTCACCCTTATAAAGCCTAATCTTGTTCATCGGACTCTGATTTGATACTGACAATCCAAACGACTCGGGAAAGTCCGTTTGAGCATGGCCATGCATTTTCCAGTATTCAAATCTCCGATTGGCCTAGAGATATTCACTCCATTTATATTGGAGGGACAAATCCCGTCTTGTTCCATCACTGTAAACTACTCATTTCATAATACACCCAATCAAGGTCCTTATAACTATCGCTTAACGACAGCATTAGACAATGATCAAAGCGCATTAGTTCATGTGCAGTCACATGCATGCGAACTCAGGTCTAAGGACTATACTCTATAGTCATAGTAAGAATCTCTTATGACACAGATATAAATATCCTGAAGAGTTCTTATAATCGGGTCTTGTCCGGTCGTATGTACCCCAACATACACCTATGTATTGACTTTGATGCCGTGCATCTTCGACATCCTGAGACTTTGTCATAAGTCACATACCAATCTAGTCTCACACGGTTGTTGGTGTTCCAATTTCAACAACCTTCGACTAGGGACAGGATGATATAAGCCATCTATCAAATATAGGGTCTCATGATCAAGCTAAATGACTTTGATGACTCAAGATCAAGTCACTTACTTCGATGACCTATAAAATGGTTCATATCATTTTGGAACGATTATTTCATCACAGTTAAAATAATCTTGAAATAATAATTTCATTAAACATTATAAAATGTTTTACAAGAACATATCAATAACCAAATAAAGCCCTTTATTAACTCCCACTGAAATTAAGACTACATCTTAATTTCACTTATCCTACAGCAACAGTCCGCGACTCGTGCTTAGGCCTAAGGAGTGGCTTCGTTAATAGATTAGCAACGTTCTCATTCGTTGAAATTTGCTGATCTACTTAACATCTCTGTCATTTATCTCACGGAATAGGTTATACCTACCCTCAAGGTGTTTGGACCTCTGATGTGCAGCTAGTCTCATCTATGCTGGGAATCACATCAAGTTCAGTGACGAACTCTTCTTTCCAGACAACCTCTTTCGCCGCTTCCCAAGCAGCGAAATGTTCAGCTTAAGTCATGGAGTCAGCAACAGTGCCTTGCACCGCCAGATAGACACAAGATATAACCGGACTGTGACCGGAAATCATCTTTGTCCGTTGGAAACTTGCCTTTCAGACTCTATCGACTTAAATCATCTTTGTCACGGTCGGGCAGCGAGATGCGTGGCCGATCCGATCGCTTGCATCGATCGCGGATCGATGGCTTGGATCGATGCGATCACGCCGTGCCAGCATCGTCCCGATCTCGGCCAAGCCAGCATCGTCCCGCTCTCGTCCCGGACTGTCCCGATCGCTCGGCGATCGCGTGAAGCCACACGACCAGAGCTCGACGATCACGCTTCCGTTCCGATCGCGAGAGATGGCCCGGCTGTCTCGTCCCGATCACACGGCCCGACCGTCACATCCCGTCCCGACCATCGACCCGCCGCGGAAGCATGATGGCTTACGGCTGGACGATCGTTTCTCGATCGCGAAGCTAGGTCACGACCGTGATCGGTTCGTGACCAATCGGTTCGGTTCGGTTAATGGTTCGGTTTAAAACTGATTAAAAATTAATCGTCACGGTTTAATAAACAGACTTAATATATTTATTAAGTTCTGGTTAAACCGGGATAAGAAATCCAAAGTCGAAAAATTGGATTTTGTGCCTAAACCAGTGATTTTCTAATTTGATTTGGTTGGACCAAATAAATTGAGAAAATCCGGTTTAGTAAATAACCGGTTGACAATTGTGGTCATCGTAGTAATTAATTTTGGTTAAGACCAATTTTAATGAACCAGACCGGTTATATCATTTAATTTGGCAATTGGGTTATGTCTTGGACATGAACCAATTCTTGGGCCTCGGGCCAAGAAGTTAAAACAATTGGGCCAATTATTTGAATCTTTTCTTCAGAATTAATTTAAAATTTATTTTTATAAAATTATAAAATCGATTTTAAATTAATAAGTTTCAAAAATTTTGAAATTAGAAAGTTTCTTAAATTAGAAGTTTCTAGATTTGCATGTTTTGGATTTTAGGAAATTTCCAATTTTAGAAAGTTTCCAATTTAGGAAGTTTCCAATTTTAGAAAGTTTCCAAAATTAGTAGGTTTCCCAAAAAGGAAAGTTTCCCAAAATAGTAATCTTCTATTTTGGGATAAAATCTTAATAAACCTACAAACCTCAAACAATATCAAGCGTTGGATGTCTTGTCCAGTCTATGTCAGCTGTCGAAGTCCATTCAATTGTATTCATGGCCTTACAGTGTGAGGGTGTCTACTTTTGCGTGGGTAAGACGGTTTGTGATTCATAAATGTCATTGGGAGTCCCAGACATTAGTGATTACATGACTGTATAGTCTGGTTTTCTTGACTAGGCCATCGGGAGTCCCGGGCCTTGAGACATCAGAGTGGATTGGGCCTCGGGCCCAGATTCACAACCAAGAGTTATATCACGGATATAATTAGCCGAGATAGGGCTTACCGATATAAGCTAAGGTTGGGTGACGGCCAGTGGCCCACTTTGATCTTAGTTATATGTGGATCTTGGAATCATTATATTCTATTGAGGGTAACTGATGTTATGGAATATAATGCGAGATTAATCATATTAAGTATAATACGAGATTAATCATATTGAACATATTAACTAAAATTCTTTTATCTTAAATTTCAGTTATGACTAGCACAAACAATCAAAACACTTTCTCGATCCGGTCTGTCCTTGAGATGGACAAGCTGAACGGATCAAATTTCTTGACTTGGTCGCGGAACCTGAGGCTAGTCCTCAGACAGGAGAGAAAGGACTATGTCCTTGAGAGAGCTCTCCCCGTGAGGATCGGGTCCAATGCCTCCCATGCAGTATATGATGCTTGGAATAAGCATTATAATGATTCGGTAGATGTGCGTGGTCTGATATTGGCTACCATGGACTCAGACTTGCGGAAGCAATATGAGAACATGGAGTCGCCAATAGAGATGATCAGCAGCCTGAAATTGAAATTTCAGGAGCAGGTAAGAGTGGAGAGATACCAGATGGTTAAGTCTCTCACTAGCTGCAAGCTACCAAATGATCATCCAGTGAGTCCTCATGTCAGTAAAATGATGGGTTACATTGATAACCTGAGGAAACTGGATTATCCAGTTAGCCAAGAATTGGCAACTGAGATCATTCTGCAGTCACTGCCGTCAAGCTATGATAAGTTCAGAAGGAACTATATCAAGAAAGGCTTAACGAAGACGCTGACTGAACTGCATGATATGCTCAAGACAGTTGAGCCAAACGTGAAGAGTACCCTGAATAATCTCATGATAGAGAAGGGTAGGTTTGCTAAACCTAATGCTGACAAGGGTGAAGACAAAGTTGTCCAGATTTTGAATCATGGCAAGCGTGTGTCTTCTGAGCCCAATTCAGATACCTCTTACGTTGGTAAGTGCTGCTACTGTAAAGAGACAGGGAATTGGAAGAGAGATTGCATTAAATTCATGGAAGATGATGAGGAGTTGAAGTTGATGTATGAGACTACTTCCTCAGGTATTCATGTTATTACTTCAAGTTCTACCTTATAGGTATTGGATACTGGTTGTGGCACTGATATTTGTGATAATATGCAGAGCCTAAGCAACAGTAGAATGTTGAAGGAAGGACAAGTGGATCTACATGTCTGGAAGGAGCTATGGACGCTGCCTCAGCCGTAGGGTTTTCACTTGTAGATGCCTTCGAGGCTTGGTTTTGTATTAAGTAATTCCTACAATGTACCTGCTTTAAGCAGAGTTGTTTTCATTTTCTTGTAAGAATTTGAATGTTTTTCATTTTGATAAAAGACAAGGTTTTGTTCTTTTGATCTTAATGAAATATTAATTGTAGCACCCTATTCAAGGAATGGGTTTTATATCTTAAACCAAAGAGTGCCTAAATGTAACATAAATACCGAATTGGTTTAAATCTGATGAATTAAACCTGATTTTTCTTGGCATAAAAGTCTTGGTCACATAGAGTAAATCGGATTCAGAAATCCCATAGTTATGGACTGTTGGGCTCATTTGATATGATATCTTATGAGACTTGAATTCTGCTTACTGGACCAAAAGGCAAAGGGCCCATCTTAGCCGAGCTAGAGAAAGGCCCAAAGGCTTATTGGAGATTGAACATACTCATGTATGTAGTCCGATGAGCAGTAATGCCAGAAAAAATTTTCTGTACTTCATTGTCTCTACTGATTACTTCAGTGAGTAAGACTGTGTTCATTTGATGAGACACAAGTCGGAATTCTTTGACATGGTCGAAAGAGTTCCAGAATGAGGTATAGAATCTGAGTGACAGAAGTATTAAGACTCTGGATTAGATCACGAGTGAGAATACTTGAGTCATTAATGGTGTGATCATATGATTGAGTGTGAAGTAGTTTCACAGCTCATTTCTCCTGAAAACCTGGAGGTGTTTCTGTGAGAAAGAGTCAGATCTTATCAGAAATGATTAAAGATGAGTCACACGAATCTTCCATGATATTTTTAAGAATAACGCTCTAGAAATATCTAAGTTTACACTGAAATAGTTCCACCAATATCAGTTGAAAGACACCACGTAAATGTGGATTGGAATCGATCCAAATTCGTCTTTACTGAGTATTTATAGTTGTGCTACTTTGCTGGTTGTCCTAGGGAAACCAAGGCTTGTTACTTTTACGTCCATTCTGTTTTCTAAGTAGGGAAGTTATTTTCCAAGAAGAACAGTGGGAGTAAAAGTATAACTCGAAGAAATTCGAGAAATACAGGAGGCTGCTCAACCTGTTGAGGGAGAGCAACGGATGGATTTACAGATTTCTGTAGAATCTACACCTGTAGAGCCTGAAGTTCGCAGATATGAATGAATCAGTTACTAATCCGAGAGTGATTTCTCGTCATTAGTTGAAACTGATGATCATTGAAAGTTCGCATGATCTGATGATCATTGAAAGCGACGAATCTGCGAAATTCAAAGAAGCGAAAGTAAGCCCGGACTCCGAAAAATTACATTTTGTGTAAGATAGCTTCATCGATCCATTCATGGATGGAAGCAAACATATCGGAGTTGAAATCTTCGTTCTGTTGAAATAGTCAAGGTTTTGACCTGAACAGGAACGAAATGGAACTGTGCGTTTATTAAAAGATAAGTGGGAGCAATATTGCATTTCTCATAGTGTATGTCGATGACATACTGATTCTCGGATATAACGTCCCAATGCTGCAGTCGGTAAAGGACTGGCTTGGGAGTTGGTTTTATGATGGACATGGGTAAAGCCACGTAGTTCTTGGATTTTGGATCTAAAGATAGAGATCCGAAAGAGCTGGTAGGACAAAGTCAAGATTCTTAAATTGACAAAGTACTACACGTTTTCAGCATTCAAAGAAGGGTTTTATGCCAATGTCACATGGCATTACGTTAAGCAAGACACAGTGTCCTACGATAACTGCTGAGCTTAAATGCATGGATAAGATTCCATATGCGTCGGCAATTGGATCTATCATGTATGCCATGAAACATACTTGTTTGATGTTGTTTTAATGTTAAGCAAGACAAGTAAAGACCAGTCAAATCCAGCAAAGAATCACTGGATTGCCGTAAAGAATATCCTAAAGTATTCAAGGAATACTAAGAAAAAATTCTTGATTTACGGAGAAAGTGAGGTGCTATAAGTCGATAGAGTCTGAAAGGCAAGTTTCCAACGGACAAAGATGATTTCCGGTCACAGTCCGGTTATATCTTGTGTCTATCTGGCGGTGCAAGGCACTGTTGCTGACTCCATGACTTAAGCTGAATAGACGCACGGACCGATCGATGGATCGAGTCGCGTGGTCGAGTCGATCACGGCGAGATGGGCAGCGAGATGCGTGGCCGATCCGATCGCTTGCATCGATCGCGGATCGATGGCTTGGATCGATGCGATCACGCCGTGCCAGCATCGTCCCGATCTCGTCCAAGCCAGCATCGTCCCGCTCTCGTCCCGGACTGTCCCGATCGCTCGGCGATCGCGTGAAGCCACACGACCCGAGCTCGACGATCACGCTTCCGTTCCGATCGCGAGAGATGGCCCGGTTGTCTCGTCCCGATCACACGGCCCGACCGTCCCATCCCGTCCCGACCATCGACCCGCCGCGGAAGCATGATGGCTTACGGCTGGACGATCGTTTCTCGATCGCGAAGCTAGGTCACGACCGTGATCGGTTCGTGACCAATCGGTTCGGTTCGGTTAATGGTTCGGTTTAAAACTCATTAAAAATTAATCGTCACGGTTTAATAAACAGACTTAATAAATTTATTAAGTTCTGGTTAAACCGGGATAAGAAATCCAAAGTCGAAAAATTGGATTTTGTGCCTAAACCAGTGATTTTCTAATTTGATTTGGTTGGACCAAATAAATTGAGAAAATCCGGTTTAGTAAATAACCGGTTGACAATTGTGGTCATCGTAGTAATTAATTTTGGTTAAGACCAATTTTAATGAACCAGACCGGTTATGTCATTTAATTGGGCAATTGGGTTATGTCTTGGACATGAACCAATTCTTGGGCCTCGGGCCAAGAAGTTAAAACAATTGGGCCAATTATTTGAATCTTTTCTTCAGAATTAATTTAAAATTTATTTTTATAAAATTATAAAATCGATTTTAAATTAATAAGTTTCCAAAATTTTGAAATTAGAAAGTTTCTTAAATTAGAAGTTTCAAGATTTGCATGTTTTGGATTTTAGGAAATTTTCCAATTTTAGAAAGTTTCCAATTTAGGAAGTTTCCAATTTTAGAAAGTTTCCAAAATTAGTAGGTTTCCCAAAAAGGAAAGTTTCCCAAAATAGTAATCTTCTATTTTGGGATAAAATCTTAATAAACCTACAAACCTCAAACAATATCAAGCGTTGGATGTCTTGTCCAGTCTATGTCAGCTGTCGAAGTCCATTCAATTGTATTCATGGCCTTACAGTGTGAGGGTGTCTACTTTTGCGTGGGTAAGAAGGTTTGTGATTCATAAATGTCATTGGGAGTCCCAGACATTAGTGATTACATGACTGTATAGTCTGGTTTTCTTGACTAGGCCATCGGGAGTCCCGGGCCTTGAGACATCAGAGTGGATTGGGCCTCGGGCCCAGATTCACAACCAAGAGTTATATCACGGATATAATTAGCCGAGATAGGGCTTACCGATATAAGCTAAGGTTGGGTGACGGCCAGTGGCCCACTTTGATCTTAGTTATATGTGGATCTTGGAATCATTATATTCTATTGAGGGTAACTGATGTTATGGAATATAATGCGAGATTAATCATATTAAGTATAATACGAGATTAATCATATTGAACATATTAACTAAAATTCTTTTATCTTAAATTTCAGTTATGACTAGCACAAACAATCAAAACACTTTCTCGATCCGGTCTGTCCTTGAGATGGACAAGCTGAACGGATCAAATTTCTTGACTTGGTCGCGGAACCTGAGGCTAGTCCTCAGACAGGAGAGAAAGGACTATGTCCTTGAGAGAGCTCTCCCCGTGAGGATCGGGTCCAATGCCTCCCATGCAGTATATGATGCTTGGAATAAGCATTATAATGATTCGGTAGATGTGCGTGGTCTGATATTGGCTACCATGGACTCAGACTTGCGGAAGCAATATGAGAACATGGAGTCGCCAATAGAGATGATCAGCAGCCTGAAATTGAAATTTCAGGAGCAGGTAAGAGTGGGGAGATACCAGATGGTTAAGTCTCTCACTAGCTGCAAGCTACCAAATGATCATCCAGTGAGTCCTCATGTCAGTAAAATGATGGGTTACATTGATAACCTGAGGAAACTGGATTATCCAGTTAGCCAAGAATTGGCAACTGAGATCATTCTGCAGTCACTGCCGTCAAGCTATGATAAGTTCAGAAGGAACTATATCAAGAAAGGCTTAACGAAGACGCTGACTGAACTGCATGATATGCTCAAGACAGTTGAGCCAAACGTGAAAAGTACCCTGAATAATCTCATGATAGAGAAGGGTAGGTTTGCTAAACCTAATGCTGACAAGGGTGAAGACAAAGTTGTCCAGATTTTGAATCATGGCAAGCGTGTGTCTTCTGAGCCCAAGTCAGATACCTCTTACGTTGGTAAGTGCTGCTACTGTAAAGAGACAGGGCATTGGAAGAGAAATTGCATTAAATTCATGGAAGACTACTTCCTCAGGTATTCATGTTATTACTTCAAGTTCTACCTTATAGGTATTGGATACTGGTTGTGGCACTGATATTTGTGATAATATGCAGAGCCTAAGCAACAGTAGAATGTTGAAGGAAGGACAAGTGGATCTACATGTCTGGAAGGAGCTATGGACGCTGCCTCAGCCGTAGGGTTTTCACTTGTAGATGCCTTCGAGGCTTGGTTTTGTATTAAGTAATTGCTACAATGTACCTGCTTTAAGCAGAGTTGTTTTCATTTTCTTGTAAGAATTTGAATGTTTTTCATTTTGATAAAAGACAAGGTTTTGTTCTTTTGATCTTAATGAAATATTAAATGTAGCACCCTATTCAAGGAATGGGTTTTATATCTTAAACCAAAGAGTGCCTAAATGTAACATAAATACCGAATTGGTTTAAATCTGATGAATTAAACCTGATTTTTCTTGGCATAAAAGTCTTGGTCACATAGAGTAAATCGGATTCAGAAATCCCATAGTTATGGACTGTTGGGCTCATTTGATACGATATCTTATGAGACTTGAATTCTGCTTACTGGACCAAAAGGCAAAGGGCCCATCTTAGCCGAGCTAGAGAAAGGCCCAAAGGCTTATTGGAGATTGAACATACTCATGTATGTAGTCCGATGAGCAGTAATGCCAGAAAAAATTTTCTGTACTTCATTGTCTCTACTGATTACTTCAGTGAGTAAGACTGTGTTCATTTGATGAGACACAAGTCGGAATTCTTTGACATGGTCGAAAGAGTTCCAGAATGAGGTATAGAATCTGAGTGACAGAAGTATTAAGACTCTGGATTAGATCACGAGTGAGAATACTTGAGTCATTAATGGTGTGATCATCTGATTGAGTGTGAAGTAGTTTCACAGCTCATTTCTCCTGAAAACCTGGAGGTGTTTCTGTGAGAAAGAGTCAGATCTTATCAGAAATGATTAAAGATGAGTCACACGAATCTTCCATGATATTTTTAAGAATAACGCTCTAGAAATATCTAAGTTTACACTGAAATAGTTCCACCAATATCAGTTGAAAGACACCACGTAAATGTGGATTGGAATCGATCCAAATTCGTCTTTACTGAGTATTTATAGTTGTGCTACTTTGCTGGTTGTCCTAGGGAAACCAAGGCTTGTTACTTTTACGTCCATTCTGTTTTCTAAGTAGGGAAGTTATTTTCCAAGAAGAACAGTGGGAGTAAAAGTATAACTCGAAGAAATTCGAGAAATACATGAGGCTGCTCAACCTGTTGAGGGAGAGCAACGGATGGATTTACAGATTTCTGTAGAATCTACACCTGTAGAGCCTGAAGTTCGCAGATATGAATGAATCAGTTACTAATCCGAGAGTGATTTCTCGTCATTAGTTGAAACTGATGATCATTGAAAGTTCGCATGATCTGATGATCATTAAAAGCGACGAATCTGCGAAATTCAAAGAAGCGAAAGTAAGCCCGGACTCCGAAAAATTACATTTTGTGTAAGATAGCTTCATCGATCCATTCATGGATGGAAGCAAACATATCGGAGTTGAAATCTTCGTTCTGTTGAAATAGTCAAGGTTTTGACCTGAACAGGAACGAAATGGAACTGTGCGTTTACTAAAAGATAAGTGGGAGCAATATTGCATTTCTCATAGTGTATGTCGATGACAAACTGATTCTCGGATATAACGTCCCAATGCTGCAGTCGGTAAAGGACTGGCTTGGGAGTTGGTTTTATGATGGACATGGGTAAAGCCACGTAGTTCTTGGATTTTGGATCTAAAGATAGAGATCCGAAAGAGCTGGTAGGACAAAGTCAAGATTCTTAAATTGACAAAGTACTACACGTTTTCAGCATTCCAAGAAGGGTTTTATGCCAATGTCACATGGCATTACGTTAAGCAAGACACAGTGTCCTACGATAACTGCTGAGCTTAAATGCATGGATAAGATTCCATATGCGTCGGCAATTAGATCTATCATGTATGCCATGAAACATACTTGTTTGATGTTGTTTTAATGTTAAGCAAGACAAGTAAAGACCAGTCAAATCCAGCAAAGAATCACTGGATTGCCGTAAAGAATATCCTAAAGTATTCAAGGAATACTAAGAAAAAATTCTTGATTTACGGAGAAAGTGAGGTGCTATAAGTCGATAGAGTCTGAAAGGCAAGTTTCCAACGGACAAAGATGATTTCCGGTCACAGTCCGGTTATATCTTGTGTCTATCTGGCGGTGCAAGGCACTGTTGCTGACTCCATGACTTAAGCTGAACATTTCGCAGCTTGGGAAGCGGCGAAAGAGGTTGTTTGGAAAGAAGAGTTCGTCACTGAACTTGATGTGATTCCCAGCATAGATGAGACTAGCTGCACATCAGAGGTCCAAACACCTTGAGGGTAGGTATAACCTATTCTGTGAGATAAATGACAGAGATGTTAAGTAGATCAGCAAATTTCAACGAATGAGAACGTTGCTAATCTATTAACGAAGCCACTCCTTAGGCCTAAGCACGAGTCGCGGACTGTTGCTGTAGGATAAGTGAAATTAAGATGTAGTCTTAATTTCAGTGGGAGTTAATAAAGGGCTTTATTTGGTTATTGATATGTTCTTGTAAAACATTTTATAATGTTTAATGAAATTATTATTTCAAGATTATTTTAACTATGATGAAATAATCGTTCCAAAATGATATGAACCATTTTATAGGTCATCGAAGTAAGTGACTTGATCTTGAGTCATCAAAGTCATTTAGCTTGATCATGAGACCCTATATTTGATAGATGGCTTATATCATCCTGTCCCTAGTCGAAGGTTGTTGAAATTGGAACACCAACAACCGTGTGAGACTAGATTGGTATGTGACTTATGACAAAGTCTCAGGATGTCGAAGATGCACGGCATCAAAGTCAATACATAGGTGTATGTTGGGGTACATACGACCGGACAAGACCCGATTATAAGAACTCTTCAGGATATTTATATCTGTGTCATAAGAGATTCTTACTATGACTATAGAGTATAGTCCTTAGACCTGAGTTCGCATGCATGTGACTGCACATGAACTAATGCGCTTTGATCATTGTCTAATGCTGTCGTTAAGCGATAGTTATAAGGACCTTGATTGGGTGTATTATGAAATGAGTAGTTTACAGTGATGGAACAAGACGGGATTTGTCCCTCCAATATAAATGGAGTGAATATCTCTAGGCAAATCGGAGATTTGAATACTGGAAAATGCATGGCCATGCTCAAACGGACTTTCCCGAGTCATTTGGATTGTCAGTATCAAATCAGAGTCCGATGAACAAGATTAGGCTTTATAAGGGTGACACTAATCTTGCCTTATGACTAATCGAGATATTGAGACAAAAGGATTATGAATACAGAGATTCCAGTTCAAGTGGGAGATTGTTGGAATTATGTCCAGTAATCTCTGTACTGTCTCTAGAAAGTAAGAGTATGTCAATGATCAGACATAAGTCATATAATACTGGGGGTCATGATGGCTTGCTAGAGTCCGCTCATGATCTGTAAGTCTTGGACTTATTGCCTTTATTATATGATCCCATATGGGTCACACGCCTAAGCTAACAGGAAAATGTGTAGGAATGGTTTAGCAGAAGTACGGTAAAAGTGCTAGGCATTTACTGTGCTTGGAGAGACAGAAGGGCCTGATTAAATCCAAGGGATTTAATCAGACTGAGAATTGGGCCCAAAAGCCCATAAGAACTAAAAGGAGTTTTAATGAATAAAACTTGACCTAAGCTCTCTAATTCTCTAAGCCTCTGCGCCTCCCTCAGCCTCTCTCTGCGCCTCTCTCCTTTCGGTCTAGCAGCCAATTTCCTGCTGTGTGCGTGTGTGAGCCTTTGGAGGAACTATCTCTTGGTGGTTCTGCTGATCTCTGACCCGTACCTCCTCTTTCCGCTGCATAAACAAGGTAACAGGTGAGATCCTTTATGATTCTGCAAGAGAACCTAGATCTGGCATGTTTAGGTGATTTAATCTGAAGAACTGAATCAGGATTAACACCAAATTATCCTTCATGAACAACCTAAATGAACCTTGTTCCTTCTGAATTTGTCCACACACATCATCAATGTCAGGTAGAGTGTCTGCCCTTAGGATATGCTTGATCAAGGAGTTATAAGATGAGTTCAAGGTGAGAAGAAGAGCAAAGACTTTATCTTGCTCTCTCCTTTCTTGCAACACCAAAGGGTCACGTCTTGGTGGCCTCAACATCTCCAACTCTGACCATAGTGAGCTAAACTTTCCAAAGTGAGCTTTAAATTCCATATCTTCTTGCTGGAGATTCTTAATGGCCAGCTTAACTTCAAAGACTCGGGTTAGGTTTGATTTGTTGCCATAAACCTTCTCAATGGTGTCCCACAGCTGCTTAGATGTCACACAATAGGAGTAGGCCTCCAACAGGTGCTGGTCAAGTGAGCTTTGAAGTATGGAGAGGACATTCTGGTCCCCTTGCATCCACGCTTCCTCATCTGCTTCAGATGTGTTTTCATGAGACTCAACATCTTCTTTAGCTTCTGCCTCATTTCCAACCTTAGCTTTAGCCTTCACCACCTTCTCTGGAGCTGTGCTCCTCATGATGTACTTCCATAAACCTCTGCCTCCAAGATCAGACTTCACCATCCTGGCCCAAACAATGTAGTTGGCACCTTTAAGAATCACAGGAATGATTACTCTTGAGTTCTCCATTGCAAAGACAATTTTGTTGCAAGGAGGGAGTTTTCAAGGTAAGCTTCTGGAAAAACAAGCTCTCAACTCACAGAGAGTACACACCAGAGAGAATCAACCAAGGAAAAATGCTTGAGAGCTTTAGAACTTTCAAGAACAAGGACAGAAACTTTCAAGAACACTTTGAAGAACAAGAACTAGAAAAATCAGAGTTTTGAATTAGAATATGCGGAAGAGAGTAGGTATAGGAGCTTATAGCTTTGATACCATGTTAGATTATGAAGATTAGAGTAGGAGAATGAAGTAGAATCAGAGAGATTTGAAGAGAGAGAGGCGTAAAACCCTATTAGGGTTCTATGCGCCGAGAGAGAGAGAGAGTAAGAGAGATAGAGTATTCAGAGAAGAATAATTCTCTTATTAGACAAATGTGAGACTTTACAAGAGTTATATATGAACAAGAGGGCTACACAATGTATAAACAAACAATAAACAAGGTAGAAGACAAAAAACAACTTGGTAAGCGTGTGAGGAGAGAGAGGAGTAACGGTCATAAGAGATGGTGACATTTCCTCCTCGTTGTCCAAGACTGAAAGTGACTTGTCTGGTGGTCCACGCCCTTGGGATTGAGTTCCTGAACTTCTGGAATCATTAGGAATGGATGAAGAGGCGCCAACATTCTTTTATACAAACAATCCCAAACTTTGCCCAAAGATGTTATCCAGACCAAACTTCATTATCTAAGAATGCACAAGCTTTGTACACTGATGTCTTGTGCATTCATGATCTCCAATTCAATAGTAGGAAGGCATTCTTCACATCCATTTGCCATAGATTCCATGAGAGGTTTGTGGCTAAGCTCAATGTGACCCTTACTATATGAAGTTTAGCCACTGGTGCAAAGGTATCCGTATAGTCTTCTCCATAGGTTTGAGTGAATCCCCTTGCTACCAGCCTTGCCTTGTACCTCTCTATGTCTCCATTGCTTCTATACTTGATTGTGAAGACCCACTTTGAGCTAACAGTCTTCTTACTCTTTGGTAACTTCTCCACATTCCCAGTATGATTCCTCTCCATAGCTTCTTTCTCATCCTTTACTGCATCCATCCATACCTTGATATCCTTAGCCTCTTCATAAGTCTTAGGAACCTGGTTTAGCTCAATCTTTCCAAGAAAGGCCTTGTGACTAGATGGTAGCAAGTCAATAGAACAAGTAGACTGACTAGGATGAGCTACTGCTTGGTTGTTGTAGTAGACTCTTGTCTTCATCCATTCTGATGGATCTTTCTTTTCCCTTGTGCTTCTCCTGAGTTGCTGAACCTGTTGATCAGCCACTTCCACATTGCCCTCTGCCCCTTGATAAACCATCTCATCCTCATTCATATCCAAGTCCACTTGGTTCTGATCTTGAGGTAGAGTATTTCCTTGAGCTTGATCCGGTTCATGTGTGTGTGTTGCTGGTTCAGTATCCTCTTGTGGAGCTTCTTGGGTAGTTGTATTAGGCTCCTTTTGCCGTGGAGAATCATTGCCCAAGTGATCCAATAAGTACCTCAAACTTGTAGCCAAATCAGAAGGTGATCTTGAAAGATCTTTCAAACCCTCCCAATCTCTTTCTCATAGTATTTCTGCCCCTCAATGAACTTAACATCCCTTGACACATAGGTACGGTTGTTGCTTGGATCAAAGCACTTGTAGCCCTTCTGAGTTGTGGAGTATCCAAGAAACATACACCTTTTGCTCTTAGCTTCTAGCTTATTCCAAAAATCCCTTGAGATATGTACAAAACAAACACAACCAAACACACGTAAGTGTTCAAGAAAAGGTTTGGTTTTGTTCGATACCTCATATGGTGAGATGTCTTGAAGAACTCTATTTGGGATCCTATTGATTAGATAGCATGCTGCCAAGACTGCACTCCCCAAAACCTCTTAGGAATATTGGTGTGGAACATCATAGACCTAGCAACCTCCATTAGATGCCTGTTCTTTCTTTCAGCCACACCATTTTGTTGAGGAGTATGTGGGCAGCTTGTTTGATGTAGGATCCCATATTTGTTCAAGTGAGCTTTGAATCTTTGGCTTGTGTATTTTCCTCCATTATCTGATCTAAACACTTTAATCTTGGCATTAAACTGATTAGTAACATAGTTTTGAAAGTTTATAAATGCATCAAACAACCTATCTTTAGATGGAAGCAATGTTACCCAAGTATATTTTGACTTTTCATCTATGAAAGTCACAAAGTACTTGTTCATATCTCTAGAAAGACAAGGTGAAGTCCAAACATCAGAGTGCACAAGATCAAAGCAATGTTCATAGATAGTAGTTGATTTAGGAAAGATAGTTCTACAATGTTTTCCAAGAATACAAGCTTCACAAGTTGAATGATCAAAGCTAACATTAGGCAACATTAAGTTCAAAGTACGAGCATGAGGATGTCCTAGTCTAGCATGCCATAGGACATTTTGATTGAAAGAAAAACAGGATTTAAAAGCTAAGGTATCCGGATTGCTTGGAGAATTGTCTTCAAGGAGGTAAAGCTCATCTTGTGTACCACCTCTTCCAATAACCTTTCCATTCTTAATATCCTGAAAACAAACTTCATTAGGCCCAAAGATAACATTGCAATTCAAGTCTTTAGTGATCCTTTTAACCGACATCAAGTTAAACGTAAACTTAGGAACATAGAATGCATCACTTTCCTTGTTAAACAATCTTAACTTTCCTGTACCTATTATAGGAATCCCTTGACCATCAGCTATAGTTACTCTTCCTAGGGCGGGTTTAATGTCTTTTAACAACTTAGCATTACTAATCATGTGGTGAGAAGCTCCTGAATCTACTACCAAGTTGTGATCAGTCTTAGCAAGTAATTTATGAGACAACAAAGTGATACCAGAGAGTTTAGAGGCAGAAGCCTTGATGAGCTCCTCAAGGTCACTCTTCCTAACATACTTAGTGTTGGTGTAGAGTGCAAGCTCTCCTCCTTGAGCTGAAGTAGAAGCCGGCTCACTCACAGCTTCTTGGGAGATGTTTGCATTTGCCCTTATGTCCTTGAACTTGGCTGGTTTGAGGTGGGGATGAAGGATCCAACACTTATCCTTGGAGTGGCCTTTCTTCTTGCAATGGTCACAAGCTGCGGCCTTCTTCTCCTCTGGTTTGAAACCGGCTTTGTTGGCAGTCACCAACTCATCTTTTCCTCCAAACAAACTAATGTTTCCTTGCTCCTTTTGGATCCTTAAACACACCTCTTCAAAATCAGGAAGTGTAGTCTCCCTTAGGATCTTCATTATGGCATCATTGTAAACCGGATTCAAGTTGAGTAGAAGGCCAAAGATCTTGTCTTGCTCCTTTCTCTCAGTGAGAATCTTAGGGTCCATAGTACTTGGCCTTAGCATCTCAAGCTCAGACCATGCTGAGGAGAACTTCCCAAGATACTTGGTAAAGTCATGATCTTCTTGTCTCAGCTCACTTATGGCTTTCTTGTTGGGAATGTCCTGAAATCTACTGTACTATCTCTAGAAAGTATGATAAATGTCGAGATCAGACATAAGTCATAAATACTGGGTGATCATGATGACTTGCTAGAGCCCGCTCATGATCTATAAGTTTAGGACTTATTACCAGTATTGTATGATCCCGAAGGGTCACACACCATAGCTAACGGGAAAGTAAAGATGGAATTAATACGGTAAGATGCTAAGGCATTTACTGTATTTGTACAGAGAGTTGGGCAGACAACAAATGGGCTTTTGTCTGATTTGTGTCTTGGGCCCAAAAGTCTAATGGACCATTAGTTTAATTAATTAAACTTGGGCCCATTAGTGAATAAATAAGATTGCAACAAGGGTTTTAGAAACCCTAATCCATCTTTGGCGTTTTTGGAGCAGCCGCAGGCTCTCCTTCTCTCTCTCTCTCTCTGGTTGAATTCCATCCGGTCTAGCAGCCATCCGTGCTTGTAAGCGTGTGGATACCAAGGAGGAACAGGTATTCATCTGTTCGTTGATCTCGTCATTACCACCAAATTCCGCTGCAAAAGGTAATGTCCAGGTTTGTTTATTTGATTCATTTACAAGAACCTAGATCTGTTTTAAGATTATGTGTTAGGTTGCAATCCGAGAATTGAACCATGAAAAACGCATAATCCTTCAGTGGTATCAGAGTCAGGTTATTAGGTTGCTTGTAATTTGGATCGTTGAATAAACAATCACAAGTGATCGATTATTGAATGTTCGTAATGTTGATTGCTTTATATTATAATCGAATGTTGACTTCGTTTATTAATTATCGATCGATGATGAAACTTGATGTTTAAAGTTGTAAGAATCGTTTATTATTTAATCGATATGCTTACTGCAACTTAAAGTCAAAGCGATTTGCTTAAGTGATTAAATAATGGCAAGGATCGAGTTCAAGTGAAACGATTGTCAAATTCGTTTTGTCTTGTAGTGTTGTGCGATATCGTTTGTTGTATTAATTATCAGGCGTTTGTAAAGTTGTGCGATATCGTTTGTGCAATCGAATTGGTTAGATAAATTGAATTGAATAAAGTCAACAATCGTATGTTAACAAGCATGATACGATTACTGAAAAGTCGATAATTAATGTTGACTTGTTATGATTTTGTCTTATTTGAAAAATCAAAAGAGATATTATAAAGATCCAATTGGTTAGCGAGATTTTTATAGTATGAATCTTTTAATTATGTAATCGATTGTGGGCCACAACAATCGGATGGATCGATTGCCGAGAGATGCTTTCGGATCGGTCGTGACATGATGGCCGTGTGATCGTGGATCACGGATGGGCAAGGATCGATCGGCCATGGCTGGACGCAACGATCGTGGATCGTTTATGATGTTCATGGGCCGTGGTCGATCGTTTGGCCCGTTAAAATTTTACGTCCCGCGAATAGTCAATCGGTTAAACCGAGCTTCGCGGTTCGTTGCCCAAAACCACACCAATTTAACCGGTCCATTTAATTGGCGGTTAATCGTGTGTTTAAAGCCTTAAACCGAAAGTTAAATCAAATTGGCTAAAACACTAGGTGTTTCTTCCCGGTTTTGGATTTAACTTAACCGATGCAATTTAATTGGTGGTTCAAGCGGTTAACCCGAATCGCGGTTTGCTGGAAATTATTTAATACATGGTATTATTTATTTTCTGGTTAAACCGGATTGAAATTCAAACAATTGAATTTTAACCTAAACCGAAGGCTGGTCTAAGTTTGATTTGGTTGGACCAAATAATTTAGAGCTGGTCTGGTTTAGTAAATAACCGATGGTTTTGATAGTTAATTTGGTCTTGGACCAGAATTAATAAACCGACTCGGTTATGTCAAATTATTGGGCCAACTGGAATTCTATGGTCTTGGGCCAAGAATTGGGCATATAATTTGTGACCCAACCCGAAAATATTTATAAAATATTAAATTAGAAATTTCTATTTTTAGTATGTTACTAAATTTAGAAAGTTTCTAAAATAAGTAAGTTTCCCAAAATAGTAATCTTCTATTTTTGGAAATAAAACTGAAAATCCTCAAAAACAATATCAAGCTTGGATGTCTTTCCAATCTTGTCAGCTACTTAACGCTTATTCGATTACAGATATGGCTTACAGTGTGAGGTGTCTGTTTTCGCGTAAGTAAAGTAGTATATAGTCACTAATTTCATTGGGAGTCCCAGACTTTAGTGATTATTTGACTGTAAGAGATTGGTTTCCTTGACTGGGCCATCGGGAGTCCCGGGCCTTGAGACATCTGGTGTATTGGGCCTTGGGCCCAATTCACAACCGAGAGTTATATGAGATATAACTAGCTGTGTGTATGCTTACCAAGTAAAGCTAATTCCGGGTGACGGCCAGTGGCCCACTTTGGATTTAGCTGAACATGGGTCTCGGAATCATTGCATTCTTATGAGGTCAAACAAAGAAATTTTGAATGCAATGCGAGTTTTCTTATAAGTTATTAAGATTACTCTTTTATGAACTAAATAACTAAAACTCTACTTATCTCTAACTTTCAGCTATGACTAGCACAAATAATCAAAACACTTTCTCGATCCGGTCTGTCCTTAAGATGGACAAACTGAACGGATCAAATTTCTTGACTTGGTCGCGGAACCTGAGGCTAGTTCTCAGGCAGGAGAGAAAGGACTATGTCCTTGAGAGAGCTCTCCCCGTGAGGATCGGGTCCAATGCCTCTCATGCAGTATATGATGCTTGGAATAAGCATTATAATGATGCGGTAGATGTGCGTGGTCTGATATTGGCTACCATGGACTCAGATTTGCTGAAGCAATATGAGAACATGGAGTCGCCAATAGAGATGATCAGCAGCCTGAAATTGAAATTTCAGGAGCAGGTAAGAGTGGAGAGATACCAGTTGGTTAAATCTCTCACTAGCTGCAAGCTACCAAATGATCATCCAGTAAGTCCTCATGTCAGTAAAATGATGGGTTACATTGATAACCTGAGGAAACTGGATTATCAAGTTAGCCAAGAATTGGCAACTGAGATCATTCTGCAGTCACTGCCGTCAAGCTATGATAAGTTCAGAAGGAACTATATCAACAAAGGCTTAACGAAGACGTTGACTGAACTGCATGATATGCTCAAAACAGTTGAGCCAAACGTGAAGAGTACCCTGTACAATCTCATGAAGGAGAAGGGTAGGTTTACAAAACCTAGTGCTGACAAGGGTGAAGACAAAGTTGTCCAGATTTTGAATCATGGCAAGCGTGTGTCTTCTGAGCCCGAGTCAGATACCTCTTACGTTGGTAAGTGCTGCTACTGTAAAGAGACTGGGCATTGGAAAAGAGATTGCATTAAATTCATGGAAGATTATGAGGAGTTGAAGTTGATGTATGAAACTACTTCCTCAGGTATTCATGTTATTACTTCAAGTTATACCTTATAGGTATTGGATACTGGTTGTGGCACTGATATTTGTTATAATATGCAGAGCCTGAGCAACAGTAGAACGTTGAAGGAAGGGCAAGTGGAACTGCGTGTCTGGAAGGAGCTTAGGATGCTGCCTCAGACGTAGGGTCTTCACTTATAGATCCCTTTGAGGCTTGGTTTTGTATTAAGTAATTGCTACAATATACCTGCTTTACGCAGAGTTGTTTTTCATTTTCTTGTAAGAATTTGAATGTTTTTCATTTTGATAAAGACAAGTTTTTGTTCTTTTGATCTTAATGAAATGTTAATTATAGCACCCTATTCAAGGAATGTGTTTTATATCTTAAACCAAAGAGTGCCTAAATGTAACATAAATACCGAATTGGTTTAAATCTGATGAATTAAACCTGATTTTTCTTGGCATAAATGTTTTGGTCACATAGAGTAAGTCGGATTATGAAACCCCATAGTTATGGACTTTTGGGCTCATTTGATCGGATATCTTATGAGACTTGAATTCTGCTTACTAGACCAAAAGACAAAGGGCCCATCTTAGTCGAGCTAAAGAAAGGCCCAAAGGCTTATTGGAGATTGAACATACTCATGTATGTGGTCCGATGAGCAGTAATGTGAGAGAAAATTTCCTGTACTTCATTGTCTCTACTGATTACTTCAGTGAGTGTGACTGTGTTCATTTGATGAGACACAAGTCGGAATTCTTTGAGATGATCGAAAGAATCCAAAATGAGGTATAGAATCTGAGTGACAAAAGTATTGAGACTCTGGATTAGATCACGAGTGAAAATACTTAAGTCATTAATGGTGTGATCATCTGAATGAGTGTGAAGTCGCTTCACAGCTCATTTCTCCTGAAAACCTTGAGGTGTTTCTGTGAGAAAGAATCAGATCTTATTAGAAATGATTAAAGATGAGTCACACGAATCTTCCATGATATTCTTTAAGAATAACGCTCTAGAAATATCTAAGTTTACGCTGAAATAGTTCCACCAATATCAGTTGAAAGACACCACGTAAATGTGGATTGGAAATGATCCAAATTCGTCTTTACTGAGTATTTGTAGTTGTGCTACTTCGCTGGTTGTCCTAGGGAAACCAAGGCTTGTTACTTTTACGTCCATTCTGTTTTCTAAGAAGGGAAGTTACTTTCCAAGAAGAACAGTGGGAGTAAAAGCGTAACTCGAAGAAGTTCGAGAAATACAGGTAGCTGCTCAACCTGTTGAGGGAGAGCAGCGGATGGATTTACAGATTTCTGTAGAATCTACACCTGTAGAGCCTGAAGTTCGCAGATCTGAATGAATCAGTCACTAATCCGAGAGTGATTTCTCGTCATTAGTTGAACCTGATGATCATTGAAAGTTGCCATGATCTGATGATCATTGAAAGTGACGAACCTGCGAAATTCACAAAAGCGAAAGTGAGCCCGGACTCCGAAAAATTACACTATGTATAAGTTAGCTTCATTGATCCATTCATGGATGGAAGCAAACATATCGGAGTTGGAATCTTCGTTCTGTTGAAGTAGTCAAGGTTTTGACTTGAACAGGAACGAAGTGGAACTGTGCGTTTACTAAAAGATAAGTGGGAGCAATGTTGCATTTCTCATAGTGTATGTCGATGACATACTGATTCTCGGAAATAACGTTCAAATGCCGCAGTCGGTAAAGGACTGACTTGGGAGTTGTTTTGTGGTTGACATGGGTAAAGCCACGTAGTTCTTGGATTTTGGATCTAAATATAGAGATCCAAAAGAGCTGGTAGGACAAAGTCAGGATTCTTAAATTGACAAAGTCCTACACGTTTTCAGCATTCCAAGAAGGGTTTTATGCCAATGTCACATGGCATTACGTTAAGCAAGAAACAGTGTCCTACGACATCTGCTGAGCTTGAATGCATGGATGAGATTCCATATGCGTCGGCAATTGGATCTATCATGTATGCCATGACACGTACTTGTTTTGATGTTGCTTTATTGTTAAGCAAGACAAGTAAAGACCAGTCAAATCCAGCAAAGAATCACTGGATTGCCGTAAAGAATACCCTAAAGTATTTGAGGAATACTAAGGATAAGTTCTTGGTTTACGGAGAAAGTGAGGTGCTACAAGTCGATAGAGTCTGAAAGGCAAGTTTCCAATAGACAAAGATAATTCCTGGTCACAGTCCGGCTATATCTTGTGTCTGTCTGGCGGTGCAAGGCACTGTTGCTGACTCCATGACTTAAGCTGAACATTTCGCAGCTTGAGAAGCGGCGAAAGAGGTTGTTTGGATAGAAGAGTTCATCACTGAACTTGATGTGATTCACAGCATAGATGAGACTAGCTGCACATCAGAGATCCAAACACCTTGAGGATAGGTATAACCTATTCCGTGAGATAAATGACAGAGATGTTAAGTAGATAAGCAAGTTTCATCGAATGAGAACGTTGCTAATCTATTAACGAAGCCACTCCTTAGGCCTAAGCACGAGTCGCGGACTGTAGCTGTAGGATGAGTGAAATTAAGATGTAGTCTTAATTTCAGTGGGAGTTTGTAAAGGGCTTTACTTAGTTGTTTTGAAAGGTTCATGTAAACATAATATTTTATGTTTATGAAATCTATGATTTCTGGATTATTTTAACTGTGACATAAATAATCGTTCCAAAATGATTCATGTCATTATATATGGGCCATCGAAGTACATGAGTAGACTTGATCCTGAAACCCCATATTTGACGAAATGACATAAATCATAGTGTCCATAGTCGAAGGTTGTTGAAATTGGAACACCAACAACCACTTGAGACTAGATTGTGTTGAGACTTATGACCAAGTTTCGAGGGGTCATAGATGCGCGGCATCAAAGTCGACACATAGGTATATGTAGGGGAGCATATGACCGGACATGGCCCGCTGATGAGAACTCTACAAGATATTAATATCTGTGTCATAAGAGGTTCTCATATACGACTATAGAGTATAGTCCTTAGACCTGAGTTCGCATGCATGTGGCTGCACATGGAGTGATGCGCTTTGATCATTGTCTAACGCTGTTTCGTAACTGGGAGCTATAAGGACCTTGGTTGGGTGTATTATAAAGTGTGTAGTTCATAGTGATGGAACAAGATGGGATTTGTCCCTGCCGTATAACGGAGGAAATATCTCTAGGCCAATCGGAGACTTGATAGCTGGTAAGAGAGTGGCCACTCCCAAACGGACTTGCCCAAGTCGTTTGCATTGTCAGTATCAAATCTGTTCCGATAAACATGGTCTGGCTATATAAGGATGACACGCATCTTGCCTTATGCCAGATCGAGATATTGAGACAAAAGGATTAGGGAATGTAGGATTCCAGTACAATCGGGAGATTGTTGGGAATGTCCTGTGTAGGATTCCAGTACAAGTGGGAGATTGTTGGGAATGTCCTGAAATCTACTGTACTATCTCTAGAAAGTATGATAAATGTCGAGATCAGACATAAGTCATAAATACTGGGTGATCATGATGACTTGCTAGAGCCCGCTCATGATCTATAATTTTAGGACTTATTACCAGTATTGTATGATCCCGAAGGGTCACACACCATAGCTAACGGGAAAGTAAAGATGGAATTAATACGGTAAGATGCTAAGGCATTTACTGTATTTGTACAGAGAGTTGGGCAGACAACAAATGGGCTTTTGTCTGATTTGTGTCTTGGGCCCAAAAGTCTAATGGACCATTAGTTTAATTAATTAAACTTGGGCCCATTAGTGAATAAATAAGATTGCAACAAGGCTTTTAGAAACCCTAAGCCATCTTTGGCGTTTTTGGAGCAGCCGCAGGCTCTCCTTCTCTCTCTCTCTCTCTGGTTGAATTCCATCCGGTCTAGCAGCCATCCGTGCTTGTAAGCGTGTGGATACCAAGGAGGAACAGGTATTCATCTGTTCGTTGATCTCGTCATTACCACCAAATTCCGCTGCAAAAGGTAATGTCCTGGTTTGTTTATTTGATTCATTTACAAGAACCCAGATCTGTTTTAAGATTATGTGTTAGGTTGCAATCCGAGAATTGAACCATGAAAAACGCATAATCCTTCATTTCTTCGCCTCATACACCCTGCTCAGATTAGAAACATCTCCATAAACCTTCTTGAGAGTGTCCCACAGTGACTTGGCTATCTCACAATGAGAATAAGCTTCAAGGATGGATGGGTCAAGAGAGTTTTGGAGGAAGCCAAGAACCAACTGATCTTCCTGAAACCATCTAGCCTCTTCCTTCTTGGTTTCCTCATCCTTCTTCTTGGTTACATCTTCTTCACTTGGTGTTTTGTCCTCCAAGATGTGATCCCACAGCCCTCTTCCACAAATTGCAGTCTTGATGGTTCTTTGCCATGTCCTATAGTTGATACCTTTGAGCACAACAGGGATGACAGTAGGCCTAAGGCTTGAGCTGATGTGAACCGAGTCTTCCATGGTGAGAGACTGAAGAGAGTAGGTGAAGACTGAAGAACCGAGAAGAGTAAACAAGTTTTTAGGGTTTTAGGACAGAGAAACTAAGAGCGACCGAGAGACTGAAGCTTAGAACAAGTCTTACGTTTTAGGACAGAGAGTATGAAAGAAACCGAGAGAATGGGAGCTTAGAACAAGTGTGAGGGTTTAGGACAGAGAGAATGTGAGAAACCTAGAGAATGAAGCTTAGAACCGAGAGAATGATGAATAAAAGAGAGAGAATCAAGAGAATGAAGAGTATGAACACTAATGCTCTGAAACCATGAAAGTCTTAGAGAATAAACATGATAAGAAACTAGGGTTCTTGATAGATGGAGGCGCTAGAGAGAAGAGAGAATAAGAGACTCAAAACCCTTATCATTCATTTTTGTGTTACATTCTTTCTTATAGGTTATACAATGCAGCCAATGTTTAACCTAAAGGAGAAATAGACAAATAAGCTACAAGACAAGCCTGCTCTGAACCGTGGCAGAGGAGAGAGAGAGAGAGTGGTCCCCTTTGTGGTCCACACCACACCATTCCTCCTTGAAGCTCCAACGGTCCAATGTAGGTTCAAACCATGTCTTGCACATTGTTAAGAGTTGGCGCCTCATAGTCTTCATAAGATGTCTCAGCTTTTGCACATTATCTTGTGCACATTTTGATAATACACAGCCATTGCACATTTGGTCTTATCATGATCAATACTTCTCATTCTACCTTTGGGTATTAGAGAGGAAGATGAAATGGAAGAGGAGAGGCTTCTTGTACTATTTGAAGTCTACTATTTGAAGTTTCACCTACCTTTCACCTACCTTTCATCTACCTTTCACCTACCTTTCACCCTCTCTCTCCTCAGCTCTACACACATTAAACAAGAGATAAGAGGAGTCATTTTCGTGTGTGAACACACCTAAACCGAAGTGAAGGAGAAGAAGATCCAACCATTGATTCAAAACTCGTTTTCCCTCCCAGAATCAATGGCTGAGATGTGTTCATCATTTATCTTTGTTTATTCATGTCTTAACCTAGTTTTCTGTCTATATAAGGCATGTAACCGAAACCATTGTAACACACATTGAATATAGTGAATTTAGAACTTGTTTTCATACAAAGAATCACTTAAGTCTTTCTCTCTTTCTCTTTAGCTTCTCTCGGTTCTGTTTTACATTTCTCATTGTGTTCTTCAATAAGACACAATGTAGATCATTAAGAGACATGATTTAGGCTGCTTAAGGCAGCCTTAGATCACGCTTGGATAGTTGTTTAATAGCTAATCCAAGTGTGAGAACAATCTGCTCTTACTCCTTCTTCTCTTGAATGTTCCTTAAGCTAATTACTGATTCTCTTCCATGTTATGAGTAAACTCTCCTTGGTGAGATGTTAAGCTCTTGGAAGTGTTTTCATATAGCTAAGGACTTCATTTATATAACTAGATTACTGACTTTATAAGTACAAACTAGTTATACTTCTTTAGAACAGAACCGGTTTAAGTCTACTTCTTTTACTTGTTTCTGTTCTTGTGTTAAGTTATGGTTCAGAGCTTCTTATGAATGTCTCATGAACCAAACAAGATAATTCAGAGCTTCCTCATGGATGCATCTTAAATTCCAACATGGTATCAGAGCGGCTTGATTCTTGGCTGCAAATTGTTTTAAGATGGAGAGCAAAACTCTGTCTTTTCATTCTCTTGCTTCCGCATTGTTATTCATGAACCAAGCTTCTGTTTTTACTTGGTTCCATGCTCTTAATACTTTTAGCTCTCTGTTTTGAAGAGATGACAAGTTGGTTAAGAAATCAGAGAAGAACAAGAGCATATAGTTATGTCTTTACTTGTTGCTTCTCTGGTTTGTTTGTTGCTTGTTTCAAACTGAGCAAACTCAGTCCCTGAACTTTTGAAATGTTTATGAGTTAAACTGAGCAAGAAACTCAGTCCCTGAACCTTAAAAATGTGTTTGTTTCTAAGTTAAACTAAGCTATCTTAGTCCCTGAACTAGAAACATATTCTCTAACATTTTTATTTTCTGTGTGCGGGTTCATTCTCTCATACTCCCATTCTACTGTTCTCTGAGTTTGGTTTACATGCTCTTAATCTGAGTTTATGCATTCCAAACTCACATACTCTCTATAATCTCATTCTCTGATGCACACTCTCTTAATCTGAGTTGTGTGACATCCCATACTTATTATACTCTGGTTACTTTTATTTTACTCTAAAGTTTACTCCTAAAGAACTATCTTATTCTTGCACAGAAACTTAATTCAAGCTCATTAGTCCTGATCAAACTTATGTTGCTTGAGTGTTGTTTTGTGTTTAGGTGTTCTTAGGAGGAATGGCGAGTTGTTGGCAGTAAGGATCAGTCTTAATGACGGTTCATGCTGAAGTTAAAAGGCTGTGTGGTTGAGGAGCTGAAGAAGTCTCCAACAAAATCAGTGAGCTCATGGATAGTTGTGGATTAACTGAAATCCTCATTTGGTTGTGGGTTAGCCTAAATCCTCATGGAGCATTCATCAAGATGGTGGATGTGCTTATTGTTGAAGGATCTTTCCAAGGGAGAATTGCGGTTTATACTCTGTCCATTCAAGAAGGGAGAGGCCTTTTTTGTTGTTGTTTAAGTGGTGTTAGAACCGTGGTTCAACCAAGTGGAGTAAGACCACAAGACAAGCCCAACATAGTGATGGCTATGGTGGAAGATCTAGTGGATATGCAAGCTGGTGACACGATGAATCAGCCCAACTCATTTTGTGATCTTGTATTTCAAGATAGGTTGTGCAAAAACAGATTGCACAATGGTGAAGTAATGGTGAAGAGCCATGGACAATTCAAGAGTGCGGGGGAGTTTAAAGCTTACATCCAAACCGCAACTCACATTACTATGATCAGGCTACTTCTAAAACTCTCTCTTTTTCATTACCATTTTAGATTGCCTAAAGACTTGATAGTGTTTGATAGAGTTGAAGTGTTGAAAACGTTTCCCAATTCTCAAAACGTTTTCAATCTATTCTTAAAAGGTTTTGAAACCTATTGAAGTTCAAACTCTTGTGATTCTCTTGATTATGATGTTTCATTTCAAAGTCAAACCGTTTTAAACCTTATTCTCAAAACGTTTTAGACTTGTTTTTCCTTTGTATCTTGTTGTGATCATGTGTTTCAAAGTGAAAACGTTTTACAATCTATTCTCTAAAACGTTCCTAACATAAAGGTTTTATTCATAACTAATGTCTTAGATGCCATTACATATACTTTAACATGTTTCCTTTAAACCTTTGTGTTGAAGGTTTATAAGGAGAAGAGAAAGGCATGCTTAATGAGCATTAGGAAGTGAAGGAGCCATGAGGAGCATCCGCAAGCCTTGAAGTCTTTTCAAGAGGAAGATGAGACCGACTTGAAGTTCTTCCAAGATGAGAAGGATGATGGAAGTTGGGGTTAAAGGCCGGAGCCCTATGGAATCCAAGTTTCAAAAGACACAACAAGAGCAAGAAGTTCATATCAAGAGAAGTCAAGTTAAGGAATGCTAAGGAATGAAAGAGTTGTGGAAAGGAGTAGCCATGGTTCTAGATGTTCATACCAAGGTCAAGTTACATCTTGAGTATGTGGACTATACTCTTTTTATCCTCCTTAAGGTTTTATCCCAAAGAGGTTTTACTTAAGGAGGTTTTTAATGAGGTAGTTCCACAGCTCCAAGCTTGGCCTTTGGTCCTCTTCTCCCTTTGGCCTTTTGGAGTCCCGACAACCAAGCTTGCGGGGGAGTATTAGAGAGGAAGATGAAATGGAAGAGGAGAGGCTGAAGAAGCCGAGCCTCATTCCATGAAGAAGACATTATTGAAATGAAGAGTGAAGAAGCATAGAAGAGTGTTTCACAAGACATGAATACCCGGTTTGGAACATGTGCAAAGTTGGGGACATTTGGGACATAAACAACATGTTGGAACAGGTTTGTTTATGTCCTAACAACATGTGAGCTTGTTGGAACAGGTTCGGTTATGTTCTAACAACATAGTACAACTTAGTCCTACATTGAGCAATATGGTGGACGTGCAAGTGCAATATGGTGGAGTGCAATATGTATTGAATTGGAGATCATAAGTTAGACTTATGCATTGTGTTACAATAAACCGAGAAGGAGTGATGTGCAAAGCTAGGGTTTCTCACTCCAAAACCTAAGGCATTTGGAAAGTCTCGGTCATTACACTATTTGAGGAAGTACTATTTGAAGTCTACTATTTGAAGTTTCACCTACCTTTCACCTACCTTTCATCTACCTTTCACCTACCTTTCACCCTCTCTCTCTCCTCAGCTCTACACACATTAAACAAGAGATAAGAGGAGTCATTTTCGTGTGTGAACACACCTAAACCGAAGTGAAGGAGAAGAAGATCCAACCATTGATTCAAAACTCGTTTTTCCCTCCCACAATCAATGGCTGAGATGTGTTCATCATTTATCTTTGTTTATTCATGTCTTAACCTAGTTTTCTGTCTATATAAGGCATGTAACCGAAACCATTGAAACACACATTGAATATAGTGAATTTAGAACTTGTTTTCATACAAAGAATCACTTAAGTCTTTCTCTCTTTCTCTTTAGCTTCTCTCGGTTCTGTTTTACATTTCTCATTGTGTTCTTCAATAAGACACAATGTAGATCATTAAGAGACATGATTTAGGCTGCTTAAGGCAGCCTTAGATCACGCTTGGATAGTTGTTCAATAGCTAATCCAAGTGTGAGAACAATCTGCTCTTACTCCTTCTCTTGAATGTTCCTTAAGCTAATTACTGATTCTCTTCCATGTTATGAGTAAACTCTCCTTGGTGAGATGTTAAGCTCTTGGAAGTGTTTTCATATAGCTAAGGACTTCATTTATATAACTAGATTACTGACTTTATAAGTACAAACTAGTTATACTTCTTTAGAACATAACCGGTTTAAGTCTACTTCTTTTACTTGTTTCTGTTCTTGTGTTAAGTTATGGTTCAGAGCTTCTTATGAATGTCTCATGAACCAAACAAGATAATTCAGAGCTTCCTCATGGATGCATCTGAAATTCCAACATTGGGAGCATACAAAAACGTACTTATAATTGTCTTACCGCACCTAAATTCTCCAATCAATGACACATAGGTTTCAAGAAGTTTTGTTTAAAAAGTTTTGTTTAGGATTATCATAGGAACTTGTAGAAGGTCAAAGTGTCTTTCTAGTATTTAGAAGGGTTATTTAGGGGTGTTACAAACGAACATAAACTTGTATAAAATGATTCTCATTCTACCTTTAGGAGCATACAAAATCTTACTTATAGTTGTCTAACCTCACCTAAAATCTCCAATCCATGATACATATGTTTCAAGAATTGTTGTTTAAAAAGTTTTGTTTAGGATTCTCATAGGACCTTTTACATGATCAAAGTGTCTTTCTAGTATTTAGACGGGTTACTTAGGGGTGTTACAAACGAACATAAACTTGTATAAAATGCTTCTCATTCTAACTTAAGGAGCATACAAAAACTTACTTATAGTTGTCTTACCTCACCTAAATTCTTCAATCCATGACATATTTGTTTCAAGAAGTTTTGGTTAAAAAGTTTTATTTTGGATTCTCATAGGACCTTTTAGAAGATCAAAATGTCTTTCTAGTCTTTTGGAGGGGTTACTTAGTTGTGTTACAAACGAACATAAACATGTACACCATGCTTCTCATTCTACCTTTGGGAGCATACAAAAACTTACTTATAGTTGTCTTACCGCACCTAAATTCTTCAATCCATGACATATAGGTTTCAAGAAGTTTTGTTTAAAAAGTTTTGTTTAGGATTATCATAGGAACTTTTAGAAGGTCAAAGTGTCTTTCTAGTATTTAGAAGGGTTATTTAGGGGTGTTACAAACGAACATAAACTTGTATAAAATGATTGTCATTTCACCTTTAGGAGCATACAAAATCTTACTTATAGTTGTCTAACCTCACCTAAAATCTCCAATCCATGACACATATGTTTCAAGAATTGTTGTTTAAAAAGTTTTGTTTAGGATTCTCATAGTGTTAGAATAAGAGATTTAGAGTTAGAGAGTAGGAGAATTAAGTGTAGAATTGAAGAGAGAAGTCAAGAAGCCCTATTAGGGTTCTTGGCGGCTAGAGAGAGAGGAGGAGAGTTCGGTTGTGAAAGAGAAGAATAATTCTCTGTATTGATCAAAATGAGTTACAACAAATATATATAAAGCTACTACTAGGGTTTATGCACATTAAACAATTGATAAACAAGAAGAAAACAAAAGGGAAACTCGTTTGAAGAGAGAGGAAGAAACGGTCACAAGATGGTGACTTCTTCTTGTCTTGTTCTTGGTGAAAGTGACAGGTCCTAAGGAGTTCAGACTTTCCCAAAGAGGTAATAAGCCAATATACTGAAGATGGTTCATGAGAGAGAGTGTAAACCCTAAGTTGCGGTTTACATCCGAGAGGCTTCTTCTCATTATCATAAACCGCCCAATATTTGCACTTTGTTGAATTATGCAGCTTGTGATCTCCATATCAATACTCCCCCTCAAGCTTGAATTCAAGGATTGAATCAATCTTGGAGTGACAATGGAGATCTACCTAATTAAAAACCTTCATGAAGAAAACCACTTGGGATAAAACTTCATGAAGGGAAAAAGAGTGTAGATTCCATAGCCTTAGGGGATTCCGGGAGCTCCATGAGTCCAAGCTTGGTGTGAATGGACTCACACACCTTCAAGCTAGCTGCCTTTGTGAACACATCAGCTAGTTGTTCTTCACTCCTTGTGAAGCAAGGCAACACAACTCCTTGCTCAATCATCCGCCTCACTTTGTAACAATCTGTTGGGAATGTCCTGAAATCTACTGTACTATCTCTAGAAAGTATGATAAGTGTCGAGATCAGACATAAGTCATAAATACTGGGTGATCATGATGACTTGCTAGAGCCCGCTCTTGATCTATAAGTTTAGGACTTATTACCAGTATTGTATGATCCCTAAGGGTCACACCCCATAGCTTACGGGAAAGTTAAAAGGAATTAATACAGTAAGATGCAAGGCATTTACTATATTTGTACAGAGAATTGGGCCAGACAAAATACAGTCTTTTGTCTGATTTGGGACTTGGGCCCAAAAGCCCAATAGGCCATTAGGTTAATCCTTGGGCCTATATAAAGGAGAGGGGACGCAGATAATAGATAATGTTCTGCGATTTCTTTAGGTCTGGCCGTCCCTCTCTCTGTTCTCTCTGATATTCCAGCTTGGTCTAGCAGCCTGATCCAGAAGCTTGTAAGAGGGTGGATACCTGAGGAGGAGCCGGTTCTCATCTGCTCTCATTGATCTCTTCATTACCAATCCGCTGCGCTAATAACAAGGTAATGATTCTGATCTGGTTTATGATTCAACTGCAAATCACCTAGATCCTAGATGATTATGTGCTAGGTTGTAACCTGTGAATTACACCAATGAACACACATAATCCTTCAGTGGTATCAGAGCCTAGGTCATTAGGTTTTTGCTTTTTGGATCGTGTGAATAAACAATTCATAAGCGATCGTTTATTGTATGTATTATGATCTCGTTAACCAATCAATCGCTTGTTGACTATGTATCATAATAACAAGGATAATTAATGGTGAAGGTTAGCGATCGATGATTGAATGAAACGAATGGAAAAGTCAAAGTGATGACTTTGCTTGTTAATTGTGATAGAATTAAATCGATTGTTGAATTGGACAAAATCGGTTTTGTCTTCTTGTTAATGTCACGATCGAATTTGTTGACTTCGATTTGGAATCGCTTGTTGACATAAGTCAAAATCTATGATTGAATTATGAATTATTGAACGTGAACTTTAGAATCACTTTTGTCCTTTAGTGAATTTGATAATCGCATGTATAATTGACTTTGCTTAATAATCGCATGTGTTTGATTGTTGATTAAAGTCGATTGACTTTAAGAGAATAAGGTTCAAACGTGTTTGATTATTAATGTCATGAATTGATTGTTAAATTGAAAAGTCAAAGTTGATTATTGAATTAATTATCAATCGTTGAGTTGGGTTTGTTAAGGTTGAGAACCAGTTTTTGTCTTTATGTGAATGATGTTCAATCGTAAAAGGTTTGATAATATTCAAAATCGTTTTGTTGTTAAGCGCTTATCATGATTGTTGAATCAAGGTGTTTGTTATGATACGATTTATAAAAGATTGCTTTGTATGAATCGATTAATTATTTGAATAATTATGGTTCAAGCGGTTAACCCAAATCGCGGTTTGCTGGAAATTATTTAATACATGGTATTATTTAATTTCTGGTTAAACCGGATTTAAATTCAAAATTGAATTTTAACCTAAACCGAAGGCTGGTCTAAGTTTGATTTGGTTGGACCAAATAATTTAGAACTGGTCTGGTTTAGTAAATAACCAGTTGGATTTAGTAGTTAATTTGGTCTCGGACCAGAATTAATGAACCGACTCGGTTATGTCAAATTATTGGGCCAATTGGAATTCTGTGGTCTTGGGCCAAGAATTGGGCCTATAATTCGTGACCCAACCGAAAACTTTAATAAAATATTAAATTAGAAATTTCTATTTTTAGTATATTTCTAAATTTAGAAAGTTTCTAAAATAAGTATATTTCTATATTAAATTAGAAATTTCTATTTTTAGTATATTTCTAAATCACAGGCCTATATAAAGGAGAGGGGACGCAGATAATAGATAATGTTCTGCGATTTCTTTAGGTCTGGCCGTCCCTCTCTCTGTTCTCTCTGAGATTCCAGCTTGGTCTAGCAGCCTGATCCAGAAGCTTGTAAGAGGGTGGATACCTGAGGAGGAGCCGGTTCTCACCTGAGGATGGATAACAAGGTAATGATTCTGATCTGGTTTATGATTCAACTGCAAATCACCTAGATCCTAGATGATTATGTGCTAGGTTGTAACCTGTGAATTACACCAATGAACACACATAATCCTTCACAATCCACCTCTATATGTTTGGTCCTCTCATGGAAGACTGAGTTTGAAGCAATGTGAATGGCAGCTTGATTATCACAATGCAAGGTGATTGGTTTTGAAGTCTCAATCCCCAAATCCACAAGAAGACCTTTGATCCATGCCAATTCTGTTGCTAGCTTCCTCATTGCTCTATACTCAGCTTCAGCACTAGAACATGACACTATCTTCTGCTTCTTGCTCTTCCAAGTAACAAGGTTTCCTCCAATGAAGGTGCAATATCCAGTAGTAGACCTCATGTCCACTCTATCTCCTGCCCAATCAGCATCACAATACCCAACTATCTCTGTACTTTGATTGCAACCCATCCAAATGCCTTGCCCGGGAGTACCACTTAGGTATCTGAGTATCCTCTCAACCATGTCCCAATGATGCATCTTTGGTGCTTGCATATGTTAACTTATCTGGTTCACAGCAAAGCACAAATCAGGTCTGGTTATGGTTAAGTAGATTAGCTTACCAACCATCCTTCTATAGTGAGTGATGTCCTCAAATGGTTTGTCTTCAAGCTCCCCCTCTCTTATGCCTTTGTAGCCTTCCTCCAATGGTGTCTTAGCTGGTTTTGATCCAATCTTTCCTGCTTCAGACAATAAATCAAGTGTGTACTTCCTTTGAGATAAGAAGAGTCCTTCATCAGACCTACAAACTTCTATCCCAAGGAAGTACTTTAGAGTACCAAGATCCTTAATATCAAACACAGATTTAAGATAAGCTTTAGTTTCTTGAATACCTGACTTGTTACTCCCTGAAATGATAATGTCATCAACATAAACAAGGATGACAATGATACCTTCCTGATCTTGAAGAGTAAACAGAGTATGATCTCCTTCAGACCTCTTGAATCCTCTTTGCATAAGGGTTGAGCTCAACTTATGGTACCAAGCTCTAGGTGATTGCTGTTAGAATTTCAGAGGCATCCATGAGGAAGCTCTGATCATCTAGTTTGGTTCATGAGACATTCATATAAAGCTCTGAACCATAACTCAACACAAGAACAGAAACACTTAAAGAAGAAGAAGATAACCGGTTTTGTTCTAAAGAAGTCTAACTAGTTTGTACTTATAAAGACAGTAATCTAGTTATATAAATGAAGTCCTTAGCTATATGAAAACACTTCCAAGAGCTTAACATCTTATCTAGAAGAGTTTACTCATGACATGGAAGAGAATCAGTAATTAGCTTAAGGAACAACTAAGAGAAGCTAAAGAACAACTATGAATGATTCTCTCTCATCATACTTGGACTAACTATGGATGAGTTATCCAATCATGATGAGAGGCTGCCTTAAGCAGCCATAATCGTGGCTCTTTAAGGTCTACATTGTTTATGAACTTGTATAAACAATGGAGACAAAGAGTGAAACCGGTTACAAGAAGAAGAGAGAAAGAGAGAAGAGTTTGTATCAAGAATCTTGTTGATTTCTTATCAAGTGACTTAGCAAACATTACAAGGTCGTGGGAGGCCTTTGTATAGGCATACAATTAGGTTAAACACTCATAAACAAAGACATTAAATCACAGCCATTGATTCTTTTGGAGGGAAACCCGAATTCAAATGGATGGCTGGATCTTCTTCACTCCTTTTTGGTTCTTGTGTGTTCACACACTGAAAGTGACTTGTCCTCACTCTTAATTCACGTGTTGCAGGTCTGGATAGAGAGAGCACACTCCAAAATGGTGAGAGTGACATGTTCAGACCTGAGGAGAGAGAGATCACACTCCCAAATGGTGATAGTGACAAGGCTGTGTAACTACTTCATTGTTTAATCCCACATGTGACTTCTCCTTGTATCTTGAACTCACATGTGACCTTAAAAGGTTATCTTCAGGCCTTAACAAGCACATTTCGAACTCCATTTATTGTTGGAATTCAGCCTTCACACAAAGAGTGTACGGATGGGCTGATGCTTCTCATGAGTTTGATGAATTGTCTTCAATGGGCCGTGGTCTTCTACTTTCTTCAAGACTCATCCCACAGCCTTATCCAATACTTGACATCTTGAACTGAACCCTAGATGCCTTGTTGCACACTTAAGGATCAAATTCACTTGCTTGTGAAACACTTCATATCTTTTCATGGAATGAGGCTCGGCTTCTTCAGCCTCTCCTCTTCCATTTCATCTTCCTCTCTAATACTCCCCTGCAAGCTTGGTCGTTGGGACTCCAAAAGACCAAAGGGAGAAGAGGACCAAAGGCCAAGCTTGGAGCTGTGGAACTACCTCATTAAAAACCTCCTTAAGGAAAACCTCATTGGGGTAAAACCTTAAGGAGGACAAAAAGAGTATAGTCCACATACTCAAGATGTAACTTGACCTTGGTATGAACATCTTGAACCATGGCTACTCCTTTCCATAAATCCTCTCTTCCTTAGCATTCCTTGACTTGACCTCTCTTGATATGAACTTCTTGCTCTTGTTGTGTCTTTTTGAAATTTGGAATCCATAAGGCTCCGACCTTTAACCCCAACTTCCATCATCCTTCTCATCTTGTAAGAACTTCAAGTCGGTCTCATCTTCCTTTTGGATAGACTTCAAGGCTTATGGATGCTCCTTATGGCTCCTTCACATCCTAATGCTCTTTAAGAATATCCATGCCTTTCTCCTTTCCTTATAAACCTTCAACACAAAGGTTTAGAGGAAACTTGTTAAAGTATATGCAATGGCATTTAGGAACATTAGCTATGAAACGTTTTAGAGAATAGATTGTAAAACGTTTTCACTTTGAAACACATGATCACAACAAGATTCAAATGAAAGATTCAAGTCTGAAAACGTTTTGAGAATAAGAAACGTTTTTGACTTTGAGATAATACATAATCATAATCAAGTCTTTAGGCAATCTAAGGTAATGTTTAATAAGAGAGAGTTTTAGAAGTAGCCTGATCATAGTAATGTGAGTTGCGGTTTGGATTTGAATTTTAACTCCCCCGCACTCTTGAATCGTCCATGGCTCTACACCATGACATCACAACTTGTGCAATCTGATTTTGCACAACCAATCTTGAAACGAAAGAGCACGAAATGAGTTGGGCTGATTCATCGTGTCACCAGCTTGCATATCCACTAGATCTTCCACCATAGCCATCACTATGTTGGGCTTGTCTTGTAGTCTTACTCCACTTGGTTGAACCACGATTCTAACACCAACTTAAAACAACAACAAACAAGGCCTCTCCCTTCTTGAATGGACAGAGTATAAACCGCCATTCTCCCTTGGGAAGGATCATTCAACAATAAGCACATCCACCATCTTGATGAATGCTCCATGAGGATTTCAGCTAACCCACAACTATCCATGAGGATTTAGGCTAATCCACAACAAATCTTGAGCTCACTGATTTGTTGGAGACTTCTTCAGCTCCTCAACCACACAGCCTTTTAACTTCAGCATGAACCGCCTTTAAGACTGATCCTTACTGCCAACAACTCGCCATTCCTCCTAAGAACACCTAAACACAAGATAACACTCAAGCAACACAAGTTTGATCAGGACTAATGAGCTTTAAGTTTCTGTGCAAATAAGATAGTTCTTTAGGAGTAAACTTTAGAGTAAAATAGAAGTAACCAGAGTATAAAGAGTATGGGATGACACACAACTCAGACTAAGAGAGTGTGCACCAGAGAATGAGAGTATAGAGAGTATGTGAGTTTGGAATGCATAAACTCAGATTAAGAGCATGCAAACCAAACTCAGAGAATAGTAGAATGGGAGAATAGGAGAATGAACCTGAAACACAGAAAATAAAAGGTTAAAGAATAAGTTTCTAGTTCAGGGACTAATATAGCTTAGTTTAACTTAGAAACAAACACATGTTTAAGGTTGAGGGACTGAGTTTCTTGCTCAGTTTAACTCATAAACATTTCAAAACTTCAGGGACTGAGTTTGCTCAGTTTGAAACAAGCAACAAACAAACCAGAGAAGCAACAAGTAAAGACATAACCATATGCTCTTTTTCTTCTCTGATTTCTTAACCAACTTGTCATCTCTTCAAAACAGAGAGCTACAAGTATCAAGAACATGAAACCAAGTGAAACCAGAAGCTTGGTCCATGAAAAACATTGCGGAAGAAAAAGAAAAATCAAGACAGATTTTGCTCTCTATCTTGAAACAATTTGCAGCCAAGAATCAAGCCGCTCTGATACCATGTTAGAATTTCAGAGGCATCCATGAGGAAGCTCTGATCATCTAGTTTGGTTCATGAGACATTCATAGAAAGCTCTGAACCATAACTCAACACAAGAACATAAACACTTAAAGAAGAAGAAGATAACCGGTTCTGTTCTAAAGAAGTCTAACTAGTTTGTAATTATAAAGACAGTAATCTAGTTAAATAAATGAAGTCCTTAGCTATATGAAAACACTTCCAAGAGCTTAACATCTTATCTAGAAGAGTTTACTCATGACATGGAAGAGAATCAGTAATTAGCTTAAGGAACAACTAAGAGAAGCTAAAGAACAACTATGAATGATTCTCTCTCATCATACTTGGACTAACTATGGATGAGTTATCCAAGCATGATGAGAGGCTGCCTTAAGCAGTCATAATCGTGGCTCTTTAAGGTCTACATTGATTATGAACTTGTATAAACAATGGAGACAAAGAGTGAAACCGGTTACAAGAAGAAGAGAGAAAGAGAGAAGTGTTTGTATCAAGAATCTTGTTGATTTCTTATCAAGTGACTTAGCAAACATTACAAGGTCGTGGGAGGCCTTTATATACGCATACAATTAGGTTAAACACTCATAAACAAAGACTTTAAATCACAGCCATTGATTCTTTTGGAGGGAAACCCGAATTCAAATGGATGGCTGGATCTTCTTCACTCCTTTTTGGTTCTTGTGTGTTCACACACTGAAAGTGACTTGTCCTCACTCTTAATTCACGTGTTGCAGGTCTGGAGAGAGAGAGCACACTCCAAAATGGTGAGAGTGACATGTTCAGACCTGAGGAGAGAGAGAGCACACTCCCAAATGGTGATAGTGATAAGGCTGTGTAACTACTTCATTGTTTAATCCCACATGTGACTTCTCCTTGTACCTTGAACTCACATGTGACCTTAATAGCTTATCTTCAGGCCTTAACAAGCACATTTCGAACTCCATTTATTGTTGGACTTCAGCCTTCACACAAAGAGTGTACGGATGGGCTGATGCTTCTCATGAGTTTGATGAATTGTCTTCAATGGGCCGTGGTCTTCTACTTTCTTCAAGACTCATCCCACGGCCTTATCCAATACTTGAAATCTTGAACTGAACCCTAGATGCCTTGTTGCACACTTAAGGATCAAATTCACTTGCGTGTGAAACACTTCATGTCTTTTCATGGAATGAGGCTCGGCTTCTTCAGCCTCTCCTCTTCCATTTCATCTTCCTCTCTAATAATTGCTTGAGTCCATAGATAGCCTTCTTGAGCCTTAGCACCTTCCCTGGTTTCACAATGCTTTCAAGACCAGAAGGTGGTCTCATGTATACCTCATCTTCAAGCTCCCCTTGAAGGAATGCATTCTTGACATCCGTTTGCCAAAGTTCCCAATCAAGGTTTGCTGCTAAAGACAAGATGATCCTAACTGTGTGAAGCTTAGCTACTGGTGCAAAGGTATCCAAGTAATCCTTTCCATAGGTTTGAGTGAATCCTCTTGAAACCAACCTTGCTTTGTATCTCTCAACTTCTCCATCACTTCTGTACTTGATGGTGAAAACCCATTTAAAAGTCACTGCCTTCTTTCCTCTAGGAAGTTTAGCTTCATACCAAGTCTCATTGTTCTCCATTGCTTTGGTCTCTTCATCCACAGCTTGCATCCATCTCTTATCTCCTTTTGCTTCTTCATAGGTTGTTGGAACATGTTCTTGATCCAACTTCCCAATGAATGCTTGATGCTCCAAAGGTACATGAGCTAAACTGCAAACAGCTTGAATGGGATGAGCTATTGCATTGCTGTTGAAGTAAACCCTAGTCTTCTTACATTCTGATGGATCCTTTTTCTCCCTTGTACTCCTTCTTAACACTTGAATTTGTTGTTGCTCATTCACTGCCGGCTGTTCAACCTCTTCATTTTGATTATCCAACTCCTCAGGTTCTTCCTCATGTTCCTTATGCTCTTCATTTTCAGCTTGATCATGTGTAGAAGGATCAGCTAATTGCGGTTCTGGTGCTGATTCATGAGTGTCCACCTCATGATCAAGATGGGAATGTTGAGGAGCTTCTGAAGTTGGAGCAGGGACTAAAGTAATGGGACTGGTCTTAGCCGGTTGTTGAGGCATACTAATGCCAAGATTCTCCATGATCATCCTTAGATTAGCAGCCCTATCTGATTGAGAAGTTGGAAGATCTTTCAAGCTATCCCAATTCTTCTCATCATAGAAACTCCTTGTCTCCATAAATTTCACATCTCTTGAGATCAAAACCTTCCTTGTTTCAGGTACATAACACTTGTATCCTCTTTGTGTTGTGGAGTAACCAATGAACATAGCTTTGGTGCTCTTAGCATTCAACTTATCCCTTTGTTCTCCTGGGATTAACACAAAGAAAATACACCCAAACACACGTAAGTGATCAACTAATGGATTGGTTTTGTTTAGTACCTGAAATGGAGATTGATCCTTAAGAACCCTTGTGGGAGTTCTATTGATCAAGTAGCAAGCAGTCATGACTGCATCTCCCCAAAACTTCTTAGGAACATTTTTGTAGAACATCATGGACCTTGCAACCTCCATTAAGTGTCTGTTCTTTCTCTCAGCCACAAGGACAGCTTGTTTGATGGAGGATCCCATGTTTGGACAAGTGTTGTTTGAAAGCATTACTTGTGTACTCACCACCATTGTCTGATCTAAAAATTTTGATCTAGCATTGAAATGGTTAGTAACATGACTTTGAAAGTTCATAAAAGCTTCTAACACTCTATCCTTAGTTTGCATCAGTGTTATCCAAGTGTACTTAGATTTTTCATCAATAAAAGTAACAAAGTACTTATGGTTCTCTCTAGACATACAAGGAGCAGTCCACACATCAGAATGAACAAGATCAAAGCAACTTTCATAAGTAGTTTTAGAATTTGGAAAAACAGACTTGCAATGTTTCCCAAGAATACAAGCCTCACACTCATCATTCTTAAACACAACAGAAGGTAATAAAAATCCTAAAGCCCTAGAGTGTGGATGTCCTAGTCTAGCATGCCAAATAGAGTCATCCACACCAACACAAGTAGATAAAGCAGTAGATAAAGCAGAAGATAATTCAGAAGAAGGATTGGTGTCTTCAACCATGTAGAGCTCATCCTTTGTCACACCTTTCCCAACCAACTTACTTGTCTTAATATCCTGAAACATAACATCATTAGGACTAAAAACAACATTGCAATTTAAATCAGTGGCTATTCTTTTCACAGAAACTAAGTTTGAGGTGAAACTAGGCATAAAGAAAGCTTTAGATTCTTTGTTAAACAATTTCAAATTTCCTATGCCTTGTATTGGAATCTTATCTCCATTTGCATTCACTACACTTCCTAGGGCAGGTTCAACATTGTTTATCAACCTAGAATCACTTGTCATATGATGAGAGGCTCCTGAATCAATGATCAAAGGTTTCGGTTTGTTTGAAGCAAAGAGTGAAGTGCCAAGAACCATACCAGAGTTCTCCTTGAGAGCTTTGATGAGAGCCTCAAGGTCTGACCTCCTTACCACATCATTCTGAGCAGTCACAGCTTGTGCTTGATGGACCACCATTGCTCTCCCTTTATCACATTGCTGCATTGAAGAAGAACCTGGTCCAGCTGCACCATATGAGTAGTTTGCCCTTTGATCTTTGAACCGGTTGTTGTGAGATGAGGGTTTGAGGTTCGGGTGAAGGCGCCAGCATCTATCCTTCAAATGCCCACCTTTCTTGCAAAAATCACACATCAAGACTCCACTCTTGTCACCTCCATAGTTCTGCCTCTCATCAGCCTTGTACATCACCTTGTTTGCGGTCACCAGCTCTCCTTTTCCTTTGAACAACCCAAATGAGCCTTGTTCCTTCTGAATTTGTCCACACACATCATCAATGTCAGGTAGAGTGTCTGCCCTTAGGATATGCTTGATCAAGGAATTGTAAGATGAGTTCAAGGTGAGCAGAAGAGCAAAGACTTTATCTTGCTCTCTCCTTTCTTGCAACACCAAAGGATCACTGCTTGGTGGCCTCAACATCTCCAACTCTGACCATAGTGAGCTAAACTTTCCAAAGTGAGCTTTAAACTCCATATCTTCTTGCTGGAGATTGTTAATGGCCAGCTTAACTTCAAAGACTCTGGTTAGGTTTGAATAATCACCCTTGAGTTCTCCATGACAGAGCATATAGAAAATATCAAGAGAAAATGGTTTCACAAAAGTTTAGAGTGAAAGAAACAAGAACCGGATGAAAAGAGTGAAAGTAACCAAGAGTATAAGTGAGATTTAAGTGAGGGTTTCAGAGATTTTTGCGGAAGAGAGATTTGGTTCAGGAGCTTGTAGGCTCTGATACCATGTTAGAATTAGGAGCTTAGGAGAGATTGAGTGAGTATAAGAGAGTTTAGGGATGAGAGAAGATGAGAGAACTCGCTAGGGATTCCTAGAGCGAGAGTAGTATCCGAGAGAGAGTAAAAGAGTGTAACTTGGGAAGATAAGTTCCCTAAGTGTTAAATTGATACTCAAGTGTTACAAGACATATATAGTAGGGGAACTAGGGTTCTGGATACAAGAAACAATAAAAATAAAGAGAGAAGAGGACAAAGGAGTGCAACGGCTCCAAGGTGATAGTGACCGGTCATGGAGGAGAGAGAAGCGTCTGTTTCACCCTAGGGATCAGTCTTCTGATCTTCTGCGCTTCTCAGGTCTATTGTACTATGTTGTTGGGGATATAAACAAACCATTTAAACCAAGATCACATGTTTTCTTTATATCCCAAAGTTCCCAACCTTCCTTATGACCTAACCGGCTACTCTTCCTTGTCAAGCACTCCTTGTATACTACTTCAATCCTTAATTCAATACTCCCCCTCAAGCTTGATCATGGAGATGGAGTGATCAAGCTTGGAACCGTAGATACTTACCTCATTAAAAACCTTGATATAGAAAAACCACTTGGGATAAAAACTATATCAAGGGAAAAAGAGTATAAGCTCTACGGTCTAGGGTTCTTCAAGCTTGTGAGAGATCCATGAGTCCAAGCTTAGGAAGAATGAACTTACAAACCTTCAAGCTAGCAGCCTTGGTGAAGATGTCTGCTAGTTGATCCGAGCTTCTTGTGTAACAAGGTAAGATCACACCTTCTTGAACCTTCTGCCTCACCTTGTGACAATCCACCTCTATGTGCTTTGTTCTCTCATGAAACACTGAGTTTGAAGCTATGTGTATTGCTGCTTGATTATCACAATGCATTGTGATTGGAGTTGACTGATCAATGCCCAAATCTTCAAGTAAAGCCTTCAGCCATGTCAACTCATTGGTAAGCTTCCTCATTGCTCTATACTCTGCCACTGCACTTGAACAAGATACCACCTTCTGCTTCTTTGTTTTCCAAGTCACAAGATTGCCTCCAATGAATGTACAATAGCCTGAAGTGGACCTCCTATCCTCTCTATCTCCTGCCCAATCTGCATCACAATATCCTACAATCTCTGTGCTTTGATTGCATCCCATCCATATCCCTTGGCCAGGAGCTCCATTGAGGTACCTTAGGATCCGGTCCACCATGTTCCATTGATGCATCATTGGAGCTTGCATATGCTGGCTCACTTGGTTCACTGCAAAACACAAATCAGGCCTTGTGATGGTAAGATAAATCAGCTTACCAACCATTCTCCTATAGAGGGTAATGTCTCCAAATGGCTCCTTTGCAATCTCCCCCTCTCTTGTGACTTTGTAGCCATCTTCAAGAGGTGTCTTGGCTGTCTTTCCATTGAGCTTACCTGCTTCACTCAACAAATCAAGAGTGTACTTCCTTTGTGATAAGAAGAGGCCTTCTTTAGACCGGCACACTTCTATCCCTAGGAAGTACTTTAGTTCTCCAAGATCCTTGATATCAACCACAGATTTCAAATAATCTTTGCAAGCTTGAATTCCTACCTTGTCACTCTCTGAGATGACGATATCATCTACATAAATGAGAATGACAACAATACCTACTTGGCTTGATTGAGTGAAGAGAGTATGATCAGCTTCTGATCTACTAAAACCCTTTTCCATGAGAGTTGTGCTTAGCTTGTGGTACCAAGCTCTAGGAGATTGTTTGAGACCATAGATTGCCTTCTTCAACCTTAGAACCTTTCCTTGTGTAACCATGCCTTCAAGACCAGGTGGTGGAGTCATATAAACCTCATCCTCTAGCTCTCCTTGGAGGAATGCATTCTTGACATCCATTTGGTGCAAATCCCACTCCAAGTTTGTTGCTAAGGATAGAATAACTCTCACTGTATGGAGCTTAGCTACTGGTGCAAAAGTGTCTCTATAATCCTCTCCATAGGTTTGTGTAAACCCTCTTGCAACCAATCTGGCTTTGTACCTCTCTATCTCTCCATTGCTCTTGTATTTGATGGTGAATACCCATTTAGAACTCACTGCCTTCTTCTTTCTTGGCAAATATGTCTCATACCAAGTGTTGTTGTTTTCCATTGCCTTGATCTCATCTTCAACTGCATCAGTCCACTTCATGTGCTCCTTAGCTTCTTCATAGGTTTTAGGAACCCATTCAGCATCAATAGCACCCATAAAGACCTTGTGCTCAGTAGGGAAGTTAGCAAGTGTGCAAACAGCTTGTGTTGGATGAACTACTGCATTGCTGTTGTAGTAAACCCTAGTGTTCTTCCATTCAGATGGATCCTTTCTCTCTCTAGTACTTCTTCTAAGCACTTGAACCGGCTGTTGTTGTGGCACAATTTCAGGTTCCTCTTGTACAGCTTCAAGTTTCATTTGTTGGTCAACAAGCTCTTCTCCATCACCTTGATCATGCGTGGCAGAACCATCAACTTGTGGTTCTTCTTGTGATTCTCCATTGCCCTCCTCATGATCAAGGTGAGTAGACTCATCCATAATGTGAGTTTCCTCAGCCGGTTTGTCCACTTGAGTCTCCTCTCTCCTTTTTGGCTGCGCAATCCCAAGGCTCTCTAGGATCATCCTTAAGTTGTTGGCACTGTCAGAGGGGTTATTAGGAAGGTCCTTAAGGTTCTCCCAACTCTTCTCTTCATAGAAACCCTTTGACTCCACAAACTTGACATCTCTAGAGACCAATACCCTTCTAGTTTCAGGTACATAGCACTTGTATCCTTTTTGGCTTGTAGAATACCCAATGAACATTGCCTTAACACTCTTATGATCCAGCTTATCTCTCTGCTCTCCTGGTTTTAAAACAAAACACAAACATCCAAACACACGTAAGTGATGAATTGAAGGTTTGGTTTTGTTTAATACCTGATATGGTGAAGCATCTTGTAGAACTATGGTGGGTGTCCTATTGATTAGATAACAAGCAGACATCACAGCATCACTCCAAAACCTTTTAGGAACATTTGTATGGAACATGATAGATCTGGCCACCTCCATCAAGTGTCTATTCTTTCTCTCAGCCACACCATTTTGTTGTGGAGTGTATGGACAGCTTGTTTGGTGAATGATCCCATGTTTTGCAAGATGTTGTTTGAATGCATTGCTTGTGTATTCCCCACCATTATCAGACCTAAATATCTTAATCTTGGCATTAAAATTGTTAGATACATAGGTTTGAAAGTTTGTGAATGCTTCTAACACCCTACCTTTAGATTGGATCAAAGTTAACCAAGTATATTTGGATTTCTCATCAATGAATGTCACAAAATACTTATGATTTTCTCTAGAAACACATGGAGCAGTCCAAACATCAGAGTGAACAAGATCAAAGCAGTTTGCATAAACAGTTTTAGAACTAGGGAAGACTGATTTGCAATGTTTTCCAAGGATACAAGCTTCACAATCATCATTTTTAAAAGAAACAAAGGGCAACAATAAACCTAAGGCACGAGAGTGAGGGTGACCAAGTCTGGCATGCCAAACAGAATCATTAACTAGAGTAGAACTAAAAACAGTAGCAGATAATTCAGATGCAAGGTTGGTGTCTTCAAGCATGTATAACTCATCCTTTGTCACACCCTTTCCAAGCAACTTACTTGTCTTAATATCCTGAAAAATCACATCATTAGGACTGAAGATAACATTGCATTTAAGATCAGTAGCTACTCTCTTAACACTTAGCAAGTTTGATGTAAAACTAGGCATATAGAAAGCTTTTGATTCTCTATCAAACAACCTAACATTTCCTATGCCTTTAATTGGAATCCTTTCACCATTAGCAATCACAACATTTCCTAGAGCAGGTTTAACATCTTTAATCAAGCTTAAATCACTAATCATGTGATGTGAAGCACCTGAATCTGCTATCAATGGCTTATGATCATATACTAAAGTTTTGTGATTGATTAAGGCATGAAAGGAGCTACCAAAAACATTACCAGCACCTTCCTTGAAGGCTTTGATGAGTGCATCAAGATCAGACTTCCTCACCAACTCATTCTGAGGCGCCACATTAGGAGCAGGAGCAAAGGCTGGTACCATCTCTCTACACTCATTTCCAAACCGGTTTGATGAAGTAGAAGCACCAGGAGCACCAGCAGCACCAGCTAGGGTTGATTCACTTGAGTAATGAGCTCTCTGGTCCTTGAACTTGTTGTTGTTGAAGGCCGGTTTGAGGTGAGGATTAAGCAGCCAGCATTTGTCCTTGAAATGCCCCTTTCTCTTGCAATGATCACACACACCAGGAATCCTCCTCTCCTCTGGTTTGTAAGCACCTTTGTGAGCAGTAGCAAGCTCACCTTTCCTTCCAAACAACCCAAAAGATCCCTGCTCCTTTTGGATTTGTGCACACACTTCATCTAAGTTGGGAAGAGTTTCTGCCCTTAACATGTGTGTAATCAAACCATTGTAAGCTGGGTTTAGGGTTAGCAAAAGAGCAAACACCTTATCTTGCTCCCTTCTTTCATTTAGAACATGTGGATCAACTGTTGGTGGCCTCAGCATTTCCAACTCTGCCCACAATGATCTAAACTTCCCAAAATGTTGCTTGAACTCCATATCTTCTTGGCTCAGATTGTTGATGGCCATCTTTACTTCAAACACCCTACTGAGGTTAGACATGTTGCCATAGACCTTGTACAAGGTGTCCCATAAATCCTTAGAGCTCTCACAGTAAGAGTAAGCCTCTAGAAGAGAAGGTTCAAGGGAGCTTTGAAGGATGGACAGAACATGTTGGTCTCCTTGAGTCCATGCTTCTTCATCTTCAATGGCTGCTTCTTCAACAGCCTCTTCATCAACCTTAGCCTCAGCCTCAGTTCCTCTTTAAAAGCTTAACCTTTGGGCTCAGCTTTCCTCAACTTCATTGGAGCAGTATCGCTTAAGACATGCTTCCACAAGCCTCTCCCACCGAGAGCACTTTTGGCCATTCTAACCATTTAAACCAAGATCACATGTTTGCTTTATATCCCAAAGTTCCCAACCTTCCTTATGACCTAACCGGCTACTCTTCCTTGTCAAGCACTCCTTGTATACTACTTCAATCCTTAATTCAATAATCTTCAAGCTCCCCTTGAAGGAATGCATTCTTGACATCCATTTGCCAAAGTTCCCAATCAAGGTTTGTTGCTAAAGACAAGATGATCCTAACTGTGTGAAGCTTACCTACTGGTGCAAAGGTATCCAAGTAATCCTTTCCATAGGTTTGAGTGACTCCTCTTGCAACAAACCTTGCTTTGTATCTCTCAACTTCTCCATCACTTCTGTACTTGATGGTGAAAACCCATTTAAAAGTCACTGCCTTCTTTCCTCTAGGAAGTTCAGCTTCATACCAAGTCTCATTGTTCTCCATTGCTTTGGTCTCTTCATCCACAGCTTGCATCCATCTCTTATCTCCTTTTGCTTCTTCATAGGTTGTTGGAACATGTTCTTGATCCAACTTCCCAATGAATGCTTGATGCTCCAAAGGTACATGAGCTAAACTGCAAACAGCTTGAATGGGATGAGCTACTGCATTGCTTTTGAAGTAAACCCTAGTCTTCTTCCATTCTGATGGATCCTTTTTCTCCCTTGTACTCCTTCTTAACACTTGAATTTGTTGTTGCTCATTCACTGCCTGCTGTTCAACCTCTTCATTTTGATTATCCAACTCCTCAGGTTCTTCCTCATGTTCCTCATGCTCTTCATTTTCAGCTTGATCATGTGTAGAAGGATCAGCTACTTGCGGTTCTGGTGCTGATTCATGAGTGTCCCCCTCATGATCAAGATGGGAATGTTGAGGAGCTTCTGAAGTTGGAGCAGGGACTAAAGTAATGGGACTGGTCTTAGCCGGTTGTTGAGGCATACTAATGCCAAGATTCTCCATGATCATCCTTAGATTAGCAGCCCTATCTGATTGAGAAGTTGGAAGATCTTTCAAGCTATCCCAATTCTTCTCATCATAGAAACTCCTTGTCTCCATAAATTTCACATCTCTTGAGATCAAAACCTTCCTTGTTTCAGGTACATAACACTTGTATCCTCTTTGTGTTGTGGAGTAACCAATGAACATATCTTTGGTGCTCTTAGCATCCAACTTATCCCTTTGTTCTCATGGGATTAACACAAAGCAAATACACCCAAACACGCGTAAGTGATCAACTAATGGATTGGTTTTGTTTAGTACCTGAAATGGAGATTGATCCTTAAGAACCCTTGTGGGAGTTCTATTGATCAAGTAGCAAGCAGTCATGATTGCATCTCCCCAAAACTTCTTAGGAACATTCTTGTAGAACATCATGGACCTTGCAACCTCCATTAAGTGTCTGTTCTTTCTCTCAGCCACAAGGACAGCTTGTTTGATGGAGGATCCCATGTTTGGACAAGTGTTGTTTGAAAGCATTACTTGTGTACTCACCACCATTGTCTGATCTAAAATTTTTGATCTTAGCATTGAAATGGTTAGTAACATGACTTTGAAAGTTCATAAAAGCTTCTAACACTCTATCCTTAGTTTGCATCAGTGTTATCCAAGTGTACTTAGATTTTTCATCAATAAAAGTAACAAAGTACTTATGGTTCTCTCTAGACATACAAGGAGCAGTCCACACATCAGAATGAACAAGATCAAAGAAACTTTCATAAGTAGTTTTAGAATTTGGAAAAACAGACTTGCAATGTTTCCCAAGAATACAAGCCTCACACTCATCATTCTTAAACACAACAGAAGGTAATAAAAGTCCTAAAGCCCTAGAGTGTGGATGTCCTAGTTTAGCATGCCAAATAGAGTCATCCACACCAACACAAGTAGATAAAGCAGTAGATAATTCAGAAGAAGGATTGGTGTCTTCAACCATGTAGAGCTCATCCTTTTGTCACACCTTTCCCAACCAACTTACTTGTCTTAATATCCTGAAACACAACATCATTAGGACTAAAAACAACATTGCAATTTAAATCAGTGGCTATTATTTTCACAGAAACTAAATTTGAGGTGAAACTAGGCATAAAGAAAGCTTTAGATTCTTTGTTAAACAATTTCAAATTTCCTATGCCTTGTATTGGAATCTTATCTCCATTTGCAATCACTACACTTCCTAGGGCAGGTTCAACATTGTTTATCAACCTAGAATCACTTATCATATGATGAGAGGCTCCTGAATCAATGATCAAAGGTTTCAGTTTGTTTGAAGCAAAGAGTGAAGTGCCAAGAACCATACCAGAGTTCTCCTTGAGAGCTTTGATGAGAGCCTCAAGGTCTGACCTCCTTACCACATCATTCTGAGCAGTCACAGCTTGTGCTTGATGGACCACCATTGCTCTCCCTTCATCACATTTCTGCATTGAAGAAGAACCTGGTCCAGCTGCACCATATGAGTAGTTTGCCCTTTGATCTTTGAACCGGTTGTTGTAAGATGAGGGTCTGTGGTTCGGGTGAAGGCGCCAGCATCTATCCTTCAAATGCCCACTCTTCTTGCAAAAATCACACATCAAGACTCCTCTCTTGTCACCTCCATAGTTCTGCCTCTCATCAGCCTTGTACATCACCTTGTTTGCGGTCACCAGCTCTCCTTTTTCTTTGAACAACCCAAATGAGCCTTGTTCCTTCTGAATTTGTCCACACACATCATCAATGTCAGGTAGAGTGTCTGCCCTTAGGATATGCTTGATCAAGGAATTGTAAGATGAGTTCAAGGTGAGCAGAAGAGCAAAGACTTTATCTTGCTCTCTCCTTTCTTGCAACACCAAAGGATCACTGCTTGGTGGCCTCAACATCTCCAACTCTGACCATAGTGAGCTAAACTTTCCAAAGTGAGCTTTAAACTCCATATCTTCTTGCTGGAGATTGTTAATGGCCAACTTAACTTCAAAGACTGGTTAGGTTTGATTTATTCCCATAAACCTTCTCAATGGTGTCCCACAGCTGCTTAGAGGTTACACAATAGGAGTAAGCCTCCAACAGTTGCTGGTCAAGTGAGCTTTGAAGTATGGAGGGGACATTCTGGTCCCCTTGCATCCACGCTTCTTCATCTGCTTCAGATGTGTCTTCATGAGACTCAACATCTTCTTTAGCTTATGCCTCATTTCCAACCTTAGCTTTAGCCTTCACCACCTTCTCTGGAGCTGTGCTCCTCATGATGTACTTCCATAAACCTCTGCCTCCAAGAGCAGACTTCACCATCCTTGCCCAAACAATGTAGTTGGCACCTTTAAGAATCACAGGAATGATTACTCTTGAGTTCTCCATTGCAAAGACTGTTTTGTTGCAAGGAGGGAGTTTTCAAGGTAAGCTTCTGAAAAAAAACAAGTTCTCAACTCGCAGAGAATACACACCAGAGAGAATCAACCAAAGAAAAATGCTTGAGAGCTTTAGAACTTTCAAGAACAAGGACAGAAACTTTTAAGAACGCTTTGAAGAACAAGAACTAGAAAAACAAGAGTTTTTGAATCAGAGTATGCGGAAGTGAATAGGTATAGGAGCTTATAGCTCTGATACCATGTTAGAATAAGAGATTTAGAGTTAGAGAGTAGGAGAATTAAGTGTAGAATTGAAGAGAGAAGCCAAGAAGCCCTATTAGGGTTCTTGGCGGCTAGAGAGAGAGGAGGAGAGTTCGGTTGTGAAAGAGAAGAATAATTCTCTGTATTGATCAAAATGAGTTACAACAAATATATATAAAGCTACTACTAGGGTTTATGCACATTAAACAATTGATAAACAAGAAGAAAACTCGTTTGAAGAGAGAGGAAGAAACGGTCACAAGATGGTGACTTCTTCTTGTCTTGTTCTTGGTGAAAGTGACAGGTCCTAAGGAGTTCAGACTTTCCCAAAGAGGTAATAAGCCAATATACTGAAGATGGTTCATGAGAGAGAGTGTAAACCCTAAGTTGCGGTTTACATCCGAGAGGCTTCTTCTCATTATCATAAACCGCCCAATATTTGCACTTTGTTGAATTATGCAGCTTGTGATCTCCATATCACTACATAGGACCTTTTACAAGATAAAAGTGTCTTTCTAGTATTTAGACGGGTTACTTAGGGGTGTTACAAACGAACATAAACTTGTATAAAATGCTTCTCATTCTACCTTAAGGAGCATACTGTTAGAATATGAAGTTTAAATTGAGAGAATAATGTAGAATGAAGTAGAATTGTGAAGAACACACAAGAAACCGAATTAGGGTTCTTGTGTGCGATAGAGAGAGAGTAAGAGAGAAGCGGCTATTGAGAAGAATAATTCTCAAGTGTATTGATTCAAATGAGGTTACAAGAGTATATATGAGCTTTAAAATTAGGTTAAACAAGAATAAACAATGACTAAAGCTAATAGGACAAGTTGAACTCGGTTTGAGGAGAGAGAGGCGCTAACGGTCACAATGAGAGTGACTGGTCCTTCATGTGTTCCGAGATGATAGTGACATGTCTCTGCATATTCAGAATCTTGGTGATGAAAGCTTGGTCCTTAAAGGATCAAACTCACGGGGAATGGTGGCTAGAAGCTGGCCGGAATGGGGCACTCTCTTCAAGCCTAATCAGAGGGGTGAATGTTGCGGTTGATGGGGCGTGTTCAATTAGCCGGAGGGGCACTCTTTGAACAGGCTGAGAAGTGGATTGAGCGGTGGTGAGGTCGCCACACAAGGGATGGTTGGCCTTGTGATAAGACAAGTTCTTTGAGTCGCTTGAAATCTCTTCAAGAAAGCAGTAGAACAAAAGATGTTTCTGTGCTAAGAAAACGAATTGCTTATTTCATTCAAAGGTGTGTTTCTCAATGATGCAAGACATGATTAAATACAGAATTGAAAAGATACAAAGGGGAAAACAAAGGATCTCGGAATTGAATGAGAATAATCGAGTTTGACAAGAAAGGAAAGTGTGTGATCTTTCCTTGTTGGCTAATCCGTGAGCTATGGGTGTGGGTGGGCCGACTTGCCTCATTAAAAACCTTGTGAGTAAAACCACTTGGGACAAAACCACACAAGGGAAAAAGAGTGCAAGAAAGTCCACCAACTCTCGGACTTAGCTTGGGCCGGACCGGATGGTAAAGACTAGGCATTGTCCGGCCAAAGGTTCTCTTGAGCGTTCAGCAACGCTAGCTCGCGTCCTGGCTTCCAAGATATGTTCTTTTAGCTCCATGAAGTCCTGCACGCTAGCTATGATCCGACCTCTCAGCTTTCTAGCTCCTGAACGTGTCTTTGGAAGGTGGTTCATGCTGGTGATGCTAGTGTCCTCTGAGCTGCCTTCATCCGGATCGCTTGCTGAGGTGATGTCCTCATCATTCCCACCCTCTTGAGAAGGTTCTGACCTCAGAACTCCATCATCTACAAAATAAGGAGACAAGTCAGCAACATTGAACATAGGAGATATGTTTAACTCACCCGGAAGCTCCAAGCGATATGCATTGTTGTTGATCCTCTCCAAGACTTTGAATGGGCCGTATCCTCTAGGTGCTAGCTTGCTCTTTCTCTGGTTGGGGAACCATTCTGGTCTCATGTGAATCCACACCCTATCTCCTGGGTTGAAGATCACTTCTTTCCTTCCCTTATCCGCGGCCTTCTTGTATGTTGCGGTTTTCTTCTCCAAGTTCTCCTTAACCTTTTGGTGTAGCTTTTGAATGGCTGCTGCTTTGCTTTCTCCATCCTGATTAGTGAACTCTAAAGGAGACAATGGGGAAAGATCTAGAGGAGTTTCTGGTTTAAAGCCATAGACAATCTCAAACGGTGACAGCTTAGTAGCTGAATGGTTGGCATATTTATAAGCAAATTCAACAAAAGGAATGCAATCCGACCAATTTCTCAAATTCTTACCCACCGTGGCTCTTAATAGAGCTGAGAGTTACCTGTTCACTACCTCAGTTTGTCCATCAGTTTGAGGATGGCACATGGTTGAAAAGACAAGCTTGGTTCCGAGCTTTCTCCACAACACTCTCCAAAAGTGGCTTAGGAACTTGGTGTCACGGTCAGATACAATTGTCCTTGGAATCCCATGTAAGTGCACCACTTCTCTGAAGAATACGTCAGCAGTTTGAGTGGCATCATTATTGAATTGGAGATCACATAGTGCACTATATTGGTTGGAGATCACATAGTGCACTATATTGATTCGGAGATCCCATAGTGCACTATATCAAAACATTAGTGTCTTGTAAGATAAAATCTGTCACACCCTTGTGACCGTTGGAGCCTTCTCTGTCTTATGTTTAAAGTTGTGTAGCCCTAGTTTTGTGCATATATAACTGTTGTAAAGTTTCTCAGTTGTTTCAATAAGAGAATTATTCTTCTCTGAATACTCTATCTCTCTTACTCTCTCTCGGCGCATAGAACCCTAATAGGGTTTTACGCCTCTCTCTTCAAATCTCTCTGCTTCTACTCCATTCTCCTACTCTAATCTTCATAATCTAACATGGTATCAGAGCTTTAAGCTTCTGTACCTCATTTACTTCCGCTGATTCTTACAAAATTCTGTTCTTGAGCTCTTAAGTTCTTAAGCTCATTTCTCGGTTATTACAAGTTCTTATAAGTTCTTAATCTCATTTCTTTTGCTTCTTGTGTTCTCTGTGAGTTGAGAACTCTCCATTTCATCTTGAATACTCCCTCCTTGCTTCAAACAGTCTTAGCAATGGAGAACTCAAGAGTTGTTATTTCTGTGATTTTGAAGGGTTCAAGCTACATTGTTTGGGCTAGGATGGTGAAATCTGCACTTGGAGGCAGAGGTCTGTGGAAGTATATCCTGAGTGACACTGCTCCACAGAAGGTGTTTAAGGCCATGTCTGAAGCTGAAGCCAAGAAAGGAGCTGAGGCAGAGACTAAAGGCAGTGATGAGTCTCTTGAAGAGGCGGTTAAAGCAGAAGAAGAAGCTTGGATGCAAGGAGAACAGAATGTGCTTTCAATACTCCAAAGCTCACTGGACCAGCACCTATTGGAAGCATACTCTTATTGTGTGACTTCTAAGCAGCTGTGGGATACTCTTGAGAAGGTTTATGGGAATAAATCAAACTTAACAAGAGTCTTTGAAGTTAAGCTGGCCATTAACAATCTCCAGCAAGGAGATATGGAATTTAAAGCTCATTTTGGGAAGTTTAGCTCACTGTGGTCAGAGTTGGAGATGCTGAGGCCACCAAGCAGTGATCCTTTGGTGTTGCAAGAAAGGAGAGAGCAAGATAAAGTCTTTGCTCTTCTGCTCACCTTGAACTCATCTTATAATTCCTTGATCAAGCATATCCTAAGGGCAGACACTCTACCTAATATTGATGATGTGTGTGGGCAAATTCAGAAGGAACAAGGCTCATTTGGGTTGTTCAAAGGAAAAGGAGAGCTGGTAACCGCAAACAAGGGGCTGTACAAGGATGATGAGAGGAAGAATTATGAAGGTGACCAGAGAGGAGTCTTGATGTGTGATTTTTTGCAAGAAGAGTGGGCATTTGAAGGATAGATGCTGGCGCCTTCACCCTAACCTCAGACCCTCATCTCACAACAACAGGTTCAAAGATCAAAGGGCAAATTACTCATATGGGGCAGCTGGACCAGGTTCTTCTTCAATGCAGCAATGTGATGAAGGGAGAGCAATGGTGGTTCATCAAGCACCAGCTGTGACTGCTCAGAATGATGTGGTAAGGAGGTCAGACCTTGAGGCTCTCATCAAAGCTCTCAAGGAGAACTCTGGTATGGCCCTTGGTACTTCACTTTTTGCATCAAACAAACTGAAACCTTTGATCATTGATTCAGGAGCCTCTCATCATATGATAAGTGATTCTAGGTTGATAAACAATGTTGAACCTGCCTTAGGAAGTGTAGTAATTGCAAATGGTGATAAAATTCCAATACAAGGCATAGGAAATCTGAAATTGTTTAACAAAGAATCTAAAGCCTTCTTTATGCCTAGTTTCACCTCAAACTTAGTTTCCGTAAAAAGGATAGCAACTGATTTGAATTGCAATGTTGTTTTTAGTCCTAATGATGTTGTGTTTCAGGATATTAAAACAAGTAAGTTGATTGGGAAAGGTGTGACAAAGGATGAGCTCTACATGGTTGAAGACACCAATCCCTCATCTGATTTATCTGATGCTTTATCTACTGCTTTATCTACTTGTGTTGGTGTGGATGATTCCATTTGGCATGCTAGATTAAGACATCCACACTCTAGGGCTTTAGCACTTTTATTACCTTCTGTTTCTTTTAAAAATGATGATTGTGAGGCTTGTATCCTTGGTAAACATTGCAAATCTGTTTTTCCAGCTTCTAAAACTACTTATGAAAGTTGCTTTGATCTTGTTCACTCTGATGTATGGACTGCTCCTTGTGTGTCTAGAGAGAATCATAAGTATTTTGTTACATTCATTGATGAAAAATCTAAATACACTTGGATAACACTGATGCAAACTAAGGATAAGGTGCTAGAAGCTTTTATGAACTTCCAAAATCATGTTACTAACCATTTCAATGCTAAGATCAAATATTTTAGATCAGACAATGGTGGTGAGTACACAAGCAATGCCTTCAAACAACATTTGTCAAAGTATGGAATTCTTCATCAAACTAGCTGTCCTTATACTCCACAACAAAATGGGGTGGCTGAGAGGAAGAATAGACATTTAATGGAGGTTGCAAGGTCCATGATGTTCTACAAAAATGTTCCTAAGAAGTTTTGGGGAGATGCAGTCACGACTGCCTGTTATTTGATCAATAGAACTCCCACAAGAGTACTTAAGGATCAATCTCCATTTCAGGTATTAAACAAGACCAATCCATTAGTTAATCACTTACGTGTGTTTGGGTGTATTTGCTTTGTGTTAATACCAGGGGAACAAAGGGATAAGTTGGATGCTAAGAGAACCAAAGCTATGTTCATTGGTTACTCCACAACACAAAGAGGATACAAGTGTTATGTACCTGACACAAGGAAGGTCTTGATCTCCAGAGATGTGAAATTCATGGAGACAAAGAGCTTCTATGATGAGAAGAATTGGGACAGCTTGAAGGATCTTCCTATTTCCCAATCAGATAGAGCTGCAAACTTAAGAAGAATCATGGAGAGTCTTGGCATTTGTGTACCACAAGAACCGGTCCAAACAAGCACACAACCTACTCTAGTTTCGGATGCACCTGTGGAAGACTCACAACAACCCCATCTTGATCATGAGGGGGACACATCAGAATCAGAATCAGAGCAAGAACCGCAACAATCAGAATCAGAGCAAGAACCGCAGAAATCAGAATCAGAGCAAGAACCGCAGCAATATGACTCTGCTATACATGATCAAGCTGGTGTTGAAGAGCATGAAGAACATGAGTTAGAACCTGAGGGAGTGGGTAATCAGAATGAGGAGATTGTGCTCCAAGCACTAAGGAGGAGTACAAGGGAGAAAAAGGATCCATCAGAATGGATGAAGACTAGAGTGTTCTTCAACAGCAATGCTGTAGCTCATCCTATTCAAGCTGTTTGCAGTTTAGCTCATGTACCTTTGGAGCATCAAGTGTTCATTGGAAAGTTGGATCAAGAAGAAGTACCAACATCCTATGAAGAAGCAAAGGGAGATAAGAGATGGATGCAGGCTGTGGATGAGGAGATCAAAGCAATGGAGAACAATGAGACTTGGTATGAATCTGAACTCCCTAGAGGAAAGAAAGCTGTAACTTCGAAATGGGTTTCACTATCAAGTATAGAAGTGATGGAGAAGTGGAGAGATACAAAGCAAGGCTGGTTGCAAGAGGCTTTACTCAAACCTATGGAAAGGACTACTTGGACACCTTTGCACCAGTGGCTAAGCTTCACACAGTTAGGATCATCTTGTCTCTAGCAACAAACCTTGATTGGGAACTTTGGCAAATGGATGTCAAGAATGCATTCCTTCAAGGAGAGGTTGAAGATGAGGTATACATGAGACCACCTTCTGGTCTTGAGAGCATTGTGAAACCAGGGAAGGTTCTAAGGCTCAAGAAAGCTATCTATGGACTCAAGCAATCACCTAGAGCTTGGTACCATAAGTTGAGCTCAACCCTTATGCAAAGAGGATTTAAGAGGTCTGAAGGAGATCATACTTTGTTCACTCTACAAGATCAGGAAGGCATCATTGTCATCCTTGTTTATGTGGATGACATTATCATTTCAGGGAGTAACAAGTCAGGTATCAAAGAAACTAAAGCTTATCTTAAATCTGTATTTGACATTAAGGATCTTGGTACTCTAAAGTACTTCCTTGGGATAGAAGTTTGTCGGTCTGATGAAGGACTCTTCTTATCTCAAAGGAAGTACACACTTGATTTGTTGAATGAAGCAGGAAAGATTGGAACAAAACCAACCAAGACACCATTGGAGGAAGGCTACAAAGTCATAAAAGAGGGGGAGCTTGAAGACAGACCATTTGAGGACATCACTCACTTTAGAAGGATGGTTGGTAAGCTAATCTACTTAACCATAACCAGACCTGATTTGTGCTTTGCTGTGAACCAGATAAGTCAACATATGCAAGCACCAAAGATGCATCATTGGAACATGGTGGAAAGGATACGCAGATATCTAAGTGGCACTCCGGGTCAAGGCATTTGGATGGGCTGCAATCAAAGCACAGAGATAGTTGGGTATTGTGATGCTGATTGGGCAGGAGATAGAGTGGACAGGAGGTCAACAACTGGATATTGCACATTCATTGGAGGCAATCTGGTCACTTGGAAGAGTAAGAAGCAGAAGATAGTATCTGGTTCAAGTGCTGAAGCTGAGTATAGAGCCATGAGGAAGTTTGTGACCGAGTTAGCATGGATCAAAGGTCTCCTTGCAGATTTGGGGATTGCGACAGACAAGCCTATCACCATGCATTGTGATAATCAAGATGCCATTCATATTGCTTCAAACTCAGTCTTCCATGAGAGGACCAAACATATAGAGGTGGATTGTCACAAAGTGAGGCAGATGATTGAGCAAGGAGTTGTGTTGCCTTGTTTCACAAGGAGTGAGGAACAACTAGCTGATGTGTTCACCAAGGCAACTAGCCTGAAGGTGTGTGAGTCCATTCACACCAAGCTTGGACTCATAGAGCTTCCGGAATCCCCTAAGACTATGGAATCTACACTCTTTTTCCCTTCATGAAGTTTTATCCCAAGTGGTTTTCTTCATGAAGGTTTTTAATGAGGTAGATCTCCATTGCCACTCCAAGCTTGATTCAATCCTTGAATTCAAGCTTATGGGGAGTATTGAATTGGAGATCACATAGTGCACTATATTGGTTGGAGATCACATAGTGCACTATATTGATTCGGAGATCCCATAGTGCACTATATCAGAACATTAGTGTCTTGTAAGATAAAATCTGTCACACCCTTGTGACCGTTGGAGCCTTCTCTGTCTTATGTTTAAAGTTGTGTAGCCCTAGTTTTGTGCATATATAACTCTTGTAAAGTTTCTCAGTTGTTTCAATAAGAGAATTATTCTTCTCTGAATACTCTATCTCTCTTACTCTCTCTCTCTCTCGGCGCATAGAACCCTAATAGGGTTTTACGCCTCTCTCTTCCAATCTCTCTGATTCTACTCCATTCTCCTACTCTAATCTTCATAATCTAACAATCATTGGTCTTTGCACACGGTATGAAATGTGCCATCTTTGAGAACCTGTCCACTACAACAAAGATAAAATCCTTTCCTCGGATTTTGGGTAAGCCTAAAACAAAATCCATATATATATCAACCCAAGGCATAGTAGGAATGGGTAAAGGCATGTATAACCCGTGGGGATGTGATCTTGATTTGGCTTGATGGCAAGTGACACACTTGGAGATGAATTGCTCCACGTTGTTAGAATTAAGAGTCTAGGAGAGATTGAGTGAGTATAAGTGAGTTTAGAGCTAAGAGAAGAAGAGAGAAGTAGAGAGTTCTCGCTAGGGTTTCCTAGAGAGAGAGTATGAGCCGAGAGTGTAACAAGAGAGTATAACTTGGGAATAAGTTCCTTAAAGTGTGTATTGATAAAATGTGTGTTACTTGCTTTAAATAGAGAGAGATATCTAGGGTATCCAAGACAACAAAACATTAAACAAAGAAGAACAAGACAAGAGCTTCCTCGGTGAAAGGTGTAACGGCTAGGAGGTTGAAAGCGACAGGACCTAGTTGGTTCCAAGGAGAGAGAAACCTTGTTCTGACCTAGGGATCAGACCTCTGATCCTCTGATCAGCTCCAGACCTCTTTGTACTATGTTGGGGACATAAACAACTCATTTAACAACCGAGATACATAATTGTTTATGTCCCTAAAGTCCCCAACTTTGCACAACCTTAAACCGGCTCTTCCTTGTGTAACACTTCTTGAATACCTCTTGGATACTTCTTTTATTCTTCAAATCAATACTCCCCCTCAAGCTTGATCATGGAGATGGAGTGATCAAGCTTGGAACCGTAGATACTTACCTCATTAAAAACCTTGATATAGAAAAACCACTTGGGATAAAAACTATATCAAGGGAAAAAGAGTATAAGCTCTACGGCCTAGGGTTCTTCAAGCTTGAGAGAGGTCAATGAGTCCAAGCTTAGGAAGAATGAACTCACAAACCTTCAAGCTAGCAGCCTTGGTGAAGATGTCTGCTAGTTGATCCGAGCTTCTTGTGTAACAAGGTAAGATCACACCTTCTTGAACCTTCTGCCTCACCTTGTGACAATCCACCTCTATATGCTTTGTTCTTTCAAGAAACACTGAGTTGGAAGCTTTGTGTATTGCAGCTTGAATATCACAATGCATTGTGATTGGAGTTGGTTGATCAATGCCCAAATCTTCAAGTAAATCCTTCAGCCATGTCAACTCATTGGTTAGCTTCCTCATTGCTCTATACTCTGCCTCAGCACTTGAACAAGATACCACCTTCTGCTTCTTTGTTTTCCAAGTCACAAGATTGCCTCCAATGAATGTACAATAGCCTGAAGTGGACCTCCTATCCTCTCTATCTCCTGCCCAATCTGCATCACAATATCCTACAATCTCTGTGCTTTGATTGCACCCCATCCATATCCCTTGGCCCGGAGCTCCATTGAGGTACCTTAGGATCCGGTCCACCATGTTCCAATGATGCACCATTGGAGCTTGCATATGCTGGCTCACTTGGTTCACTGCAAAACACAAATCAGGCCTTGTGATAGTAAGATAAATCAGCTTACCAACCATTCTCCTATAGAGAGTAATGTCTCCAAATGGCTCCTTTGCAATCTCCCCCTCTCTTGTGACTTTGTAGCCTTCTTCAAGAGGTGTCTTGGCTGTTTTTCCATTGAGCTTACCTGCTTCACTCAACAAATCAAGAGTGTACTTCCTTTGTGATAAGAAGAGGCCTTCTTTAGACCGGCACACTTCTATCCCTAGGAAGTACTTTAGTTCTCCAAGATCTTTGATATCAAACACAGATTTTAAATGATCTTTGCAAGCTTGAATTCCTACCTTGTCACTCCCTGAGATGATGATATCATCTACATAAATGAGAATGACAACAATACCTTCTTGGCTTGATTGAGTTAAGAGAGTATGATCAGCTTCTGATCTCCTAAAGCCTCTTTCCATGAGTGTGGTGCTTAACTTGTGATACCAAGCTCTAGGAGATTGTTTGAGACCATAGATTACCTTCTTCAACCGCAACACCTTCCCTTGTGTAACCATGTCTTCAAGACTAGGAGGAGGAGTCATGTAAACCTCATCCTCTAGCTCTCCTTGGAGGAATGCATTCTTGACATCCATTTGCCACAAATCCCACTCCAAGTTTGTTGCTAAGGATAGGATCACTCTCACTGTATGAAGCTTAGATACTGGAGCAAAGGTGTCTCTATAATCCTCTCCATAGGTTTGAGTAAACCCTCTTGCAACCAGTCTAGCTTTGTATCTCTCTATCTCTCCATTGCTCTTGTACTTTATAGTGAAAACCCATTTGGAATTCACTGCCCTCTTCTTCCTTGGTAAATCTGTTTCATACCAAGTGTTGTTGTTTTCCATTGCCTTGATCTCATCTCCTACTGCATCAGTCCACTTCTTATGCTCCTTAGCTTCTTCATAGGTTTTAGGAACCCATTCAGCATCAAGAGCACCCATAAAGACCTTGTGCTCAGTAGGGAAGTGAGAAAGTGTGCAAACAGCTTGTGTTGGATGAGCTACTGCCTTGCAATTGTAGTAAACCCTAGTCTTCTTCCATTCAGATGGATCTTTTCTCTCTCTAGTACTTCTCCTAAGCACTTGAACCGGCTGTTGTTGTTGCACAACTTCAGGTTCCTCTTGCACAACTTCATGTTCCTCTTGTACAACTTCAAGTTCCATTTGTTGGCCAACTAGCTCTTCTCTATCATCGTGATCATGTGTGGCAGAATCATCAGCTTGTGGTTCTTCTTGTGATTCTCCATTGCCCTCCCCATGATCAAGGTGAGTTGATTCATCCACAATGTGAGTCTCCTCAGCCGGTTTATTCTCCTCTCTCCTCTTGGGTTGAGTAATCCCTAGGCTCTCTAGGATCATCCTCAGGTTGTTGGCACGGCCAGAGGGGTTATTAGGAAGGTCCTTAAGGTTTTCCCAACTCTTCTCTTTATAGAAATCCTTTGACTCCACAAACTTGACATCTCTAGAGACCAATACCCTTCTAGTTTCAGGTACATAGCACTTGTATCCTTTTTGGTTTGTAGAATACCCAATGAACATTGCCTTAACACTCTTATGATCAAGCTTATCTCTCTGCTCTCCGGGTTTTAAAACAAAACACAAACATCCAAACACACGTAAGTGATGAATTGAAGGTTTAGTTTTGTTCAATACCTGATATGGTGAAGCATCTTGTAAAACTTTGGTGGGTGTCCTATTGATTAGATAGCAAGCAGACATCACAGCATCACTCCAAAACCTTTTGGGTACATTTGTATGAAACGTGATTGATCTGGCCACCTCCATCAAGTGTCTATTCTTCCTCTCAGCCACACCATTCTGTTGTGGAGTGTATGGACAGCTTGTTTGGTGGATGATCCCATGTTTTGCAAGATGATGTTTGAATGCATTGCTTGTGTATTCCCTACCATTATCTGACCTAAATATCTTAATCTTGGCATTGAAATTGTTAGATACATAGGTTTGAAAGTTTGTGAATGCTTCTAACACCCTATCTTTAGATTGAATCAAAGTTAACCAAGTATACTTGGATTTCTCATCAATAAATGTCACAAAATACTTATGATTCTCTCTAGAAACACATGGAGCAGTCCAAACATCAGAGTGAACAAGATCAAAGCAGTTTGCATACACGGTTTTAGAACTAGGGAAGACTGATTTGCAATGTTTTCCAAGGATACAAGCTTCACAATCATCATTTTTAAAAGAAACAAAGGGCAACATTAAACCTAAGGCACGAGAGTGAGGGTGACCAAGTCTAGCATGCCAAACAGAATCATTAACTAGAGTAGAACTAAAAACAGAAGCAGATAATTCAGATGCAAGGTTGGTGTCTTCAAGCATGTATAACTCATCCTTTGTCACACCCTTTCCAAGCAACTTACTTGTCTTAATATCCTGAAAAATTACATCATTAGGACTGAAAATAACATTGCATTTAAGATCAGTAGCTACTCTCTTAACACTTAGAAAGTTTGATGTAAAACTAGGCATATAAAAGGCTCTTGATTCTCTATCAAACAACCTAACATTTCCTATGCCTTTAATTGGAATCCTTTCACCAATCATGTGATGTGAAGCTCCTGAATCTACTATTAATGGCTTATGATCAGATACTAAAGCTTTGTGATTGATTAAAGCATGAAAGGAGCTACCAAAAACATTACCAGCACCTTCCTTGAAGGCTTTGATGAGTGCATCAAGATCAGACTTCCTCACCAACTCATTCTGAGGCGCCACATTAGGAGCAGGAGCAAAGGCTGGTACCATCTCTCTACATTCATTTCCAAACCGGTTTGAAGAAGTTGAAGCACCAGGAGAACCAGCAGCACCAGCTAGGGTTGATTCACTTGAGTAATGAGCTCTCTGGTCCTTGAACTTGTTGTTGTTGAAGGCCGGTTTGAGGTGAGGATGAAGCAGCCAGCATTTGTCCTTGAAATGCCCCTTTCTCTTGCAATGGTCACATACACCAGGGATCCTCCTCTCCTCTGGTTTGTAAGCACCTTTGTGAGCAGTAGCAAGCTCACCTTTCCTTCCAAACAACCCAAAAGATCCCTGCTCCTTTTGGATTTGTGCACACACTTCATCAAGATTGGGAAGAGTTTCTGCCCTTAACATGTGTGTAATCAAACCATTGTAAGCTGGGTTTATGGTTAGCAAGAGAGAAAACACCTTGTCTTGCTCCCTCCTTTCATTTAGAACCTGTGGATCAACTGTTGGTGGCCTCAGCATTTCCAACTCTGCCCACAATGATCTAAACTTCCCAAAATGCTGTTTGAACTCCATATCTTCTTGGCTCAGATTGTTGATGGCCATCTTTACTTCAAACACCCTACTGAGGTTAGACATGTTGCCATAGACCTTGTACAAGGTGTCCCATAAGTCCTTAGATCTCTCACAGTAAGAGTAAGCCTCCAAAAGAGAAGGTTCAAGAGAGCTTTGAAGGATGGACAGAACATGTTGGTCTCCTTGAGTCCATTCTTCATCTTCAAGAGCTGTTTCTTCAACAGCCTCTTCATCAGCCTTAGCCTCAGCTTCAGCTTCACCTTTAGCAGATTCACCTTTGGGCTCAGCCTTCTTCATCTTCATTGGAGCCGTGTCACTTAAGACATGCTTCCACAAGCCTCTTCCACCAAGAGCACTTTTGGCCATCCTAGCCCACACCAAGTAGTTGGCTCCTTTAAGAGTCACTGGAATGATTACCCTTGAGTTCTCCATGACTGAGCAAAGAGGGAGTTTCAAGAGAATGAGTCTTCAAAAGCGTTTAAAACAAGAAGGAAAGAACCGGCAGTGAGATGAACAAAGAACAAGAGAGAATAAGTGAGTAACGCGGAAGAGAGATTAGGTTCAGGAGCTTGTAGGCTCTGATACCATGTTAGAATTAAGAGTCTAGGAGAGATTGAGTGAGTATAAGTGAGTTTAGAGCTAAGAGAAGAAGAGAGAAGTAGAGAGTTCTCGCTAGGGTTTCCTAGAGAGAGAGTATGAGCCGAGAGTGTAACAAGAGAGTATAACTTGGGAATAAGTTCCCTAAAGTGTGTATTGATAAAATGTGTGTTACATGCTTTAAATAGAGAGAGATATCTAGGGTATCCAAGACAACAAAACATTAAACAAAGAAGAACAAGACAAGAGCTTCCTCGGTGAAAGGTGTAACGGCTAGGAGGTTGAAAGCGACAGGACCTAGTTGGTTCCAAGGAGAGAGAAACCTTGTTCTGACCTAGGGATCAGACCTCTGCTCCTCTGATCAGCTCCAAACCTCTTTGTACTATGTTGTGGACATAAACAACTCATTTAACAACCGAGATACATAATTGTTTATGTCCCCAAAGTCCCCAACTTTTCACAACCTTAAACCGGCTCTTCCTTGTGTAACACTTCTTGAATACTTCTTGGATACTTCTTTTATTCTTCAAATCAATACACGTCTCTCTTAAGGTGTGGCCAAAAGAAATGATCGGTCAGAACGGCCATGGTCTTGTCTATTCCGAAGTGTCCCATGAGTCCTCCTCCATGTGCTTCACTGATCAGCAGCTCCCTCATGGATCCCTGTGGAATACAAAGTCTCTTTTCCCTAAACAAATAGCCATTATGAGTATAGAAATAACCTGATGGCGATTTGAGGCATTTTTGATAGATATGGCCGAAATCCGGATCCTCTTCATATGAGTCCTTCATGTGCTCAAATCCTAACACTTTGGCTTCCATTGTTGTGATCAGCATGTGTCTTCTTGATAAAGCATCAGCAACAATGTTGTCCTTTCCCTTTTTGTACTGGATTATGTAAGGAAACGTCTCCACAAACTCTAACCACTTAGCATGCCTCCTCTTGAGTGTTGTCTGCCCTCTCAAATGCTTGAGTGTCTCGTGGTCAGTGTGTATCACGAATTCCTTAGACAGCAGGTAGTGTTGCCACGTCTCCAACGATCTTACTAGTGCATAAAGCTCCTTGTCATATGTTGGATAGTTGAGGCTGGCTCCACTTAGTTTCTCACTAAAATAAGCTACTGGTCGTCCTCCTTGAGTGAGTACAGCTCCAATACCTAGGCCTGAAGCATCACATTCAATCTCAAAGGTTTTATCAAAGTCAGGCAAAACCAAAACAGGTGCATTAGTCAAACGGTCCTTGAGCTGCTGGAAGGCTACGTCTTGAGCTGGCCCCCATGTGAATGCTATGTCCTTCTTGATTACAGCAGTTAGAGGTGCAGCCACTGTGCTGAAATCTTTGACAAATCTTCTGTAAAAACTTGCTAGGCCGTGGAAGCTCCTAACTTGTCCAATAGTTGTAGGAGTTGGCCATTCTTGAATAGCCCTTATCTTCTCTTGATCCACCTGTAAAACCTGTGAACTAACAACAAAACCTAGGAAAACTAGCTCGTTAGTACAGAAGGTGCATTTCTTAAGGTTTCCATAGAGACCTTCCTTGCGGAGTGTTTCTAGTACTAACTCAAGATGTTTAATATGATCATCAAAACACTTGCTATAAACCAGAATATCATCAAAATAAACTACGACGAATTTGCTAATGAAAGCCCTTAGAACCTGGTTCATTAGACGCATAAATGTGCTTGGGGCGTTGGTTAGGCCAAACGGCATGACTAGCCATTCATAGAGGCCTTTCTTGGTCTTGAAGGCTGTCTTCCATTCATCTCCTTCTTTCATCCGGACCTGATGGTAACCACTTCTCAAATCTACCTTGCTGAAGATGGTTGCTCCGTGAAGTTCATCCAGCATATCATCTAGGCGTGGAATGGGGTGTCTATACTTGATGGTGATGTTGTTGATGGCCCTGCAGTCTACACACATTGTCCATGTTCCATCCTTCTTAGGCACTAACAATACAGGCACGACACATGGGCTTAGACTCTCTCGAATATAGCCTTTATATTGACATGGAGATCATAGAAGATCAATGTGCTATTGGTCATGAGAGGTCTTGGAGTAACCAAACTAGAAGAGGTAACTAGAAGAGAAGCATCTGTGAATAGTACCCACAGATGAACAGTAAAAACAGTTTTAGTTACCTTAAGATATTTTGGACTAGCTTCCCTTGTAAGCTAAATATGTGGACAATTATGAGCCACATGTTTTAGGATGAGTCTAACAGCTATTTTCTGTATATTGTAAGGTGGATTTCGAAATTCAAAAGATAAGGAGAATTATTCTCTTCTCCAATTCTCTCTCTAATCTCTCTCTTGTTCTTAGTCTCTTATACTCTCTCTAATATTCTGATCTTGCGATTCCTTGTCTAAATCTTCTATTCTCTAGTTCAGACTCTTAAATTCTAACATGGTATCAGAGCAATAAGCTCTTGTACCTATTCGTTTCCGCATTTTTCTTGTTCTAAAATCTGTTCTTGAAAGCTCGTTCCGGTTCTTGAAACCTTTGAGCTCCTAAGTTATTTGTTTGGCTTGTGTACTCTTGTGTGTGTGTTCTCTGTGAGTTGAGAACTCTTCTGTACAAGCATTTCACCTTGAAAACTCCCTCCTTGCTACAAATCAGTTTCAGCAATGGAGAACTCAAGAGTGGTTATTCCCGTGATTCTCAAGGGCACCAACTACATTGTTTGGGCCAGAATGGTTAAGTCTGCACTTGGAGGCAGAGGTTTGTGGAAGTACATCATGAGGAGCACAGCTCCACAGAAGGTGATGAAGGCTAAAGCTAAGGTTGGAACCGAGGCAGAGGCTAAAGATGGTGATGAGTCTCATGAAGAGGCATATGAAGCTGATAAAGAAGCTTGCATACAAGGGGACCAGAATATGCTCTACATACTTCAAAGCTCACTTGACATGCACCTGTTGGAGGCTTACTCTTATTGTGTGACTTCCAAGGAGCTGTGGGATACTATTGAGAAGGTTTATGGAAATAAATCAAACCTGAGCAGAGTCTTTGAGGTTAAGCTGGCCATGAACAACCTCCAGCAAGAAGATATGGAGTTTAAAGCTCACTTCGGAAAGTTTAGCTCACTGTGGGCAGAGTTGGAGATGTTGAGGCCACCAAGCAGTGATCCTTTGGTGTTACAAGAAAGGAGAGAGCAAGATAAAGTATTTGCTCTTCTGCTCACCTTGAACTCATCTTACAATGGGTTGATTAAGCACATTCTAAGGGCAGACACTCTACCTGACTTGGATGATGTGTGTGGACAAATTCAGAAAGAGCAAGGCTCATTTGGGCTGTTCAAAGGGAAAGGAGAGCTGGTAACTGCCAACAAAGGGGTGTATAAGGCTGATGAGAGGCAGAACTATGGAGGTGACAAGAGAGGAGTCTTGATGTGTGATTTTTGCGAGAAGAGTGGGCATTTGAAAGATAGATGTTGGCGCCTTCACCCAAACCTCAGACCCTCATCTCACAACAACCGGTTTAAAGCTCAAAGGGCAAATTTCTCTTATGGTGCAGCTGGACCAGGTTCTTCTTCAATGCAGCAATATGATGAAGGAAGAGCAATGGTGGTCCATCAAGCTCCAGCCATAACTGATCAGAGTGATGTAGTAAGAAGGTCAGACCTTGAGGCTCTCATCAAAGCTCTCAAGGAAAACTCTGGTATGGTTCTTGGCACTTCACTCTTTGCTTCAAATAAAATCGGACCTTTGATCATTGACTTAGGAGCCTCTCATCATATGATCAGTGACTCTAAATTGATAGAAAACATTAAACCTGCTGGTGGTAATGTTGTGATTGCAAATGGTGATAAGATTCCAATTCAAGGCATAGGAAATCTTAAATTGTTTAACAAAGATTCCACAGCTTTCTATATGCCTAGTTTCACATCTAACTTAGTATCTGTGAAAAGAATAGCTACTGATCTAAATTGCAATGTTGTTTTTAGTCCTAATGATGTTGTGTTTCAGGATATTAAGACAAGTAAGTTGCTTGGGAAAGGTGTAACAAAGAATGAGCTCTACATGATTGAAGACACCAACCCATCTTCTGAATTATCTACTGCTTTTTCTACTTTCATGAGTGTTGATGATTCTGTTTGGCATGCTAGACTAGGTCATCCACACTCTCGTGCGTTAGGGCTCTTATTGCCTAAAGTTTCTTTTAAAAATGATGATTGTGAGGCTTGTATTCTTGGGAAACATTGCAAATCTGTTTTTCCAAGTTCTAAAACTACTTATGAAAGTTGCTTTGATCTCGTTCATTCTGATGTGTGGACTGCCCCTTGTGTGTCTAGAGAGAATCATAAGTACTTTGTCACCTTCATTGATGAAAAATCTAAATATACTTGGATAACCTTGATGCAAACTAAGGATAGGGTGTTAGAAGCTTTTGTGAACTTTCAAAATCATGTTACTAACCATTTGAATGCTAAGATCAAAATATTTAGATCAGACAATGGTGGTGAGTATACAAGTAATGCCTTCAAACAACACTTATCTAAACATGGGATTCTTCATCAAACAAGCTGCCCGTACACTCCACAAGAAAATGAAGTGGCTGAGAGGAAGAACAGACACTTAATGGAAGTGGCAAGGTCCATGATGTTCTACAAGAATGTCCCTAAGAGGTTTTGGGGAGATGCAGTCATGACTGCATGCTACTTGATCAATAGAACTCCTACAAAAGTTCTCAAGGATCAATCTCCATTTCAGGTATTGAACAAAACCCATCCATTAATTGATCACTTACGTGTGTTTGTGTGTCTTTGCTTTGTGTTAATACAAGGAGAACAAAGGGATAAATTGGATGCTAAAAGCACCAAAGCCATGTTCATTGGATATTCTACAACACAAAGGGGATACAAGTGCTATGTGCCTGAAACAAGGAAGGTTTTGATTTCAAGAGATGTGAAATTTATGGAGACAAGAAGTTTCTATGATGAAAAGAACTGGGATAGTTTGAAGGATCTTCCAACATCTCAATCAGACCGGGCTGCTAACCTAAGGAGGATTATGGAAAGCCTTGGGATTAGTATACCTCAACAACCGGCTGCAACAAGTCCTGCTCCTTCAGTACCTGTTTTGCCTTCAGAAGCTCCACAACCTGCCCATCTTTATCATGAGGGGGACACTCAAGAATCAACAAGAACCGCAAGAATATGATTCTTCTACACATGATCAAGCTGGAGTTGAGGAGCATATGGAACACGAGGAAGAACCTGAGGAATTGGATCATCAAAATGAAGAGGAGCCGGTTATGAATGAGGTTATGGATGAGCAACCAGTTCAGCAGCAAGTTCAGACTCTAAGGAGAAGCACAAGGGACAAAAAGGATCCATCAGAATGGAAGAAGACTAGGGTTTACTTCAACAGCAATGCCGTAGCTCATCCCATTCAAGCTGTTTGTAGTTTAGCTCATGTACCTTTGGAGCATCAAGTGTTCATTGGGAAGTTGGATCAAGAACATGTACCAACAACCTATGAAGAAGCAAAGGGAGATAAGAGGTGGATGCAAGCTGTGGACGAAGAGACCAAAGCAATGGAGAACAATGAGACTTGGTATGAATCTGAACTTCCTAGAGGAAAGAAGGACGTGACTTCTAAATGGGTCTTCACCATCAAGTATAGAAGTAATGGAGAAGTGGAGAGATACAAAGCAAGGTTGGTTGCAAGAGGCTTCACCCAAACCTATGGAAAGGATTACTTGGATACCTTTGCACCAGTAGCTAAGCTTCACACAGTTAGGATCATCTTGTCGTTAGCAACAAATCTTGATTGGGAACTTTGGCAAATGGATGTCAAGAATGCATTCCTTCAAGGGGAGCTTGAAGATGACGTATACATGAGACCACCTTCTGGTCTTGAAAGCATTGTGAAACCAGGGAAGGTGTTGAGACTCAAGAAGGCCATCTATGGATTAAAGCAATCACCTAGAGCTTGGTATCATAAACTGAGCTCAACACTTATGCAAAGAGGTTTCAAGAGGTCTGAAGGAGATCATACATTGTTCACTCTTCAAGATCAGGAAGGTATCATTGTCATCCTTGTTTATGTTGATGACATTATTATCGGGGAGTAACAAGTCAGGTATACAAGAAACTAAAGCTTTTCTCAAATCTGTGTTTGATATTAAAGACCTTGGCACTCTAAAGTACTTCCTTGAGATAGAAGTTTGTCGGTCTAATGATGGACTCTTCTTATCTCAAAGGAAGTACACACTTGATTTGTTATCTGAGGCAGGAAAGATTGGATCAAAATTAGCTAAGACACCATTGGAGGAAGGCTACAAAGTCATAAGAGAGGGGGAGCTTGAAGATAAACCGTTTGAGGACATCACTCAATATAGAAGGATGGTTGGTAAGCTCATCTACTTAACCATAACAAGACCTGATTTGTGCTTTGGTGTGAACCAAATAAGCCAACACATGCAAGCACCAAATATGCATCATTGGGACATGGTTGAAAGGATACTCAGATATATAAGTGGTACTCCCGGGCAAGGCATTTGGATGGGTTTCAATCAAAGTACAGAGATAGTTGGGTATTGTGATGCTGATTGGGCAGGAGATAGAGTGGACAGGAGGTCCACTACTGGATATTGTACCTTCATTGGAGGAAACCTTGTTACTTGGAAGAGCAAGAAGCAGAAGATAGTGTCATGTTCTAGTGCTGAAGCTGAGTATAGAGCAATGAGGAAGCTAGCAACAGAATTGGCGTGGATCAAAGCTCTTCTTGTGGATTTGGGGATTGAGACTTCAAAACAAATCACAATGCATTGTGATAACCAAGCAGCCATTCACATTGCCTTGTTGGGATTTCACAATCATGACCATGGTTATCATGTTGAGAAACCTTAGATTGCTCTAAACCTTAGTTTAGAGAGAGAGAGCAAAAGTGAACCCTAAATGCCATGGACCGGTTCTACTTAGCTCTTATCAAGAAAAACTATCTATTTGAGACTTATCCAAGAGCCTGACATCACTTATAGAGTGTGTTTACTCATGAGGATTAATAGAATCAGTAAGTAGAAGGTTTATTCTTGTAATGTCCATGAACATCCGGTTTAATGTTGTCTCTTGAATCAGCTATGGAAGAGCTAATCAGGAGCACAACCAGAAGCATTAAAGCAACCCTAGACCGAGTCTGCTCATGTTTCTTATTGTGTTTGAGTGAGAGACACAATAAGGAAGAAGGAGAACCGAGAGAGAGAAAGAATTGTTTCTGGTTTTCTTATTATCTCTTCTTAATGAATGTGTTACAAGAGATGTCTTTATATAGACACTTTACAATGTGCAACACAAACTAAACTAGGTCTAAACCTAATAAGAAACTCGGTTACAACAAGAGAGAGAGAGTCCCAACGTTCTGAATTCAAACATGTGAGGAGTGAGGTCTTGGTTGCTTGTTCACACTATGATAGTGACATGTCTGAACCGCATGACCACTTCTTTTTGTTTGATTCTTTTATGAGCTGCTGGAGATAGAGACATGTTTATTTTGTGTCTAAAGGAGGGAGAGAGAGTGATAGTGACTTGACCTAAAGCGGTCCACAGCCCACTTCTCACCTCACTTCTCTCTCATGGTTCATTTGATAGCTTATCACTTCCTTAGAGTTGTGATAGGCTGAACCACATCCTCTCCTTTGTCCCACACTCTCTTGGCGTGATAAGGACACTCCCAAGCATAGCCATCTCCTCTTATCCGCAGCTTAGACACATTTGGCTCCTTGAACATATTCAAACATTTGCTTGAATGTTTGCTCCTCTTCTTGCTTCTTTACCAAGTCTCATTTATACACTTGCACAAGTCATTGCTTTGTGCTTCTTCTCACTTCTAGTGTGGACTTCATAGCTCCTTGATGCCTTCATCCTTAGCTTTGCTAAGTGTTGATCCCATCTTTGGTCTTCTTTGTCACACACCAAAGCTCATCCAAGGATAGACTTCTAGGCCTTGTCATTGTGACTTCGGCCATTCCTCCTCCTTGAATGCATCCTCTCTAATACTCCCCCGCAAGCTTGGGCGCCGAGACACTAAAGGACCAGAGGCCAAGCTTGGAGATGCGGGAGCTACCTCATTAAAAACCTCCTTAAGTAAAACCTCTTGGGATAAAACCTTAAGGAGGGAAAAAGAGTATAGCTACAACATCCCCTTGATGTAAGCTTTGACCTTGTTCCTTTGTGCATTTGAATGAGCAGGTTCTTTAGATTGATTTCTCCTTTAGATTGCCTTCTCCATCTTGGATCAAGCTTCTCCATTGGACTAAGCTTCTCCATTGGACCTTTCATGACCTTGCCTCAAGACTTAGCCTTCTTTCTTGTCACTCCTTGAGTTCTCTCCTTGTCACCCAATCTGCCCATGGTCTTACTCCTCCTTTAGGCCTCCTAATGAACCTTCACATGAAAGATTCAAAGAAGACTTGTTAAAGTAAAATGCCATGAGTTTAAGTATATGATTAAGCAATAGATACGTAACACAAGTTGATTTTTATTGACTTAATGAAGACTTAATAAAAACAGTGAGAGTTTAGGAGTTTAGCCTTTTAGGAGTTGAGGTTTAGTCTTCCTTTGGACATGGTGGGACTTTGAAACCTTGTGCATATCTCACTGGATTTTTGCACATCCAATCTTAGCCCTTCTTCTTCACACCAAGACTCTTGATTTGAGCTGATTCAACGCCTATCACTAGCTTGCAACTCCTTCTTGGTCTGCTCCACTTAGTGATTCCCGGTTCTAACATCAATCAAGGTGTTGTTGCTTCTGGTTTTAGGAGTTCCTCTAGGGTTTACTCCATTTCTTTGAGGTTTAACACCTCCCCCGGACTATTAAGCCTTCCACAAGCTTGTTGGCTTTAGACCTAGCCTTTAGCCACGCCTTTAACCTTTCCTTAAGCCCACATGACGTCGGAAGCACCATTGAGATGTGAGTTGGTTCATCAGTTGTATAACCGGTTCTAGCTCCTCTTCTTTGGCTGCTCCTTGATGACTTCTCTTGTGACCTTTGGAGCTATGTGAAGCCTTAACAGCCTTGATGGGTTGTTCAACTTGTAGCCTCCCTTTAGTATGGACACCTTAACCACCTTTTGTTAGCTTCAGATTAAGCACACCAAGCCTTGAACCCAAGCTTCCATCACTGCCTCTTCTTGAAATAGCTTCAATACTTGATTATCCAAGAAATCAGTGTGAGCTTTCCCTTGACTAACTTGTTGCAGCAGCTACTGGACACCATTTTCTCCTTGGGTAAGCTCAAGACCAGGTGGTACAGCCACTTAGAAACTGAACTCCAGCCCTTTTGTAAATTGTCCTCACTAGTAGATTCATCATTCCACCTAAAAACACCAAGAGAACACACAACAATCCTCAAAATAACACAGCTTTGATCAGGAGCTATGTACTCTGATTTTTTAAGTCATTGTGAGCTAAGGAGCTTCAAGGACAGAACTCAGAGAGAATGAGTGAAGTATAGTAACCAGAGAATGAAAGAAAATGCAGAAAATGAGAGAATGAATGAATGAACACATAAGCTCAGATTAAGAGATTATGTGCAGAGAATGAGAGTATAAATGAATGAGAGAATGAAGGGAAAGTTCAGGGACTGAGTTTTGCTCAGTTTGAGCTTTTGGTTTTCAGAACATTGACTGAGTTTTGCTCAGTTTATTCTCTGAATTTTGCGGAAGCTTAGAGTGAGAAAGGTACAGAGTTTTGTTCAGTTTTTCTCTGGTTTTTGAGCTTGATTCAATCCTAGAATCTTATGCTCTGATACCATGTTGGGATTTCACAATCATGACCATGGTTATCATGTTGAGAAACCTTAGATTGCTCTAAACCCTAGTTTAGAGAGAGAGAGAGCATAAGTGAACCCTAAATGCCATGGACCGGTTCTACTTAGCTCTTATCAAGAACAACTATCTATTTGAGACTTATCCAAGAGCCTAACATCACTTATAGAGTGTGTTTACTCATGAGGATTAATAGAATCAGTAAGTAGAGGGTTTGTTCTTGTAATGTCCATGAACATCCGGTTTAATGTTGTCTCTTGAATCAGCTATGGAAGAGCTAATCAGGAGCACAACCAGGAGCATTAAAGCAACCCTAGACCAAGTCTGCTCATGTTTCTTATTGTGTTTGAGTGAGAGACACAATAAGGAAGAAGGAGAACCGAGAGAGAGAAAGAACTGTTTCTGGTTTTCTTATTATCTCTTCTTAATGAATGTGTTACAAGAGATGTCTTTATATAGACACTTTACAATGTGCAACACAAACTAAACTAGGTCTAAACCTAATAAGAAACTCAGTTACAACAAGAGAGAGAGAGAGTCCCAACGGTCTGAATTCAAACATGTGAGGAGAGAGGTCTTGGTTGCTTGTTCACACTATGATAGTGACATGTCTGAACCGCAGGACCACTTCTTTTTGTTTGATTCCTTTATGAGCTGCTAGAGATAGAGACAGGTTTATTTTGTGTCTAAAGGAGAGAGAGAGTGATAGTGACTTGACCTAAAGCGGTTCACAGCCCACTTCTCACCTCACTTCTCTCTCATGGTTCATTTGATAGCTTATCACTTCCTTAGAGTTGTGATAAGCTGAACCACATCCTCTTCTTTGTCCCACACTCTCTTGGCGTGATAAGGACACTCCCAAGCATAGCCATCTCCTCTTATCCGCAGCTTAGACACATTTGGCTCCTTGAACATATTCAAACATTTGCTTGAATGTTTGCTCCTCTTCTCGCTTCTTTACCAAGTCTCATTTATACACTTGCACAAGTCATTGCTTTGTACTTCTTCTCACTTCTAGTGTGGACTTCATAGCTCCTTGATGCCTTCATCCTTAGCTTTGCTAAGTGTTGATCCCATCTTTGGTCTTCTTTATCACACACCAAAGCTCATCCAAGGATAGACTTCTAGGCCTTGTCATTGTGACTTCGGCCTTTCCACCTCCTTGAATGCATCCTCTCTAATACTCCCCCGCAAGCTTGGGCGCCGAGACACTAAAGGACCAGAGGCCAAGCTTGGAGATGCGGGAGCTACCTCATTAAAAACCTCCTTAAGTAAAACCTCTTGGGATAAAACCTTAAGGAGGGAAAAAGAGTATAGCTACAACATCCCCTTGATGTAAGCTTTGACCTTGTTCCTTTGTGCATTTGAATGAGCAGGTTCTTTAGATTGCTTTCTCCTTTAGATTGCCTTCTCCATCTTGGATCAAGCTTCTCCATTGGACTAAGCTTCTCCATTGGACCTTCCATGACCTTGCCTGAAGACTTAGCCTTCTTTCTTGTCACTCCTTGAGTTCTCTCCTTGTCACCCAATCTTCCCATGGTCTTACTCCTCCTTTAGGCCTCCTAATGAACCTTCACATCAAAGATTCAAAGAAGACTTGTTAAAGTAAAATGCCATGAGTTTAAGTATATGATTAAGCAATGGATAAGTAACACAAGTTGATTTTTATTGACTTAATGAAGACTTAATAAAAACAGTGAGAGTTTAGGAGTTTAGCCTTTTAGGAGTTGAGGTTTAGTCTTCCTTTGGACATGGTTGGGACTTTGAAACCTTGTGCATATCTCACTGGATTTTTGCACATCCAATCTTAGCCCTTCTTCATCACACCAACACTCTTGATTTGAGCTGATTCAACGCCTATCACTAGCTTGCAACTCCTTCTTGGTCTGCTCCACTTAGTGATTCCCGGTTCTAACATCAATCAAGGTGTTGTTGCTTCTGGTTTTAGGAGTTCCTCTAGGGTTTACTCCATTTCTTTGAGGTTTAACACCTCCCCCGGACTATTAAGCCTTCCACAAGCTTGTTGGCTTTAGACCTAGCCTTTAGCCACACCTTTAACTTTTCCTTAAGCCCACATGAAGTCGGAAGCACCATTGAGATGTGAGTTGATTCATCAGTTTTATAACCGGTTCTAGCTCCTCTTCTTTGGCTGCTTCTTGATGACTTCTCTTGTGACCTTTGGAGCTATGTGAAGCCTTAACAGCCTTGATGGGTTGTTCAACTTTTAGCCTCCCTTTAGTATGGACACCTTAACCACCTTTTGTTAGCTTCAGATTAAGCACACCAAGCCTTGAACCCAAGCTTCCATCACTGCCTCTTCTTGAAACAGCTTCAATACTTGATTATCCAAGAAATCAGTGTGAGCTTTCCCTTGACTAACTTGTTGCAGCAGCTACTGGACACCATTTTCTCCTTGGGTAAGCTCAAGACCAGTGGGTACATCCACTTAGAAACTGAACTCCAGCCCTTTTGTAAACTGTCCTCAATAGTAGATTCATCATTCCACCTAAAAACACCAAGAGAACACACAACAATCCTCAAAATAACACAGCTTTGATCAGGAGCTATGTACTCTGATTTTTTAAGTCATTGTGAGCTACGGAGCTTCAAGGACAGAACTCAGAGAGAATGAGTGAAGTATAGTAACCAGAGAATGAAAGAAAATGCAGAAAATGAGAGAATGAATGAATGAACACATAAGCTCAGATTAAGAGATTATGTGCAGAGAATGAGAGTATAAATGAATGAGAGAATGAAGGGGAAGTTCAGGGACTGAGTTTTGCTCAGTTTGAGCTTTTGGTTTTGAGAACATTGACTGAGTTTTGCTCAGTTTATTCTCTGAATTTTGCGGAAGCTTAGAGTGAGAAAGGGACAGAGTTTTGCTCTGTTTTTCTCTGGTTTTTGAGCTTGATTCAATCCTAGAATCTTATGCTCTGATACCATGTTGGGATTTCACAATCATGACCATGGTTATATTAGAGAGGATGCATTCAAGGAGGAGGAAAGGCCGAAGTCACAATGACAAGGCCTAGAAGTCATTCCTTGGATGAGCTTTGGTGTGAGACAAAGAAGACCTAAGATGGGATCTACACTTAGCAAAGCTAAGGATGAAGGCATCAAGAGGCTATGAAGTCCACACTAGAAGTAAGAAGAAGCACAAAACAATGAGACTTGTGCAAGAGTATAACCGAGACTTGGGAAAGAAGCAAGAAGAGCCAAAGGTGTGAATGAAGTGAGATAAGAGGAGCAGGCTATACTTGGGAGTGTTTATCACGACCAAGAGAGTGTGGGACAAAGGAGGAGAAGAGCTTCAGCTTATCATGATGTCTTCCTCAGCTTATCACAAGAATAAAATGTTGATAAGCTATCAAAGGAGGAGATAAGAGAGGAGTGAGAAGTGTGGACCGAATAAAATGTTGATAAGCTATCAAAGGAGGAGATAAGAGAGGAGTGAGAAGTGTGGACCGTTTAGGTCATGTCACCATCATCTAAAGAAGCGTGACTCTCTCTCCTCAGACCACAAGGACCGCCTGTCCCTCTCTCATCAGAACCAAAGGAATCAAACAAAAAGAAGTGGTCCACGGTTCAGACATGTCACCATCAAGTCTGAACAAGAAACAAGACCACTCTCCCACATGTTTGAATTATGACCGTTGGAACACATCTCCTCTCTTGTTTAAGTCCGAGATTCTTATTTGGTTATGCTCATTTTATGTTTGTGTAAAGCATTGTAGAAGGTCTATATAAGGACCTGATAGGTGTAGTTTTATCCCTATTCTACTGCAAGTGCACAGTTAATGCAATCGTAGTATATAAGGTATCGAATCCCACAAGGACTCTCAGTCACACAATAGATTATTAGTAGTTCAAATTTAATTAAGCGAAACAGGTGTGAAAACAGTAAATGAAATAGCGAACGAATAAAGTGAGTTTGTAAGCAAGAAGGCGAAGTGTTAGGTTTCAGGAGTTCTCAGGAAATCAGGAACGCAAGCAATCAATCTATCTAGATCTAATCAATAACTGTTCTAGAACTCAAACACGGATATTGAATTAACCAAATTCCTTTGCGATAATTCTCTAAGTCTAAGTGCAGCAAACCAAACTTTCGTTTGCGAGAACTAACAGATTAAACCAGCTTTAATTCCAAGTTTGATATGTTCACAATTAACCTAAACCAAACTTCCATTTGCGAACAGTTTAATTGCTTATCTAGGTTCTTTCTAGTTAAATTAACCAACTTCCGCTGCATTAATCAACCTAACATCATAATTCTGATTAGCTACTTCAGATTAAGCATTAAGAACAACTTAGATAAAGAACTAGCAGATATTAATCCCTACAGATTAATTAAACTATAATTCTCTGAAATCCCTAATGAGAATCCTTCAACCTAACATGTAAACTACTCAGACATATTCATCGAGACATGGTTAAAAACCCTAAAATCCATGGTATATCAACTCCCCCACACTTAGCTCTTGCTTGTCCTCAAGCAAAACAAAGAACTAAATGTAGTCAAGAGGTTTGAAAACTTTCAGAAACTCTTTTCGTCATAGAAGCAACAACACTCAGATTCCCCTTAGTAAACCACTGCAAGAATCAATCACAGGATATCAAGACCAACATGTACTTCCCCCACACTTAGCAACTGTCCTAAGTAAACTCCACAATCACATTCAAGCATTCAAATTCTCCCTACTGACTTCTGCAAGTATTTAAGTGCGGTCTCACCTAAGGAGTATCGATCAAAGGGCACATGGATTCTTACCTTATCAGCTCTAGACCACCATACTATCTTTCTCTAGTCCCTTTCTTCTCTTTTCCTTCCTTAACAACTGATTTTTCCCACATTGGGTATCATTTTTTTTTTTTATCAGTGTTCTTCCCGTTATGGGGTGTACTTTGGACACATTCCATGGATCGCATAAAAGATAATAGTGTTTGCTACTATTCCCATGACCACTTCGGAGTTACCAACTCATCCTCAGTTTATTATCTTTTTTTTTTTTTACTTTATGGAAGGGGAGAAGGGAACTAAATGGGATAGGTTGACAGGCTGTGTCAGAACTAACAGGGAATCCGACACAGAGTATACCAAGCCCTTAGGTGAGAAATCTAAGTCAGTATTAAGGTTTGAAGTCAGTAAAAGGATCCTCTGATACCTGAAGTGATGTGGGTGTTCCCAGTAGGTTGATCTGTGTCTGGGTTTTCTAATAGTCAGAGATAGATCCTGCAACTTCATCCCAATGGTTACTTAAGTTCCTGCAAGTCTTGTAAATCTTCTCAGAAAATCATAGTTTCTTACTTAAACAATTTTGACTCAATAAAACAAAATTTTTTGAAAATGGACTGACTCTTAAAAAAATAGAAAGATAAACGTCAGTAGCACCTCCCCCACACTTAAGACACACTGTCCCCAGTAGTGTCAAGCGAAGGATCGGTAAAAATAACTAAAAATTGTTAATGGATGTTTGAGTTCTGTCGTATTTTACCTCTGTCGCTCAAGCACCGATCGTTGCACTAAGTGCATCGATCGTTGCTATGCGATTTTTCGTTGAGTGTCGATCGTTGCTCATAGCAGCAACGATCGTTGCAATGCGTGTATCAGATCAGTCAGCAAGTTAGCAGGTTAGTCCGTTGGAATCTATCAAATTTCGAATCCTGCAAGCTGGAAACACTGGAAACAAAGTAAAATCGAAGCAAATAGCGTAGCATGTCAAACATAACATCCAAAAACAAAAGCATCCTAAGAATCAAAAGGAAAAAGTGCAAAGAGAAATAAGAAAAGGATAAAAAGTACAGAACCGAAAGTCTGAAAACGGAGATCAATCTCACTCGCTCACATCATCTATCCCACCATATCGCTCATCGTCACTGGCTGCCTCAGCTATGCGATCAGTACCGCTCGAAGAAGTAGGAGTCGGGGATCGTCGTCTGCGTCTAGAAGGTCCTGGAACGGGCTGGTGAACCTGTGGCTGTCTCCTGCAAGTGCAGCCTCGCATCCACTCCCAGAATGTCTTACATATCCCATCACTACGCTCTCTCCACTCAGCCTCAGACATACTACCGTAGGGCACTGTCATCTCAGGATAAGGACCCATCTCAGCAGCAGGCGCAGGTGTAGAGGAGGATGAAGCTCTCGTAGAAGGCTCTCCCAGCGGATGAGCCATAGTAGGCACTGCGCGTCGAGCTCTGGCAGGAGGGCGGAAACTCAGAGCATCAATGGTATCAATCTGAGTCAACCTAGCAGCAGGAAGATCAATACCATACTGTGTATCCTCAGGGTCGAAGTAAACCCACACTCGCCCCTCCTTCAGCCACGTAGCACTCTGCAAGTGGCTGAGATCCAGGAACTCTCTCTCAGTAACGCACTCTGTATCCCCCATAGGTATCCTGCAGTGTCTGAAAATAGGAGTAAGAAGACTCCCTACTGTCTCCTTGCGCACACCGTCATAAGGCTTCTTCTGCAGCTCGCAAAGATGATGGGCAAATAAAGCTCCCAGGTTGACTTTCTTAGCTAGGTCTCTCACATCGGTACCCCTGAACTGCTCCCTCAGTCCTCTGAATAGAATCTCCAACTCATTCTTGCGCATCTTGTTTGCCTCATGCTTGCACAATAGTGTGCGTCCCAAGATACGCAAGACATACCTGAGGGCCGGATGCCTGACCTGAATCACCGGTGTAGTCCGTGAGTGATACCTGTAGGGAATCCGAGCCAATTCTACAGATTCAGAATTCTCGTGAGTTCCCGATAGCCTAGGATCTAGGCTCTAGTTAATTGAATCATGATCTCACCTCGTGATTACCTGGTGTTTGGCAGCGGAAGATTGATCAGGTAGCACGAGATCTATTGCCCCTCAGATGTTGCGCCTCTATCGTAGTCCACACGCACACAAGCTGGAATCCGCCGGGTTGCTAGCGCCGGTGCTCGGATCTCTTTGGGACCTTAGTTTCTAGAGGAAGAGCTTCTGTTTTCTCCCTGAGAAAACTGTCTGGGCGGCCAGGCTTAACTTAGGTCGAAATTATAAAATCAATTATATATATATCGACTCTGTCATAAACCGAGACATCAGTTTCGGTTTCGCCACTGTGTCGACCGACACATCCACTGGTGTCGATCGACACAAGTCTTGTATCGACCGACGCACCTAATGGTGTCGATCGATACACCTTTTTGAAACTCAATTCGATGTGCATCTAATACACATCGATCAGACCATATGCCAATGATCAATCCCATGGAGAGTATATCCAACTTGCTTAGGTGTGTGACCCTGTAGGTTCACACGATACTGGAAATGAGTTACAACTCATTTGTCATAAGCGGTTTCTAGCAAAACGTTATGACTACCCAGTACCACATGAATTGTCCGATCTCGACAATACAACTATCTCTAGAGTTCGTACAATGTGATTTCAGGACATAATCCCAACAATCTCCCACTTGTACTGGAATCTCCTATTCCTATAATCCCTTCGTCTCTATATCTCGATATGGCATAAGGCAAGAGACTGTGTCATCCTTATTATAGCCAACATCATGTTCATCGAACTTCTGATCTATACTGATAAACAAACGACTGACAATCAACTCGTTTGAGCACGGCCATGCATTTTCTCAGTATCAAATCTTCGATGGGCCCTGAGATATTTATCTCCCGTTATACAGGAGGGACAAATCCCATTTTGTTCCATCCCTGTTTCTACACATATTTCATGATACGTCGGAACAATGCCGTTATAGCCGCCAGTTACGGAACGACGTTTGACAAGGTCAAAGCGCACCAATTCATATGCTAGAAAGCATGATGAACTCAGGTCTAAGGATTATACTCTATAGTCGTAATGAGAACCTCCCATGACACTTATATATAACTATCCTGTGGAGTTCTCATTAAGCGGATCATGTCCGATCATATGTTCACCAACATATATCTATGTGACTGACTGTGATAATCATATCACTGACTCCATGAAACTTAGTCCAACAGTCACCTCACATACTAGTCTGCGCGGTTGTTAGTGTCCCATTTTAACAACCTTGACTAGGGACAATCATAATTTATGTCATCTTTTACTTATAGGGTTTCATGATCAAGTCTTCAACTTGATGACCTATAAGATGACCATAAAGTACTTTGGGACCATTATTTAATTATCCAATAATTAAATAATACTGATGTCAGTTTTAACTTACACAAACATTGCCAAAGCATGTCTATGTAAAGTTTACAACATAACTAAAATAACTCCCACTAGAATCAAGATCATCTTTTCAGATATCTTACACCTACAGCAAGAGAATAAATTCCGTGCTTAGGTTGTGGGAGAGAGTGCGGTGCTATTGCTTGAAACAATTTCAACAAATTACACCGCCATTCAGATAAAAGCACTATTCTACGGTCTACTGCTTGGAGCCTTTCCAACAGTTAGCACCGCTATTCAGACAAAAAGACATAACCAGGTGGGACCCGGGAGTCGTCTTTGTCCGACTAACTACTTTCAACTGGTTCGTCACTTTATCAGTTCACCACGAACCTATCCTTAGTGTTTCTCAACACTTGGGATATTTCTGGTAACTATTCAGTGACTATTACCGGAGTACCTTGATATTTTCTCGTCATGCTTTATGCTTAAGCTGCATTTAGACGAGCGCAAAATATGGCATTCATGATGGATTCTATTGCATCAGCATAAGTAATCACACTCATTAATACTAGTTCAGACAGTGTTCAAAACACTTCTTCTTGCTAATATTGTTACCAGCTCAGCCAGTGTCCAAGACACTTCATCTTGCTTAGATTATTGCCATAAGACCTTTGGTATGAAGCCATTCTTGGAATCAAGCACCTTAGAACTGTCCAATACCTTATGAACATAAGGATTTTGACACGATCCAATTAGCCTACTTAATCTATGTCAATAGATTCTTATTCCAAGAATTCATTCGGCTACTCCCATGTCTATCGTTTAAGTTTGACTTCCGACCCAAATCTTGACAAGACTTTAGCGTCGGAACGTCGTTTGTGAGATTCAAGTATGTTAACAACACACTGTGTGAGGATTGCTATTACGCTCCCACTAGTCTTCTTGTGAACGCATAGTTTCTTTTCTTTCTGATCAAGTCAAAGCCTTTGACCACATTATCAGAATGTTGATTCCAACTCCAAGATGTCTGCTTCAATCCAGAAATGGATCGGTGAAGCTAACATGCATACCTAGCCAATTTTCGGAGTTGGGGCTCACCATCGCTTCTTTGAATTTCGCATGTTCGTCACTTTTCAATGATCAGCAGATCACGACAATAGGTTACGAGATATCACTCTCGAGTTAGTGACGGATCCTTTCGGATCTGCGAATTTCAGGCTCCACAGGTGCAGATCCTACAGCACTTTGTAGATCTCACCGCTGCTCTTCCTTATCAGGTCGAGCAGCTTACTGTGTTTATCGAATTTCTTCGATGTTACTTTTACTCCCACTGTTCCTTTTGAAAGTATCACCTTTCTTAAAAGACACAGTTCTGGGCAACAAAAGCACTAAGCCTTGGTTTCCTCAGGATAACCAGCGAGGTAGAACTTATTAGATATGGATTCAAGTTTGTTTGTTGACTACTGTCTTACACAAACCTTGCAATCCCAATTAATCAGAAAAACAAATTTGGAAATCACCCAGTCCACATCCAATGTGGTGTTTTTCACTGATTCTGATAGAAACCCTTTTAGCGTGAACATAAACATTTCAGAACGTATTCTTAAATGGTTATGGAAGATTCATGTGATTCATCATTAATCGAATCATGTCTCATAAGATCTGATTCATTCTTTCAGATGATCACCCATTTCTTGACTCTAGTATTTTCCTCCGCGATTCAATCGAGGATCTCAATACTTCTGTCAAACTGGTTCTACACTTCATCTTGGAACTCCCTTAAGGGATTCCAGCTTGTGTCTCATCAAATGAACACAGCCATGCTTATTGAATCCATCAATAAAGTAATGAAGTACAGAATATTTCCTTTGGCAATAATGCTAGTTGGGCCGCATACATCAGTATGTGTAGGGCCCAATAAGCCTCTGGCCCGTTTCCTTTTAGCTCTGCTAAATGGGCCTTAGTCATTTGGTCCAGCAAGCAGGATTCATGTCTCAATTGATTTACAATCAAATGAGTCCAAAACATATGGATTTACTGAATCCGCTTCACTCTTGTGGTTAAATGACTATACCAAAGAAAATCGAGTTTGAGTCATCAGACTTAAACCTTTAGTATTTGTGTTATATTTAACTTCTGTTGGTTTAAGATATAAAACCCATTCCAAACGGGGTGCTACCATAGAATATTTCATTAAGATCTAAAGAACAAAACTTGTTTTTTATCAAAATGAAAAACATCCAAATTCTCAAAAGAAAATGAAAGACATTTCTGCACAAGGCAGATACATAGTAGCAATTACTTAATTTCTAAAACCAAGTATGAAAGGCTCCTACAAGTGTAGAATCTCTACGGCTCATGCAGCAACCATTGCTTCATACCAGGCACGCAGTTCCACTTGTCCTTTCTTCAACGTTCTACTGTCGCTTAGGTCCTGCATATTTCCAAAATATCAGTACCACAACTAGTATCCAATACTTATGTAGAACTTGAATTAATAACACAATACCTGAAGTAGAAGTACCATACATCTTCTCCATCTCTTGTGAATCTTCCAAGAATTTTATGCAATCTCTCTTCCAATGCCCCAACTCATTACAGTAGAAGCACTTACTAACACCAGATGGGCTTGACTTGGGCTTAAAAGATGACACATGCTTATCCTGATTCCAAATCTGGATGGCCCAGCCTCTACCCTTGCCAACACAAGATTCCTCAAATCTTTTACCCCTTATGATGTCATACTCTGCTGTTTTGAGCATACCATGCAGCTCAGTCAACGTCTTCGTCAAGCCTTTCTTGATATAGTTCTTAACGAACTTGTCATAGCTTGACGGCAGTGACTGCAGAATGATGTCAGTAGCCAACTCTAAGCTGACAGGACATCCCAGTCTCCCCAGGTTATCAACGTAACCCATCAGTTTAATGACATGAGGACTGACTGGAGCATCTTCTGGTAGTTTGCACCCAGTGAGAGACTTCACCATCTGGAATCTCTCAACTCGTGCCAAATCCTGAAACTTCAGTTTCAGACTGGTGATCATCTCTATTGGCGACTCCATGTTCTCATACTGACTCTTCAAGTCTGAGTTCATGGTAGCCAACATCAGACCACGCACATCTACCACATCCATATAATGCTTATTCCAAGCATTATACACTGCACGCGAGCGATTGGTCCCAAGCCTTTCTGGAAGAGCTTTCTCAAGGACATAGTCCTTGCTCTCCTGCTTGAGAATGAATCTCAGATTCCGATACCAATCCAGGAAGTTGGATCCATTTAACTTGTCCTTCTCAAGGACGGATCGCAACGAGAAAGTAGTCATAGACATAAGCTGAAATCCAAGAAAAACAGAGATTTAGTTATGTATATGATGAGAATTCTTATTTAATAAGAAAACTCGCATTATATTCAAACAATGTTTCCTCTATGAATATAATGATCCAAGATCCTCAGATTACTAAAATTTGAGTGGGCGACTCGCCGTTATTCATACTTTAGTTTTCTAGGTAAGCAAATCATTGCTAATTGTAACTAGTACAACTCTTGGTTGTGGATGAGACAAATATGTCTAATCCACTCTGATGTCTCCGAGCCCAGAACTTCCGACAGCCCAGTCAAGTAAACCAATCTCTATGTCTAGTGATCATTGACAGTCGCACTGCAATTCTATCAATGATCACCTGCCTTGCTCATGTCACTGTGGATATCAAGGACTCCAAGATTATCCAACAATGAAACGAGTTTTCACAGCAGACAAGATTGGGCAAGACATCAAGGTTTCTTGATATTTAGTTGAGGAAACTAAACCCAAAAGTTTAGCAAATCAATTTCTTAGGTCATGTAATTGTTGATGTTAATGCACTGCAAGTCCATCAATGTTATTACCTGCCTTACACATGCAATTGTGGACACCAAGCTCTTGGCTAGACATCACACAACGAAATGAGTCTTGACAGTTGACCATATTGAAGCTAAGCTTTAATCAAGGTTTTGGTCGAGTTTGGTTTCTGCAAATTCAAGGTTCAATAACCAGAATTCCGAGCACTGTGTCGATCGACGCAGACTCTGTCTGTCGATCGACATAACCAAACAAAACCGGATTTCAATGACCTAAACCGTAGATAGTTCTTGATAACCGGTCCAATTCAATTAAACCGACTTATCTGATAAAACTGATCTTAATCAATCGGTTCATTCTAATTGGGATAATCAGTTCAATCCAATTGAACCAATTCATCCAATTTGAACCGTTTAAACCAGTTTCAACTAATTGCGATAATCAGTCCAATTCCATTGAACCGTTTTATCCAATCAAACTGATTCAAAACATCGGTTTATGCTGATTGAGATAATCAGTTCAATCCAATTGAACCAATTCATCTAATTTAAACCGATCTATTCGGACTTAACCAAGCATGATAACCGGTCCAATCCAATTGAACCGATTAACCATTCGCTTGGTCTGTGTCGACCGACACTAACCTGTGTCGATCGATACGTGACCGAATCTGCTCTGTGTCGACCGACACTCAACCTGTGTCGATCGACACAGAAGGCTTTCGGTTTTTCTTCGCGAAAAACCCTAGCCGCCGAATCTTGTCGTTTTCGTCGTTCTGTGTCGACCGACACACCTAGTGTGTCGATCGACACTGTGCGAAAACACAGACTCGAGCTTGATCGAAATTGATCTGACCTGTTCAATCTAAACAACTTGTTCTAGCGAATCTAAATCATCAAATTCAATAAACAGGTCTGATTCAATGATAAAACCCTAAGGCTCTGATACCACTGTAGGGAATCCGAGCCAATTCTACAGATTCAGAATTCTCGTGAGTTCCCGATAGCCTAGGATCTAGGGTCTAGTTAATTGAATCATGATCTTACTTCGTGATTACCTGGTGTTTGGCAGCGGAAGATTGATCAGGTAGCACGAGATCTATTGCGCCTCAGATGTTGCGCCTCTATCGTAGTCCACACGCACACAAGCTGGAATCCGCCGGGTTGCTAGCGCCGGTGCTCGGATCTCTTTGGGACCTTAGTTTCTAGAGGAAGAGCTTCTGTTTTCTCCCTGAGAAAACTATCTGGGCGGCCAGGCTTAACTTAGGTCGAAATTATAAGATCACTTATATATATCGACTCTGTCATAAACCGAGACATCAGTTTCGGTTTCGCCACTGTGTCGACCGACACATCCACTGGTGTCGATCGACACAAGTCTTGTATCGACCGACGCACCTAATGGTGTCGATCGATACACCTTTTTGAAACTCAATTCGATGTGCATCTAATACACATCGATCAGACCATATGCCAATGATCAATCCCATGCAGAGTATATCCAACTTGCTTAGGTGTGTGACCCTGTAGGTTCACACGATACTGGAAATGAGTTACAACTCATTTGTCATAAGCGGTTTCTAGCAAAACGTATGACTACCCAGTACCACATGAATTGTCCGATCTCGACAATACAACTATCTCTAGAGTTCGTACAATGTGATTTCAGGACATAATCCCAACAATACCGTCCACCACCAATGTACTGCCAAAACTGTGCAGCCTCTGCTGGTTCCCATGGAAGGGACAAATCGGTGCGTGGCTGCTCAATGCTAAACCCATAGATCTTACAGATATCGAGAAGGGGCAATCGATACCTGGCGCCTAGGCACATGAAAGTAAAAGTGCCTCCTTGAGCATTCCTGCTCTCCGGGTTCGGGTATACAACCCTGCATGTGGCAAGCAACTGCCTCACCAGCTCTGGGTATAGATCGTAAGGCTGCATTGGCATTGTCCCCAGACCAATGCCTCTGCACAGCTCCATAACCTGTCTGTCTATGCCGAGACCATGACAAGTCGAGTAGTCCGCAAACTTGGTTGGCGCTATCTCCATGCCACACCAAGTCGAGTAGGCAGCTTTAGCTTTTCCCGGTGTAAGCTTTCTCCACCAACTATAGCTTTCTGTATCATCCTGAGGGTTGTTGATTACCTGAGTTTGTAGAATGTAGAGGTCAAAGCGATCCTCATACATCGACACAACTGCTTCCATATTCTGATGCAACCACTGATATAGAGCTACCTACCAAGTAGAAATGAAATCTTTGTCAATGAGAGATGAAATGTAAACACAAGGGGAACGTTTTTGTTTTACCTCGTTACGTAGCTTTTGGAGTGCTCTACTAGAAAGGTTACAGATATCTAATCCGCCACTATTCATTTCATTTGAAAACTTGCTGTCTACAGAAATGAGCTCTAGATAGATGCTAGCGACACCATCTGCTAAAGTTATCATGAAATCTTCCAGAATGGCAACTCCGTGAGTGCGAAACAAGCTAAGGTCGTAGCAAGAAGCTTTCCCGGAAGATCCAAATCTATTGAAATATAAGAATTCTGCAAACAAATCCTCCTTGCCTGATTTTCTTATTTTGTCACACATAGCGTCCTTTTCGTTTAGCATTTTGATCAGCAAAGTAGTAATCGACTGCACATCACGGGATAGATTCTGGAGTTACATTGCTAATCAGACGTACTCGTCCCAGTACTCGTGTAGCGGCCTCTCTGTGAAATCAGACGTAGTGAGCATCTTCTTGATACCCTTGCCCCAGTTGCGATCAGTCTGAATCTGAGCCTTATCTGCTCTTGGCCATGGTGGCCCAATGGTCGCATGAACCAACTGATATGGCTCTGGAGGATCAGAATCCCTGTGTAGCCACTCTGGTGGCGGAATGTACTGTCGTGAGGCGCTTGCGGCTGTTGCTCTGCGCTTGCGGGGTTGATCCTGAGTTGCCATCTGCAAAACAGAAATTTAAGCAAATTAGTCACGGCAAACTCTCTGTGAAATCGTCGTGCAACGACCGTTGCACTAAGGCAGCGATCGTTGCAAGGCGATTTCGTGTACTCGAACATTTCCCCAGAATCGTCGAGCAACGACCGCTGCACAAGTGCAACGATCGTTGCTGGGCGATTCTGGCCGCAATCAACAGTCAATAAAATCGTTCCAAAATCGTGAAATCAATCGCAAAATCGACAACAATCCATCACTAAACAACCTAAAGCATAATCATTTCAGCATGCATTCATCAGTTTTGATCCAAAATTCCCAATTTCTAAAACCCTAAAAGTGGAATCCGAAAATTATCAAATAGAAGTACATTACCTTGATTCCGTGAGAAATGGGTAGGAGAAATAGATTGGGGATGTGAAAATAAGTGAAATAATGCTTTGAATCAAAGAAATCGATGAAGAAACGATGATTTTTGGTTTTGGCTCTCGGTGTTATCGGCGGCGAGAAATGGAGAAGAAAAAGGAGAAGAAGGGTTTAAGGTAACTTACCTTGGTCGTGGGTGCAACGATCATTGCATGACAGCAACGATCGATGCTGGTTGAACTTGATCGGTTCCGGTTTAGCGCGACATACCTTAATTTTTGATTTAAACCAATTGCAACGACCGTTGCACAAGTTAGCAACGATCGTCACACATCTCCAGACTTTGTGTTCTGTATCTAAAAACTAGCAGAAACAAATAAAAACGTGAAATCCTAAGAAAAACACCAAAAATAAAAAGGAAAAACAAATAAACCTAACAGTGGGTTGCCTCCCACTCAGCGCTTGTTTTAAGTCATTAGCTTGACTTTTTGGAAAGAGGTCAGACTCATGGAGGTTTCAACAGAGACTTTGAGTGTCTCTGTGAATGCCTTATCATCCATGGTGGTGTGTAAGCAGTAGCAGCATGATGTCGTCCAAGGAACGTAGGAAGGAATGTAGGGTGGGATCGACATTTGGGTGGTTTAAAGCTCTTTCCCGCATTCAAAACAGTCGAGTCAGGGGGTTTAAACTTAGAGGATTTATGCTTTACCTTTGGCAGAGATTTAATGTTCGGAGCCTTCTGCTTATGAGTAGCCTTAGATTTTGAAGATGTTAGAGTAGGTTCCTGTGGAACCACCATCTTCTTGTCAACAACTAATGTGCACTGAACAACATCTTAAGACCTTACAGGAGCTTTGGGGAATGGTATTGGAGGTTTGTAAATCCTTTCCTTGGCAACTCCACGATGTATAAGTGAAACTGGTCCTTCACGTGGTGCAACGATCGGTGCATCTGTTGCAACGATCGACGCGGTTGTCTCAGCTCGCGTTTCAACTACAGTCTCGGGTCCATCAGCTTCCTGGTCTAATCCAGCAATCTCAAACTCAAATTTCTCCTCTTGACTTGGTCCAGTAACAGTCTGAGCTATCCAAGCCAAAAGATCCATGTCAATCTCTGTTGAATCAGGTCCGTCGAAGCTCTCAAACTCAGGGAATTCAATATCAGACTCCCCTCTGTTTTCCACAAATTCCATAGCCTTAACTGCTAGATATGGTTCATGATCCATCCTGTGGTTAGTCTGAATAGGAATGTCAACTACATGGGTTTTCTGGGTATCCCTCCTCGTGGTAGGACTTGAAATCTGATCCATCTGTGTATCTAGCAACTTCATATGAATGTTCAAGGACTCAAATTTCTCATTCAGATTGGTGTACAAGCTCTCAAGCTTCGAGCTGAAAGATGTTGTGGTCTGTTGTTGTCCTGCAATGGACTGCTCTATCATGATCTCTAACCTGCTCCTCTGTGTAGGTACAGGAGATGCTAGGCAGGGTGTATAACCAAAATCTCTTGATCCTTGAGCATGCCTAGAACCTTGTCTCTGCTGATGTCCAAATGTATGTCCATAAAAATCAGCTCCAGCCATATGGTTTACCTCTGCAAATCCTTCAGTTTCTGCATGTGCTCGGAACTGTCTTTCCCTTAGTAGGACGTTGTGGATGTCATCTATCTTATTTCTCATCTCAGCTACTTGCCCAACCAATACATGGTAATCTGGTAAGATGGGGTTTCCTTTCCCATCTAGTTTCTGACCTTTTGCGTTGCATATGTGACCCTCTTGGTCTCGTAAAACGCCGTTTTCACCGCGAATCAGAATCACAGGTTCCATAGAGTGGAACCTATTGAACGTCTCAGATATCAGCATTGCTGTTCTCGCCCTGTGTCGATCGATGCTAGGTGGCAACGATCGATGCAGTGCGAATCCCTGCAATCCCAAAAATCAAAAACGTGAGTAAACAAGAAAATTAAAAAGAATGCTTAGTCTAAATCCTAGTACTAAATCTATCGGTGAACTCAAAGAGTCCCCGGCAACGGCGCCAAAAACTTGATAGGTGTAGTTTTATCCCTATTCTACTGCAAGTGCACAGTTAATGCAATCGTAGTATATAAGGTATTGAATCCCACAAGGACTCTCAGTCACACAATAGATTATTAGTAGTTCAGATTTAATTAAGCGAAACAGGTGTGAAAACAATAAATGAAATAGCGAACGAATAAAGTGAGTTTGTAAGCAAGAAGGCGAAGTGTTAGGTTTCAGGAGTTCTCAGGAAATCAGGAACGCAAGCAATCAAGCTATCTAGATCTAATCAATAACTGTTCTAGAACTCAAACACGGATATAGAATTAACCAAATTCCTTTGCGATAATTCTCTAAGTCTAAGTGCAGCAAACCAAACTTTCGTTTGCGAGAACTAACAGATTAAACCAGCTTTAATTCCAAGTTTGATATGTTCACAATTAACCTAAACCAAACTTCCGTTTGCGAACAGTTTAATTGCTTATCTAGGTTCTTTCTAGTTAAATTAACCAACTTCCGCTGCATTAATCAACCTAACATCATAATTCTGATTAGCTACTTCAGATTAAGCATTAAGAACAACTTAGATAAAGAACTAGCAGATATAAATCCATGGAGATTAATTAAACTATAATTCTCTGAAATCCCTAATGAGAATCCTTCAACCTTACAGGTAAACTACTCAGACATATTCATCGAGACAGAAAATATCATAAGTAGAAAACCAAATATCATATAATCAAATAAGAACTAGGGTTCAAAATCAAATCTCTTTCAAGATCAGGATCAGCCCCTCAACTCTCTCTGAGTAAAACTTAACGTAAGAAAAGCTTTTTCAAGCGTAGCCTAAACAATGGCTTAAAAACTCTATTTATAACCTAAAACACGAATTGGGGCTTCTTTGTAAATATCAGGAACTTCTGGGCAGAACTGCAATTTCATTATTCTTCATTAAACCGTCGTTTGGCCCATCTCGCACGTGCAACGATCGATGCCATGAATGTGTCGATCGTTGCAGCTCTGAAATATTGACAGTGAAGTCTATCTCTCGGCCAAATACTCTAATTAACTCTAGAAAGTGCCATAATCACCAAATATGCTCCAAATGTGCTTGTACCTAATAAACACCTGAAAAGACTCTAAAACATAGTAAAAGACTCGATAAATAACACATATACCATGGTTAAAAACCCTAAAATCCATGGTATATCAGGACCATACTTGTAACACATTTTATTAAGCAGAAATAAGAAGAAAGAGTCTTATACAAAATCTAGGGTTCTTATTCTCTCTCTAGCGCTTTCTTCTTCCCTTTCTCTCATTGTGTCTTTCTCTCAAACACAATGAAACCATGAAGAGTCTCGGTCCTAAGGATGCCCTAATGCTCCTGGTTATGCTCTTGAATTGCTCTTCCATAGCTAACTCAAGAGATAACTTAAAACCGGCTCTTCATGGACATTACAAGAACAAACCTTCTACTTACTGATTCTATTAATCCTCATGAGTAAACACACTCTATAAGTGATCTTAGGCTCTTGGATAAGTCTCAAATAGATAGGTGTTCTTGATAAGAGCTAAGTAGAACCATTAACTTCCAAGCTAAACTTGGTTGCGGATTCACTTATGCTCTCTCTCTCTAAACAAGGGTTTAGAGTAATCTAAGGTTTCTCAACATGATAACCATGGTCATGATTGTGAAATCCCAACATGGTATCAGAGCATAAGATTCTAGGATTGAATCAAGCTCAAAAACCAGAGAAAAACAGAGCAAAACTCTGTCCCTTTCTCAATCAAAGCTTCCGCAAATTCAGAGAGTAAACTGAGCAAAACTCAGTCAATGTTCTCAAAACCAAAAGCTCAAACTGAGCAAAACTCAGTCCCTGAACTTCCCCTTCATTCTCTCATTCATACTCTCATTCATTTATACTCTCATTCTCATGTAATCATTCTCTCATTCTCTGCATTTTTCTTTCATTCTCTGGTTACCTATACTTCACATATTCTCTCTGAGTTCTGTCCTTGAAGCTCCTTAGCTCACAATGACTTAAAAATCAGAGTGCAAAGCTCCTGATCAAAGCTGTGTTATTTTTAGGATTGTTGTGTGTTTCTTGGTGTTTTTAGGTGGAATGAAGAATCAACTAGTGAGGACAGTTTACAAAAGGGCTGGAGTTCAGTTTCTAAGTGGTTGTACCCACTGGTCTTGAGCTTACCTAAGAAGAAGAGGCGTCCAGAAGCTGCTACAACAAGTTAGTCAAGAAAAGCATCACTGATTTCTTGAATAATCAAGTTTAGAAGTTGTTTCAAGAAGAGGCAGTGATGGAAGCTTGGGTTCAAGGCTCAGTGTGCATCATGGTCAAGAAGATCAGTTTTGAAGTTGCTCTAAGATGGAGTAATGATGGAGGATTGGCTCTTAGCATGGTGTGGTTAATCTGAAGCTAACAAAAGGAGCAGACCAAAAGGTGTCCATACTTAAGGGAGGCTACAAGTTGAACAACCCATCAAGGCTGTTAAGGCTTCACATAGCTCCAAAGGTCACAAGAGAAGTCATCAAGGAGCAGCCAAAGAAGAGGAGCTAGAACCGGTTATGCAACTGATGAATCAACTCACATCTCAATGGTGCTTCAGACTTCATGTGGGCTTAAGGAAAGGTTAAAGGCGTGGCTAAAGGCTAGGTCTAAAGCCAACAAGCTTGTGGAAGGCTTAATAGTCCGGGGGAGGTGTTAAACCTCAAAGAAATGGAGTTGAGGAACTCCTAAAACCAGAAGCAACAACAACTTGATTTATGTTAGAACCGGGAATCACTAAGTGGAGCAGACCAAGAAGGAGATGCAAGCTAGTGGTAGGCGTTGAATCAGCTCAAATCAAGAGTGTTGGTGTAAAGAAGAAAGACTTAGATTGGATGTGCAAAAATCCAGTGAGATATGCACAAGGTTTCAAAGTCCCAACCATGTCCAAAGGAAGGCTAAACCTCAACTCCTAAAAGGCTAAACTCCTAAACTCTCACTGTTTTTATTAAGTCTTCATTAAGTCAATAAAAATCAACTTGTGTTACTTATCCATTGCTTAATCATATACTTAAACTCATGGCATTTACTTTAACAAGTCTTCTTTGAATCTTTGATGTGAAGGTTCATTAGGAGGCCTAAAGGAGGAGTAAGACCATGGGCAGATTGGGTGACAAGGAGAGAACTCAAGGAGTGACAAGAAAGAAGGCTAAGTCTTGAGGCAAGGTCATGGAAGGTCCAATGGAGAAGCTTGATCCAAGATGGAGAAGGCAATCTAAAGGAGAAAGCAATCTAAAGAACCTGCTCATTCAAATGCACAAAGGAACAAGGTCAAAGCTTACATAAAGGGGATGTTGTAGCTATACTCTTTTTCCCTCCTTAAGGTTTTATCCCATGAGGTTTTACTTAAGGAGGTTTTTAATGAGGTAGCTCCCGCATCTCTGATATACCATAAATTTTAGGGTTTTTAACCATGGTATATGTGTTCTTTATCGAGTCTTTTACTATGTTTTGGAGTCTTTTCAGGTGTTTATTAGGTACAAGCACATTTGGAGCAGATTTGGTGATTATGGCACTTTCTGGAGCTATTTGGAGTGTTTGGCCGAGAGACAGAGTTCACTGTCCAGATTTGAGGATTGCGTCGATCGTTGCACACCTGCATCGATCGATGCATAGCGCGAATGGGCCAAACTCGGCGGTTTAATGAAGAATGCTGATATTGCAGAAAAGCCCAGATATTTACACAGAAGCCCAAAACGTGTTTTAGACTATATATTAGGGTTTTTAGCCACTTGTTTAGGTAACGCTTTTTCTTAAGTTTTATTTTATTTCAGAGAGCCTTAGGGGCTCATCTTGTTCTCGAAAGAGACTTGATTTCAAACCCCTGTTGATTATTCTGTTTAATGATATTTGGTTTTCTACTTATGATATTTTCTGTCTCAATGAACATGTCTGAGTAGTTTACTTGTTAGGTTGAAGGATTCTCATTAGGGATTTCATGGAACTATAGTTTAAATCAATCTGTAGGGATTCATATCTGCTAGTTCTTTGTTTAGGTTGTTCTTAATGCTTAATCTGAAGTAGCTAATTAGAATTATGATGTTAGGCTGATTAATGCAGCGAAAGTTGGTTAATTTAGCTAGAAAGAACCTAGATGAGCAATTAAACTTCTCGCAAACGAAAGTTTGGTTTAGGTTAATTGTGAACATATCAAACTTGGAATTTAGTGCTGGTTTAATCTGTTAGTTCTCGCAAACGAAAGTTTGGTTTGCTACACTTAGACTTAGAGAATTCTCGCAAAGAAATTTGGTTAATTCTATATCCGTGTTTTGAGTTCTAGAACAGTTTCTGATTAGATCCAGACTGATTGATTTCTTGTGTTCCTGATTTCCTGAGAACTCCTGAAACCTAACGCTTCGCCTCCTTGCTCACAAACCACTCCTGCTACTGATTTACTTTTCTGCTCTGCTTTTAGTTTAATCACCTTTGCTTTCTCCTAGTTTAATCTTTAATGTTCTTATCTATCGTTGACCGGAGTCCCTGTGGATTCGATACCCTAAGTACTACAACTACATCACTGTGCACTTGCAGTTAGAATAGGGTTAAAACTAGACCTATCAAGTTTTTGGCGCCGTTGCCCGGGACTCTTTTGACTCCTCGATAGATTTGAACTTAGGGTTTAGACTAGGATTTTCGTTTTTAATTTTTGCTACTAATTTTTTTTTTCTTTTTCTGTTCTTGCGTTTCAGGTACGCCTGTAATCTCCTTGCATCGATCGACACGGTCATGTGTGTCGATCGTTGCATTCTCGAGCTTGCATCGATCGACGCTACCCTGCATCGATCGACACAGTGCGAAAGAATGATGGGAATGATGGAACGGATGTTGGAAAATCAGCAGAATAACTCGTTCTGCAGAGGCTATGGTTCCAATTCATTCACCAGAGACTATGAATCTCCATCATATCAGCCTGTTCCTCCTCACAATACACAGTCTAATAAGCTGATGAGCATGATGGAGCAGTTACTGGAAAGACAGGAAGAGGAGAGGAACTACATAAATGGTTCTGGGTTTCAAGGAAACAAGTATGGAAATCAGCAAGGTAATTCCTATCAAAGGACCTATGGATCACCCTCCTATCAGGTATCTCCTGCTGCTAATGCTTATGAGAGCAAGATGGAATCCATGATGGAGCAGCTGCTAGAGGATCAGACTAAGACTGCTATGGACTTCGACAGGAAGCTGGATGCTATACATGAAAATCTGAATGGGAAGTTTGAATACTTGAGCACACATGTGAAGGAGCTAGATGTCCAAGTTCAGCAGACAGCTGGAGCAATACAAAGACAAAATGAAGCTAGGAAAGCTGAACAGTACCAATCCATCAGAGCTGTGACCTTAAGGGATGAGATTGAGTTGCTAGGTGAAGAAGAGAGCATAATCTCGGATTTTCTGGATGAATATTGTCTGTCTGAGACATGCATCGATCGACACCCCCTTAGTGTCGATCGACACGCCGTTCTGACGGCAATTTTGAGTTCTTACGACAAACAGAATCGCCTTACATCGATCGACACACATCATGCAACGATCGACACAGAACGCAGACATGACCAGAAACCTGCAACAGTACCAGAACGAGTCTATAAGCCCCATGTGCCATATCCTAAGGTTCCTAAACCTTCCAAACAAGAGCTAGAAGTGGCTAACTGCATGAAAGTGATGGATAAGAAGGTGAATAAAACACCACCAGTTGAAACTTCGCGAGTTCATGCAAAGAAGGTGATCTCCACTGATGGTAATCTGAAAGAAGAAGTTCAGATTGGTGGAACTACAGTATCTGATAGTGGAAAGAAGAAGATGGCAGTTCCTCTTGAACCTGCTCTAACATCTTCAGTACCTGTAACTGCTCATAAGCAGAAAGCCCCAAACATCAGATCTGCATCAAAGGTAAGGTACAAATCACCTAAGCTTAAACCTTCTGATCACATTGTTTTGAATGCAGGAAAACGCAGTAGACCGCCCAAGCTTCGCTCCCGCCCTGATTCTGATTACTCTTTCCTAGGGAAGCCTCATGATCATAATGCCTATACACCTCCTTGGATGAAGAGATACTCACAGAGACATTCAAAGTCTCTGTTGAAACTGCCATGAATCAAATCTCTTCCAATAGTCAAGCTAATGACTAAAAACAAGCGCTGAGTGGGTGGCAACCCACTAGTAGGTTCGTTTTTGTTTTTCAATTTTCGTTTTGGTTTTGGTATTTTTAATTTTTATGTTTAAGTGTGTTCAGAGGCGAGAGAAACATGAATAATCACCTTGCATCGATCGACACATATAGTGCATCGGTCGACGCAGTCACGATTTGTGGTTTACCGATTCAATTGCGGTTCAGACACCGGTTATCTCAATAACCGCGAGCATATTCGCCTTGCATCGATCGACACCCTTGTGGCATCGATCGACACAGGGTGACGACAGGTAAGTAATCTGCAACTTTTCGGTTTGTTCTTCAATTTGATTATTCTCACCGAGCTCATGCCTTGATTACAGTGGGGACAGTGTAGTTTAAGTGTGGGGGAGGAAGCTACTGACACACGCTTTTGTTTTCTTAGTTTTTCAAAATTTGTTTTATTGAGTCAAAATTTGTATGAAACTATGATTTTTCGAGGAAAATTTTCGCTTGAACAGGAACTAAGTGACCATTGGACAGACTTGCAGAGCCTCTATGACTATTAGAAAACTCAGACACGGAACAACCTACTGGGAACACCCACATCACTTCAGGTATCAGATGATCCTTTTACTGACTTCAACCTTAATACTGACTTAGATTTCTCACCTAAGGGCTTGGTATACTTTGTGTCGGATTCCCTTGTTAGTTCTGACACAGCCTGTCAACCTATCCTATTTATTCCCCTTCTCCCCTTCTATAAAATAAAAAAAAAAAGATAATAAACTGAGGATGAGTTAGTAACTCCGAAGTGGTCACAGGAGTGGTAGAGATCCCTATTATCTCCTGTGCGATCCATGGAATGTGTCCAAAGTACACCCCATAACGGGAAGAACACTGATAAAAAAAATAAAATGATACCCAAAGTGGGAAAAATCAGTTGTTAAGGAAGGGAAAGAGAAGAAAGGGACTAGATAAAGATAGTATGGTGGTCTAGAGCTGATAAGGTAAGAATCCATGTGCCCTTTGATCGATACTCTTTAGGTGAGACCGCACTTAAATACTTGCAGAAGTCAGTAGGGAGAATTTGAATGCTTGAATGTGATTGTGGAGTTTACTTAGGACAATTGCTAAGTGTGGGGGAAGTACATGTTGGTCTTGAGTTCTGCAGGAAAGTTTTCAGTGGATTACTAAGTGAATGTGAATGCGAAAGTTCCTAAGACGAAATGAGTTTCTGTGTTTTCAAACTTCTTTTCTTATGCTTTGGTTCTTTACTTGCTTGAGGGCAAGCAAGAGCTAAGTGTGGGGGAGTTGATATACCATGGATTTTAGGGTTTTTAACCATGGTATATGTGTTCTTTATCGAGTCTTTTACTATGTTTTAGAGTCTTTTTAGGTGTTTATTAGGTACAAGCACATTTGGAGCAGATTTGGTGATTATGGCACTTTCTGGAGCTATTTGGAGTGTTTGGCCGAGAGACAGAGTTCACTGTCCAGATTTGAGGATTGCGTCGATCGTTGCACACCTGCATCGATCGATGCATAGCGCGAATGGGCCAAACTCGGCGGTTTAATGAAGAATGCTGATATTGCAGAAAAGCCCAGATATTTACACAGAAGCCCAAAACGTGTTTTAGACTATATATTAGGGTTTTTAGCCACTTGTTTAGGTAACGCTTTTTCTTAAGTTTTATTTTATTTCAGAGAGCCTTAGGGGCTGATCTTGTTCTCGAAAGAGACTTGATTTCAAACCCCTGTTGATTATTCTGTTTAATGATATTTGGTTTTCTACTTATGATATTTTCTGTCTCAATGAACATGTCTGAGTAGTTTACCTGTTAGGTTGAAGGATTCTCATTAGGGATTTCATGGAACTATAGTTTAAATCAATTTGTAGGGATTCATATCTGCTAGTTCTTTGTTTAGGTTGTTCTTAATGCTTAATCTGAAGTAGCTAATCAGAATTATGATGTTAGGCTGATTAATGCAGCGAAAGTTGGTTAATTTAGCTAGAAAGAACCTAGATGAGCAATTAAACTTCTCGCAAACGAAAGTTTGGTTTAGGTTAATTGTGAACATATCAAACTTGGAATTTAATGCTGGTTTAATCTGTTAGTTCTCGCAAACGAAAGTTTGGTTTGCTACACTTAGACTTAGAGAATTCTCGCAAAGAAATTTGGCTAATTCTATATCCGTGTTTTGAGTTCTAGAACAGTTTCTGATTAGATCCAGACTGATTGATTGCTTGTGTTCCTGATTTCCTGAGAACTCCTGAAACCTAACGCTTCGCCTCCTTGCTCACAAACCACTCCTGCTACTGATTTACTTTTCTGCTCTGCTTTTAGTTTAATCACCTTTGATTTCTCCTAGTTTAATCTTTTCTGTTTCTTATCTATCGTTGACCGGAGTCCCTGTGGATTCGATACCCTAAGTACTACAACTACATCACTGTGCACTTGCAGTTAGAATAGGGTTAAAACTAGACCTATCAATCTCCAAGCTTGGCCTCTGGTCCTTTAGTGTCTCGGCGCCCAAGCTTGCGGGGGAGTATTAAAGAGGATGCATTCAAGGAGGAGGAAAGGCCGAAGTCACAATGACAAGGCCTAGAAGTCATTCCTTGGATGAGCTTTGGTGTGAGACAAAGAAGACCTAAGATGGGATCTACACTTAGCAAAGCTAAGGATGAAGGCATCAAGAGGCTATGAAGTCCACACTAGAAGTAAGAAGAAGCACAAAACAATAAGACTTGTGCAAGAGTATAACCGAGACTTGGGAAAGAAGAAAGAAGAGCCAAAGGTGTGAATGAAGTGAGATAAGAGGAGCAGGCTATACTTGGGAGTGTTTATCACGACCAAGAGAGTGTGGGACAAAGGAGGAGAAGAGCTTCAGCTTATCATGATGTCTTCCTCAGCTTATCACAAGAATAAAATGTTGATAAGCTATCAAAGGAGGAGATAAGAGAGGAGTGAGAAGTGTGGACCGAATAAAATGTTGATAAGCTATCAAAGGAGGAGATAAGAGAGGAGTGAGAAGTGTGGACCGTTTAGGTCATGTCACCATCACCTAAAGAAGCGTGACTCTCTCTCCTCAGACCATAAGGACCGCCTGTCCCTCTCTTATCAGAACCAAAGGAATCAAACAAAAAGAAGTGGTCTACGGTTCAGACATGTCACCATCAAGTCTGAACAAGAAACAAGACCACTCTCCCACATGTTTGAATTATGACCGTTGGAACACATCTCCTCTCTTGTTTAAGTCCGAGATTCTTATTAGGTTATGCTCATTTTATGTTTGTGTAAAGCATTGTAGAAGGTCTATATAAGGACCATACTTGTAACACATTTTATTAAGCAGAAATAAGAAGAAAGAGTCTTATACAAAAGCTAGGGTTCTTATTCTCTCTCTAGCGCTTTCTTCTTCCCTTTCTCTCATTGTGTCTTTCTCTCAAACACAATGAAACCATGAAGAGTCTCGGTCCTAAGGATGCCCTAATGCTCCTGGTTATGCTCTTGAATAGCTCTTCCATAGCTAACTCAAGAGATAACTTAAAACCGGCTCTTCATGGACATTACAAGAACAAACCTTCTACTTACTGATTCTATTAATCCTCATGAGTAAACACACTCTATAAGTGATGTTAGGCTCTTGGATAAGTCTCAAATAGATAGGTGTTCTTGATAAGAGCTAAGTAGAACCATTAACTTCCAAGCTAAACTTCGTTGCGGATTCACTTATGCTCTCTCTCTCTAAACAAGGGTTTAGAGTAATCTAAGGTTTCTCAACATGATAACCATGGTCATGATTGTGAAATCCCAACAGGTTATCATGTTGAGAAACCTTAGATTGCTCTAAACCCTAGTTTAGAGAGAGAGAGCATAAGTGAAGCCTAAATGCCATGGACCGGTTCTACTTAGCTCTTATCAAGAATAACTATCTATTTGAGACTTATCCAAGAGCCTAACATCACTTATAGAGTGTGTTTACTCATGAGGATTAATAGAATCAGTAAGTAGAAGGTTTGTTCTTGTAATGTCCATGAACATCCGGTTTAATGTTGTCTCTTGAATCAGCTATGGAAGAGCTAATCAGGAGCACAACCAGGAGCATTAAAGCAACCCTAGACCGAGTCTGCTCATGTTTCTTATTGTGTTTGAGTGAGAGACACAATAAGGAAGAAGGAGAACCGAGAGAGAGAAAGAATTGTTTCTGGTTTTCTTATTATCTCTTCTTAATGAATGTGTTACAAGAGATGTCTTTATATAGACACTTTACAATGTGCAACACAAACTAAACTAGGTCTAAACCTAATAAGAAACTCGGTTACAACAAGAGAGAGAGAGTCCCAACGGTCTGAATTCAAACATGTGAGGAGAGAGGTCTTGGTTGCTTGTTCACACTATGATAGTGACATGTCTGAACCGCAGGACCACTTCTTTTTGTTTGATTCCTTTATGAGCTGCTGGAGATAGAGACAGGTTTATTTTGTGTCTAAAGGAGGGAGAGAGAGTGATAGTGATTTGACCTAAAGCGGTTCACAGCCCACTTCTCACCTCACTTCTCTCTCATGGTTCATTTGATAGCTTATCACTTCCTTAGAGTTTGCTCCTCTTCTTGCTTCTTTACCAAGTCTCATTTATACACTTGCACAAGTCATTGCTTTGTGCTTCTTCCCACTTCTAGTGTGGTCTTCATAGCTCCTTGATGCCTTCATCCTTAGCTTTGCTAAGTGTTGATCCCATCTTTGGTCTTCTTTGTCACACACCAAAGCTCATCCAAGGATAGACTTCTAGGCCTTGTCATTGTGACTTCGGCCTTTCCTCCTCCTTGAATGCATCCTCTCTAATATGCCTCAAATTCAGTCTTCCATGAAAGGACCAAGCATATAGAAGTGGATTGTCACAAAGTGAGGCAGATGATTGAGCAAGGAGTTGTGTTGCCTTGTTTTACAAGGAGTGAAGAACAACTAGCTGATGTGTTTACCAAGGCAGCTAGCTTGAAGGTGTGTGAGTCCATTCACACTAAGCTTGGACTAATGGAGCTTCCGGAATCCTCTAAGGCTGTGGAGTCTACACTCTTTTTCCCTTCATGAAGTTTTATCCCAAGTGATTTTCTTCATGAAGGTTTTTAATGAGGTAGATCTCCATTGGCATTCCAAGCTTGATTCAATTCTTTAATTCAAGCTTGAGGGGGAGTATTGACATGGAGATCATAGAAGATCAATGTGCTATTGGTCATGAGAGGTCTTGGAGTAACCAAACTAGAAGAGGTAACTAGAAGAGAAGCATCTGTGAATAGTACCCACGGATGAACAGTGAAAACAGTTTTAGTTACCTTAAGATATTTTGGACTAGCTTCCCTTGTAAATATGTGGACAATTATGAGCCACATGTTTTAGGATGAGTCTAACAGCTATTTTCTGTATATTGTAAGGTGGATTTCGAAATTCAAAAGATAAGGAGAATTATTCTCTTCTCCAATTCTCTCTCTAATCTCTCTCTTGTTCTTAGTCTCTTATACTCTCTCTAATATTCTGATCTTGCGATTCCTTGTCTAAATCTTCTATTCTCTAGTTCAGACTCTTAAATTCTAACACTTTAGACATAAATTCTGGAATCTGCTTCTCAAGCTCCTTTGTCTCCGTGGGATTCATCCTGTAAGCTGGTCGGTTAGGCAAGGCTGCTCCTGGTACAAGGTCAATCTGGTGTTCTATGCCTCGGATAGGTGGTAATCCAGCTGGTATCTCATCAGGGAACACGTACTTAAACCTGTCCAATAAAGAAGAAACTTCGGGTGCAAGGGTAATATCTTGTGAGCTCGTAAGCACCATTTCCTTGAACACCATTAGTAGCACAGTTTCTTTATGATCTAAAGCCTTAACAACAGTACTAGGAGTGATATATAAGTTAGTTTTACTTGCCTTATACTCAGCAGCAAACTTCGCTTGCATTTCATGTACCTCTTGTGGTGATAAAGGGGCAAGCTGAAACTTGCGTTTGTTGAAGGTGAATGAGTGAGTGTTGGTGCGGCCATTGTGCATAACTTCCCTGTCAAACTTCCAAGGGCGTCCTAAGAGTAGATGTCCCACTTTCATTGGCACCACATCACACACAATTTGATCATGGTATCTTCCAATGTTGAAAGCTACGGTCACTTGCTCAGCTATCCTTATCTCAGTGGCTGAGTCGAGCCATCTTAGCCTATATGGTCTCGGATGCTTGCTGGTCTTGAGACCTAGTGATGCAGGCACGGATAAAGATGGATCCAAAGCTGCTGGTTGTGTAACACTCTCAGCCTTGAACAGAAGATGGATTCGAGATGGTTTGATGATGGAGATGAAGCAGCTGGTTGTGTAACACTCTCTGCTTAATCTAATGGATGGAATGGAAGTGAAATGGGTTGATGGTCGCCACAAAGCTCTATGGACAGGAGCCTTGATAAGACAAACAAGAGAATGCTTCTCACAATCTTTCAAGAACTCAGACTGGAATTCAACAGGTTCAGAATGCTCTCTGGACAAAAGGTTGCGTTTATTTCATCTAGGGTAAAGAATACACGCCTGATTTGGGACTTTATAAATAGTCCGAGCAGGTTTGCCCTTCTAGGGGTCTTTGAAGCAAAATACAATGTAATTAAAACAAACTCTGGGACTCTAAAACAAATAAAAACGAAAACAGACTCTTATGGAAAGCTAAAACACACCAAACAAAGAAAAGAGCCGTTAGAGACACAAGCATAATCAATGTATTCAAAGACTTACCTTAGCTTGTTATTTGGACGACTTGGTTGATGTTTTAGACCGTTGGCATGATGGTAAACATGGTAAGCTCCTTGGTACTCTCTTGGCTTGTTGAATGAGCAGTGAGCATGCTTAGATTGATGCTTGGTCCATCTTGAATGTTGAATAGCTTGATCTTGTTGCAATCTGCTTGCTCTTGATTAGAAACTTCTAAGATAGGCTGGTGCAAGTTGAGTAGATGTTCCACTGCCTTGTTGAACTCCTCTCTTAGTACTCTTGTTCCTGATCTTGTCCTTGGTCCAGCTCTAACAAGTGGTACTTGTGGTTGGTTTGGTTCCATGACCTCATCATTCTCTCCCCCTTGGAAAGGTTCTGTCCTCAGAACTTCTTCTTCTTCATCTGCATTGTAGTGAGACAAATCAGTAACATTGAAAGTAGAAGATATCTGAAACTCACCTGGAAGCTCCAAAGGAAGACAACATTCAAAACAAAGCAGGGGCTTTATGAATGGCTTGTCATGCCATTTGGACTTACAAATGCTCCAAGTACATTCATGAGACTCATGAATCACGTCCTAAGGCAGTACATCTGTAAGTTTGTTGTTGTCTACTTTGATGACATACTAATATATAGCCATTGCTTATCTGATCATGTTAAGCATCTAGAACAGGTTATGCAAACACTTAGATCAGAAGGCCTTTATGCAAACTTAAAGAAATGCATCTTTTGCACTGATCAATTGGTTTTCCTAGGATTTGTTGTAAGTTCACAGGGACTTAAGGTGGATGATGAGAAGATCAAGGCAATACAAGATTGGCCAACACCTACAACAATAGGACATGTCCGGAGTTTCCATGGTCTAGCAAGCTTCTACAGGAGATTTGTCAAAGACTTCAGCACCATAGCAGCACCTCTTACCTCAGTGATCAAGAAGGACAAATCATTTGAAGGGGAGAAGCTCAGGAACAAGCATTCACACGGCTCAAAACCAGCCTCACCAATGCACCAGTGTTGGTACTTCCTAACTTTGATAAAATGTTTGAGATTGAGTGTGATGCTTCTGGTACAGGAATAGGTGCAATGTTGACACAAGGAGGTAGACCAGTAGCTTACTTCAGTGAGAAGCTGAATGGTGCAACACTCAACTATCCAACATATGACAAAGAGTTGTATGCTCTGGTAAGATCACTGGAAACTTGGCAACATTATTTGTTATCTAAAGAGTTTGTGATCCATACAGACCATGAGACACTCAAGCACTTAAGAGGACAGACCACACTGAAGAAGAGACATGCAAGGGGGTTAGAATTCATAGAGACTTTCCCATATGTGATCAAGTACAAGAAGGGGAAGGAGAACATTGTGGCAAATGCACTATCCAGACGACATGCTCTCATCTCAACTATGGAGTCCAAGATCATGGGATTTGAACATATCAAAGACATGTATGCTGATGATCCAGACTTCAAGGATGTGTACAAGGAAACATCTAAGGCTGCATTTGGAGTGTTCTATCAGCAAGATGGTTTCCTATTCAAGGAGAAGAGGCTGTGTATCCCACAAGGTTCCATGAGGGAGTTAATCACCAGAGAAGCTCATGGAGGAGGTTTGATGGGACATTTTGGCAGAGAAGACATATAGTGTTCTGAAGGAGCATTTCTTTTGGCCACATATGAAGAGAGATGTGGAGAGGTTCTGTGCCAAATGCATCACCTGCCTAAAATCCAAATCCAGGTTACATCCACATGGTTTATATATGCCTTTACCAATTCCTAACACACCATGGGTGGACATTTCAATGGATTTTGTTTTAGGATTGCCCAAGATCAACAACAAGGATTCAATCTTTGTAGTTGTTGACAGGTTTTCTAAAATGGCTCATTTTATTGCTTGCAACAAAACTAATGATGCTGTGCAGATAGCTGATCTATTCTTTAAAGAAGTAGTTAAGTTGCATGGGATTCCAAGAACTATTGTTTCAGACAGGGACACAAAGTTCTTGAGCCACTTTTGGAGGATACTTTGGAGGAAGTTAGGTACTAATCTACTATTTTCCACCACTTGTCATCCCCAAACAGATGGACAAACTGAGGTAGTAAACCGCACTCTCTCTTCACTCCTGAGAGCCACGGTTGGTAAGAACATAAGGAACTGGTTATCTTGCTTGCCATTCATTGAGTTTGCTTATAATCATGCAAAGCATTCTGCTACTAACCACTCTCCTTTTGAAGTTGTGTATGGATTTAATCCTTTGGCTCCTTTAGATCTTGTTCCATTGCACCAGGCTATATACTCAAGCACAGAAGGAGAAACCAAAGCAGCCTTTGTCAAGAAGCTGCACCAGAAAGTTAAGGAGAATTTGGAGAAGAAGACTGAGAAGTATAAGCAGAAAGCTGACAAGGGAAGAAAGGAGGTGACCTTTGAGCCAGGAGATTGGGTCTGGCTGCACATGAGGCAAGAAAGGTTCCCAAATCAGAGGAAGTCAAAGCTAGCACCAAGAGGAGATGGACCATTCAGAGTCTTGGAGAAGATCAACAACAATGCATACAAGCTGGAACTACCAGGTGAGTTAAACATTTCTCCAACATTCAATGTTTCTGATTTAGCTCCATATGATGCAGGTCAATCAGTTCTGAGGTCAGAACCTCTTCAAGGGGGAGGGAATGATGAGGACATAGAACCAGAACCAGAAGATCCAATGCCCATCATAAGGAAAGGTCCATTGACAAGATCAGCTACAAAGGTTCTAAGAGAACAAGTCAACAAAGCTGTGCAATATATGCTGAATCAAGCTTCTGAACAAGTGCAAGAACAAGCTTATGAAATGCATGATGGGCCAACATTATTCAACTCAGCTCAGAAGGGACTTACCATATTCATCAACACGCCAAAGCAAGGAGAGTTGGAGCAAAACGCATCACTTCATTTAACAGAGGATTAGTAAGCTCCAACGGTCATTCTTTCATTCAAACACAAAGTAAACTCGTCCAAGACCTATACAAGGTAAGTATTTCCATTCAGATTATGACTAATGAGTTTCTTTTGTTTGTGTGATCTTTATTTTCAAGTCTAGAGTCTGTTTTTCCTTTTCAATAAAACTAGCCGTTGTAGTAGTCCCAATTGAGTTTGTATTTCCTTTTCTGTTTATTTGCTTCAAGTCCCCAAGAAGGGCATAGCTGTTTGGACTATTATAAAGTCCCCTCTCACAGCAGTGTATTTTTTACCCTAGATCAATACACAAAAACGTTTTTCTTAAGCAAAGAAAGAGCAGCCTTTGTTTTCTCTGTGTTTTGTGTGATTCAAACCAAGAGAAAGCTTCTTGTCTTATCAGAGATCATTCCATAGTCTCTGTGGCGACATTCAATCCATTTCCACCCACTGATTATTTCTGAGAGAGTTCTTAAACCAGCAGAATCAATCCCACCCTCATTCCATTCCATCCAAATCGAGTAGATCAAGAGAGCTTTGAAGCCAGTGATCTGTTCTTCATCAATCTATCATCCAAGCTTCTGTCCAGGGGCTACATCACCTAGCTTCTCTACAAGTATCTTGCTAGCAGCATTAGTACAAGATCCACCATCAATGATCATAGAACATACCTTATTCTGCACATTGCAACGTGTGAAGAACAAGTTCTCCCTTTGAACGGTTTCCGGATCACTTAGAGAACTTAATGTTCTACACACTACAAGCATCTCTCCTTGTTCTGGATAATCTACTTCTTCAGTATCCGTGTGATCAGGTACTTCCACTTCATCTTGAGACTCATAACCCTCAGCTGTGACTATCATTGCTCGCTCGTTTGGGCAGTCTCTTGCATAATGTCCCCTGCCTTGACACTTAAAACAAGTAATATCTCTAGTTCTAGTAGGGTTAGAAGACTTACCTGTTTCTGGCCGTGATGTTTTAGGGGTGTCTAGGGCCGGTTTCTTGGCTTTAGAATCTAATTCTATAGCCTTTCCTTTGTCTCTTGGTGGAGGATTGTTCCAAGAAGTGCTGGGCCCGGACCGGTTGGCTGATGTGGTCTTGTGCTTGATCCCTTGTTCAGCAAGAATAGCTTGGTGTAAAAGCTCATTAAGATCATGGCACGGCTGCCTCTCTACCTTCCTGGCTATCCGGTCTTGTAATCCGTTAATGAAGTGTCCCATGAGGACTTCTTCATCTTCATCTAGGTTCATCCGGTTGCGTAGCTGCTCAAATTCCTCAAAGTACTCCTCCACGCTCCGGTTCTTTTGTGAAAGCTGTCTAAACTGTCTATGCATTTCACGGTGATAGTGAGGTGGTACATACCTTCTTTTGAGGTTGTGTTTCGTGACTGTCCAGGTTGAGATAGGTTCCAAGTCGTTCCTCCTTCTATCTTGAACCACTCTGTCCCACCATGAAAGCGCATGGTCCGTGAGCTGTGCTGATGCTAAGGCCACCTTTTTGGAGTCATTATACTCATAGTAGTCAAAGATGTACTCCATTCTTCTCTCCCAATCCAGGTAAGCTTGAGGATTAACACGACCTGCAAAGGTAGGTGGTGTTAGTTTCAAGTCTTTACTAGCTTTGGTGTTTACCTCTCGATTTTGTCGTGGCTGTCTTCTCCTATCCCTATAAGGGATTTCTTCTTCTTCCTCAGAAGACGGTTCTTCCTCTTGCCTCCTGTTCCTAGCGTGTCTCTCGTTCCTCTCCTGCCTAGGAATCTCTAGCTGGCCAAATCTTTGTTCAACTCGGCCTATTTGTGCGGCTAAGTCGTTCTTTAAGGCGTTCATGGCCTCTAAGATGGCAGCCATGGAGTCGGGGTGTTCTCCTGCCATTACTATGAACCTGTTCCTGCGTGCACTAAGGTAGACAATCAAGTGCTTTGGGAATATTAAGGATTGGACCAAACAATAACCAAAGATAACCAACTGATTCTAGCTGCGGTTATGTTTAATTATAGATTACTAAACCGATGCTAAACCTTAACCAGATTGGTCTAATTCAACTAAGGTAAGGTGGTCCTAGACTTAAGTGAATTCTAACTCAGAATAGACTAAAGGAATCTTAGCAATATTCGATTGAACCAAAAGGAAAGTATGCAATTTCGATTCACGCTAGAATATAGCAAATTCTAATTCAAATTTTAATCTATTTCCTTAGCTAGATAGGTCCTATCAGTCGCCTACAATAATAGGGAAAGATTCAGAAAGGCTAAACCTGGATATGGCAAGTCTTGCGGATCGGTTTTTGGACAATGGCCCTCGTCCCAAACTTTCTGCGAGCGTGTCGATCGTCACCAAGCATGTCCTTGGATTCTTCTTTGTTTTTCTTTCTTTTTCTGTAATCAAAACTAAACAAGTAGAACAGGAATCAAAAGCACTTTTATATGGATTTTATGTTTATAAAGAAAGCAAATAAACAACTAGCTATGATTTTGTATTTTGAATTGAAAACTAAGAAGCAAAACTAAACTTAAACGATTGCAAGGTAAGAAAAGGATAGAAAACACCTGTGGTAGAACCTTTCGGCTCTGATACCAGATGATGTAAGCTTGGCCCTTAAAGGATCAAACTCACGGGGAATGGTGGCTAGAAGCTGGCCGGAATGAGGCACTCTCTTCAAGCCTAATCAGAGGGGCGAATGTTGCGGTTGGTGGGGCGTGTTCAATTGGCCAGAGGGGCGCTCTTTGAACAGGATGAGAAGTGGATTGAGCGGTGGTGAGGTCGCCACACAAGGGATGGTTGGCATTGTGATAAGACAAGTTCTTTGAGTCGCTTGAAATCTCTTCAAGAAAGCCGTAGAACAAAAGATGTTTATGTGCTAAGAAAATGAATTGCTTATTTCATTCAAAGGTGTGTTTCTCAATGATACAAGACATGATTAAATACAGAATTGAAAATATACAAAGGGGAAAACAAATGATCTTGGAATTGAATGAGAATAATCGAGTTTGACAAGAAAGGAAAGTATGTGATCTTTCCTTGTGGGCTAATCCCTGAGCTATGGGTGTGGGTGGGCCGACTTGCCTCATTAAAATCTTGTGAGTAAAACCACTTGGGACAAAACCACACAAGGGAAAAAGAGTGCAAGAAAGTCCACCAACTCTCGACTTAGCTTGGGCCGGACCGGATGGTAAAGACTTGGCATTGTCCGGCCAAAGGTTCTCTTGAGCGTTCAGCAACGCTAGCTCGCGTCCTGGCTTCCAAGACTTGTTCTTCTAGCTCCATGAAGTCCTGCACGCTGGCTATGAACCGACCTCTCAGCTTTCTAGCTCCTGAACATGTCTTTGGAAGGTGGTTCATGCTGGTGATGCTAGTGTCCTCCGAGCTGCCTTCATCCGGATCGCTTGCTGAGGTGATGTCCTCATTATCTACATGATTGAAGACACCAACCCTTCTTCTGAATTATCTACTGCTTTATCTACTTGTGTTGGTGTGGATGACTCTATTTGGCATGTTAGACTAGGACATCCACACTCTAGGGCTTTAGGACTCTTATTACCCTCTGTTTCTTTTAAGAATGATGATTGTGAGGCTTGTATTCTTGGGAAATATTGCAAATCTGTTTTTTCAAGTTCTAAAACTACTTATGAACGTTGCTTTGATCTTGTTCATTCTGATGTGTGGACTGCCCCTTGTAAACATTGCAAGTTTATGTTACAAACGAACATAAACTTGTATAAAATGATTTTCATTCTACCTTTAGGAGCATACAAAATCTTACTTATAGTTGTCTAACCTCACCTAAAATCTCCAATCCATGACACATATGTTTCAAGAATTGTTGTTTAAAAAGGTTTGTTTAGGATTCTCGTAGGACCTTTTACAAGATCAAAGTGTCTTTCAAGTATTTAGACGGGTTACTTAGGGGTGTTACAAACGAACATAAACTTGTATAAAATGCTTCTCATTCTACCTTAAGGAGCATACAAAAACTTACTTATAGTTGTCTTACCTCACCTAAATTCTCCAATCCATGACATATTTGTTTCAAGAAGTTTTGGTTAAAAAGTTTTATTTTGGATTCTCATAGGACCTTTTAGAAGATCAAAATGTCTTTCTAGTCTTTTGGAGGGGTTACTTAGTTGTGTTACAAACGAACATAAACATGTACACCATGCTTCTCATTCTACCTTTGGGAGCATACAAAAACTTACTTATAGTTGTCTTACCGCACCTAAATTCTCCAATCCATGACATATAGGTTTCAAGAAGTTTTGTTTAAAAAGTTTGTTTAGGATTATCATAGGAACTTTTAGAAGGTCAAAGTGTCTTTCTAGTATTTAGAAGGGTTATTTAGGGGTGTTACAAACGAACATAAACTTGTATAAAATGATTGTCATTTCACCTTTAGGAGCATACAAAATCTTACTTATAGTTGTCTAACCTCACCTAAAATCTCCAATCCATGACACATATGTTTCAAGAATTGTTGTTTAAAAAGTTTTGTTTAGGATTCTCATAGGACCTTTTACAAGATCAAAGTGTCTTTCTAGTATTTAGACGGGTTACTTAGGGGTGTTACAAACGAACATAAACTTGTATAAAATGCTTCTCATTCTACCTTAAGGAGCATACTGTTAGAATATGAAGTTTAGATTGAGAGAATAATGTAGAATGAAGTAGAATTGTGAAGAACACACAAGAAACCGAATTAGGGTTCTTGTGTGCGATAGAGAGAGAGTAAGAGAGAAGCGGCTATTGAGAAGAATAATTCTCAAGTGTATTGATTCAAATGAGGTTACAAGAGTATATATGAGCTTTAAAATTAGGTTAAACAAGAATAAACAATGACTAAAGCTAATAGGACAAGTTGAACTCGGTTTGAGGAGAGAGAGGCGCTAACGGTCACAATGAGAGTGACTGGTCCTTCATGTGTTCCGAGATGATAGTGACATGTCTCTGCATATTCAGAATCTTGGTGATGTAAGCTTGGCCCTTAAAAAATCAAACTCACGGGGAATGGTGGCCATAAGCTGGCCGGAATGGGGCACTCTCTTCAAGCCTAATCAGAGGGGCGAACGTTGCGGTTGATATGGCGTGTTCAATTGGCCGGAGGGGCGCTCTTTGAACAGGCTGAGAAGTGTATTGAGCGGTGGTGAGGTCGCCACACAAGGGATGGTTGGCCTTGTGATAAGACAAGTTCTTTGAGTCGCTTGAAATCTCTTCAAGAAAGCCGTAGAACAAAAGATGTTTATGTGCTAAGAAAACGAATTGCTTATTTCATTCAAAGGTGTGTTTCTCAATGATACAAGACATGATTAAATACAGAATTGAAAAGATACAAAGGGGAAAACAAATGATCTCGGAATTGAATGAGAATAATCGAGTTTGACAAGAAAGGAAAGTGTGTGATCTTTCCTTGTTGGCTAATCCGTGAGCTATGGGTGTGGGTGGGCCGACTTGCCTCATTAAAAACCTTGTGAGTAAAACCACTTGGGACAAAACCACACAAGGGAAAAAGAGTGCAAGAAAGTCCACCAACTCTCGGACTTAGCTTGGGCCGGACCGGATGGTAAAGATTTGGCATTGTCCGGCCAAAGGTTCTCTTGAGCGTTCAGCAATGCTAGCTCGCGTCCTGGCTTCCAAGACTTGTTCTTCTAGCTCCATGAAGTCCTGCACGCTGGCTATGAACCGACCTCTCAGATTTCTAGCTCCTGAACATGTCTTTGGAAGGTGGTTCATGCTGGTGATGCTAGTGTCCTCCGAGCTGCCTTCATCCGGATCGCTTGCTGAGGTGATGTCCTCATCACTTGGGATTGATGATCTGATCCACAATACTTTCCTTAAATAGAATTGGACCGAGACATGAAGTGAGGTAGAAGTCTTGGAGTGAGAAACCCTAGTTTCATACATTGTTCCTCTTGGTCCATTATCACACAATGCGAAAGGTTTGAACAAGTCTTCCTTATGATCTCCATTTCAATACTACCCCTCAAGCTTGAATCCAAGAATTGAATCAAGCTTGGAATGACAATGGAGATCTACCTCATTAAAAACCTTTATGAAGAAAACCACTTGGGATAAAACTTCATGAAGGGAAAAAGAGTGTAGATTCCATAGCATTAGAGGAATCAGGGAGCTCCATGAGTCCAAACTTATTGTGAATGGACTCACACACCTTCAAGCTAGCTGCCTTAGTGAACACATCAGCTAGTTGTTCTTCACTCCTTGTAAAGCAAGGCAACACAACTCCTTGCTCAATCATCAGCCTCACTTTGTGACAATCCACTTCTATATGCTTGGTCCTTTCATGGAAGACTGAATTTGAGGCAATGTGAATGGCTGCTTGGTTATCACAATGCATAGTGATTGATTTTGAAGTCTCAGTCCCCAAATCCACTAGAAGAGCTTTGATCCACGCCAATTCTGTTGCTAGCTTTCTCATTGCTCTATATTCAGCTTCAGCACTTGAACATGACACTATCTTCTGCTTCTTGCTCTTCCAAGTAGCAAGGTTGCCTCCAATGAATGTGCAGTATCCAGTAGTAGACCTCTTGTCCACTCTATCTCCTGCCCAATCAGCATCACAATACCCAACTATCTCTGTGCTTTGATTGCAACCCATCCAAATGCCTTGACCAGGAGCACGACTTAGGTATCTGAGTATCCTTTCAACCATGTCCCAATGATGCATCTTTGGAGCTTGCATGTGTTGGCTTACTTGGTTCACTTTAAAGCACAAATCAGGTCTGGTTATGGTTAAGTAAATGAGCTTACCAACCATCCTTCTATATTGAGTAATATCCTCAAATGGTCTATGTTCAAGCTCTCCCTCTCTTATGACTTTGTAGCCTTCCTCCAATGGTGTCTTAGCCGGTTTTGATCCAATCTTTCCTGCTTCAGATAACAAATCAAGTGTGTACTTCCTTCGAGATAAGAAGAGTCCATCATTAGATCGACAAACTTCTATCCCAAGGAAGTACTTTAGAGCACCAAGATCTTTTATGTCAAAAACAGATTTGAGATAAGCCTTAGTGTCTTGTATACCTGACTTGTTGCTTCCTGATATAATAATGTCATCAACATAAACAAGGATGACAATGATACCTTCCTGATCTTGAAGAGTGAACAAGGTATGATCTCCTTCAGACTTCTTGAAACCTCTTTGCATAAGTGTTGAGCTCAACTTATGGTACTAAGCTCTAGGTGATTGCTTGAGTCCATAGATGGCCTTCTTGAGTCTTAGCACCTTCCCTGGTTTCACAATGCTTTCAAGACCAGGAGGTGGTGTCATATAAACCTCATCTTCAAGATCCCCTTGAAGGAATGCATTCTTGACATCCATTTGCCAAAGCTCCCAATCAAGATTTGTTGCCAAAGACAAGATGATCCTAACTGTGTGAAGCTTAGCTACTGGTGCAAAAGTTGTTAGAATATGAAGTTTAGATTGAGAGAATAGCTTAGATTGAAGAGAGAATGAAGAGAGAAGCCAAGAAACCCTATTAGGGTTCTTTGGCGGCTAGAGAGAGAGAGTAAGGAGTTGCGGTTTGTTTAGAGAAGAATAATTCTCTTATCTGATTACTAATGGAGTGTACAAGACAATATATAGCTATACAACTAGGTTAACTAAGTGAGTAAACAATAAAGAAAGAGAATGGGACAATTTGGTCTCGGTTGAGGACAGAGATGAGGTAACGGTCACAATGAGTGTGACAGGTCCTTGCTTTGTTCCATGGTGATAGTGACATGTCCCTGCGCATCCTGAGCTTCTAATTAATGTTCTTGATCCTTGTGACTTTCCCAAAATGGTAATGAGCCGAGATAAGAAGGATATATAAGTCTTGGGGTGAGAGTAACCCTAGGTTTGCACATTACTCATCCGGTTGCATTATCATAGAATGCACAATGTTTGTACAAGTAAACTTTGCGCATTTCATGATCTCCATTCCAATACTCCCCCTCAAGCTTGAATTCAAGAGTTGAATCAAGCTTGGAATGACAATGGAGATCTACCTCATTAAAAACCTTCATGAAGAAAACCACTTGGGATAAAACTTCATGAAGGGAAAAAGAGTGTAGATTCCGTAGCCTTAGAGGATTCCGGGAGCTCCATGAGTCCCAGCTTAGTGTGAATTGATTCACACACTTTCAAGCTAGCTGCCTTGGTGAACACATCAGCTAGTTATTCTTCACTCCTTGCAAAGCAAGGCAATACAACTCCTTGCTCAATCATCTGCCTCACTTTGTGACAATCCACTTCTATATGCTTGGTCTTTTCATGGAAGACTGAGTTTGAAGCAATGTGAATGGCTGCTTGGTTATCACAATGCATGGTGATTGGTTTTGAAGTCTCAATCCCCAAATCCACAAGAAGGGCTTTGATCCACGCCTATTCTGTTGCTAGCTTCCTCATTGCTCTATATTCAGCTTCAGCACTTGAGCATGACACTATCTTCTGCTTCTTGCTCTTCCAAGTGACAAGGTTTCCTCCAATGAATGTTCAATATCCAGTAGTAGACCTCCTGTCCACTCTATCTCCTGCCCAATCAGCATCACAATATCCAACTATCTATGTGGTTTGATTGCAACCCATCCAAATGCCTTGACCAGGAGCACCATTTAGATACCTGAGTATCCTTTCAACCATGTTCCAATGATGCATCTTGGGTGCTTGCATATGCTGGCTTACTTTGTTCACTGCATAACACAAATCAGGTCTTGTTATGGTTAAGTAAATGAGCTTACCAACCATTCTTCTATACTGAGTAGTGTCCTCAAATGGTTTATCCTCAAGCTCCCCCTCTCTTATGACTTTGCAGCCTTCCTCCAATGGTGTCTTAGCCGGTTTTGATCCAATCTTTCCTGCCTTAGAAAACAAATCAAGTGTGTACTTCCTTTGAGATAAGAAGAGTCCATCATTAGATCGACAAACTTCTATCCCAAGGAAGTACTTTAGAGTACCAACGTCTTTAATATCAAAGACAGATTTGAGATAAGCTTTGGTTTCTTGTATACCTGACTTGTTACTCCCTGATATGATAATGTCATCAACATAAACAAGGATGACAATGATACCTTCCTGATCTTGAAGAGTGAACAAGGTGTGATCTCCTTCAGACCTCTTGAATCCTCTTTGCATAAGTGTTGCGCTCGGTTTATGATACCAAGCTCTAGGTGATTGCATTAATCCATAGATAGCCTTCTTGAGTCTTAACACCTTCCCTGGTTTCACAATGCTTTCAAGACCAGAAGGTGGTCTCATGTATACCTCATCTTCAAGCTCCCCTTGAAGGAATGCATTCTTGACATCCATTTGCCAAAGTTCCCAATCAAGGTTTGTTGCCAAAGACAAGATGATCCTAACTGTGTGAAGCTTAGCTACTGGTGAAAAAGTATCCAAGTAATCCTTTCCATAGGTTTGAGTGAAGCCTCTTGCAACCAACCTTGCTTTGTATCTCTCCACTTCTCCATTACTTCTATACTTGATGGTGAAAACCCATTTAGAAGTCACTGCCTTCTTTCCTCTAGGAAGTTCAGCTTCATACCAAGTCTCATTGTTGTCCATTGCTTTGGTCTCTTCATCCACAGCTTGCATCCACCTCTTATCTCCCTTAGCTTCTTCATAGGTTGTTGGTACATTTTCTTGATCCAACTTCCCAATGAACACTTGATGTTCCAAAGGTACATGAGCTAAACTGCAAACAACTTGAATGGGATGAGCTACTGCATTTCTGTTGAAGTAAACCCTAGTCTTCTTCCATTCTGATGGATCCTTTCTCTCTCTTGTGCTTCTCCTTAATACCTGAACTTGCTGATCATTCCTAACCGGCTCCTCAACTTGATGATCCAAGTCCTCAGGTTCTTCAACATGTTCTTCCTCATGTTCCTCATGCTCCTCATTTTCAGCTTGATCATGTGTAGAAGGATCAGCTACTTATTGATCATGATGAGATCAAATGTGCAATATTGATCATGTTAAGACACTCTCTGCCGCGGTTCAAGACTTTCCATACTTGGCACTTAGGTTAAACATTCTTTGTAAAACCTATAAAGATGTTGTATGGCCGCAAAAATAATAACAAGGGTTTGAGACTCTCTTTCTCTTTATTCTTCAGCGCCTCTATCTCTCTACATTCTCTCAAGAACCCTAATGCTTAATCTCAAAAACTATCATGGTATCAGAGCATAGATCTCTATTCTCTTGATTCTCTCTTTTGTTTCTTAAATCTCTCGGTTCTAGTTCCATCACTCTCTAAGTTCTCATCATTCTCTGCCTAAAATCCCTAATACTCTTTGTCCCTAATCTCTGTCCTAAAACTCTCGGTTCTTATACTCTCTCTGCCTCAAGATCCTCTTGATACTGGTTCTCTTTATCAACATATTTTCTCTGCCTAAAATTCTAGCGCTTCTCACTCCTTCTCTGTCCAGAAACCCTAACGCTTGTTTCATCTCTCTCTCACCATGGAAGACTCAGTTCACATCAGCTCAAGCTTGAGGCCTACTGTCATCCCTGTTGTGCTCAAAGGTATCAACTACAGGACATGGAAAAAGACCATCAAGACTGCCATTTGTGGAAGAGGTTTGTGGGATCACATCTTGGAGGATAAAACACCAACTGAAGAAGATGAAACCAAGAAGAAGGATGAGGAAACCAAGAAGGCAGAGGCTAAATGGTTTCAAGAAGATCAGCTGGTGCTTGGCTTTCTCCAAAACTCTCTTGACCCATACATCCTTGAAGCTTATTCTCATTGTGAGACAGCCAAGTCACTGTGGGACACTCTCAAGAAGATTTATGGAGATGTTTCTAATCTGAGCAGGGTGTATGAAGTCAAGAAGGCCATAAGTGAGCTGAAACAAGAAGACCATGACTTTACCAAGTATCTTGGGAAGTTCTCTTCAGCATGGTCTGAACTTGAGATGCTAAGGCCAAGTACTATGAACCCCAAGATTCTCATTGAGAGAAAGGAGCAAGACAAGATCTTTGGCCTTCTACTTAACTTGGATCCGGTTTACAATGATGCCATCATGAAGATCCTAAGGGAGACTACACTTCCTGATTTTGAAGAGGTGTGTTCAAGGATCCAAAAGGAAGAAGGAAACATTGGTTTGTTTGGAGGAAAGGGGGAGTTGGTGACTGCCAACAAAGCCGGCTTCAAACCTGAGGAGAAGAAGGCTGCAGCTTGTGATCATTGCAAGAGGAAAGTCCATTCCAAGGATAAGTGTTGGATCCTTCATCCCCACCTCAAACCAGCCAAGTTCAAGGACTCAAGGGCAAATGCAAACATCTCCCAAGAAGCTGTGAAGGAGCCTGCCTCTACTTCAGCTCAAGGAGGGGAGCTTGCACTCTACACAGCCACTGAGTATGTTAAGAAGAGTGACCTTGAGGACCTCATCAAGGCTTATGCCTCTAAGCTCTCTGGTATCTCTTTATTTTCTCATAAATTGCTTGCTAAAACTGATCATAAGTTGGTAGTAGATTCAGGAGCTTCTCACCACATGATTAGTAATGCTAAGTTGTTAAAGGACATTAAACCTGCCCTCGGAAGAGTAACTATAGCTGATGGTCAAGGGATTCCTATAATTGGTACAGGAAAGTTAAGATTGTTTAACAAGGAAAGTGATGCTTTTTATGTTCCTAAGTTTAAATCTAACTTGCTGTCGGTTAAAAGGATCACCAAGGACTTGAATTGCAATGTTATCTTTGGGCCTAATAAAGTTTATTTTCAGGATATTAAGAATGGAAAGGTTATTGGAAGAGGTGGTACACAAGATGAACTTTACCTCCTTGAAGACACTTCTCCAAGCAACCCGGATACCTTAGGTTTTAAATCCTGTTTTTCTTTCAATCAAAATGTCCTATGGCATGCTAGACTAGGACATCCTCATGCTCGTGCTTTGAACTTAATGTTGCCTAATGTTAGCTTTGATCATTCAACTTGTAAAGCTTGTATTCTTGGCAAACACTGTAGAACTATCTTTTCTAAATCAACTACTATCTATGAACATTGCTTTGATCTTGTGCACTGTGATGTTTGGACTTCACCTTGTCTTTCTAGAGATAGGAACAAGTATTTTGTGACCTTCATAGATGAAAAATCAAAATATACTTGGGTTACATTGCTGCCATCTAAAGATAGGGTGTTTGATGCATTTCTAAACTTTCAAAACTATGTTACTAATCAATTTAATGCCAAGATTAAAGTGTTTAGATCAGATAATGGAGGAGAGTACACAAGCCAAAGATTCAAAGCTCACTTGAAAAAGTATGGGATCCTACATCAAACAAGCTGCCCACACACTCCTCAACAAAATGGTGTGGCTGAAAGGAAGAATAGACACCTGATGGAGGTTGCTAGGTCTATGATGTTTCACACCAATGTTCCTAAGAGGTTTTGGGGAGATGCAGTGTTGGCAGCATGCTATCTTATCAACAGGATCCCAACTAGAGTCCTTCAAGACATTTCACCATATGAGGTATTGAACAAAACCAAACCTTTTATTGAACACTTACGTGTGTTTGGTTGTGTTTTTTTTTTGTGTATATATCAGGAGATCAAAGGAATAAGCTGGATGCTAAGAGCACAAGATGTATGTTCCTTCGATACTCCAAAACTCAGAAGGGCTACAAGTGTTTTGATCCAAGCAACAAAAGGACCTATGTTTCAAGGGATGTTAAGTTCATTGAGGGGCAGAGATACTATGAGAAGAGGGATTGGGAAGGTTTGAAGGATCTCTCAAGATCACCCTCTGATTTGGCTACAAGTTTGAAGTACTTGTTGGATCACTTGGGAATTGATACCCCACGGCCAGAGAAGCCTGAAACAACTACCCAAGAAGCTCAACAAGAGGATACTGAACCAGCAACACACACACATGAACCGGCTGAAGAAGACACTCTACCTCAAGATCAGAACCAAGTGGACTTGGATATGAATGAGGATACTCAAGATCAGAACCAAGTGGACTTAGATATGAATGAGGATGAGATGGTTCATCAAGAGGCAGTGGGAAATGAGGAGGTGGTTGATCAACAGGTTCAGCAACTCAGGAGAAGCACAAGGGAAAAGAAAGATCCATCAGAATGGATGAAGACAAGGGTCTTCTACAACAACCAAGCAGTAGCTCATCCTAGTCAGTCTACTTGTTCTATTGACTTGCTACCATCTAGTCACAAGGCCTTTCTTGGAAAGATTGAGCTAAACCATGTCCCTAAGACTTATGAAGAGGCTGAGGGTATCAAGGTATGGATGGATGCAGTAAAAGATGAGAAAGAAGCTATGGAGAGGAACCACACTTGGATTGTGGAGAAGCTGCCAAAAAGGAAGAAGACTGTTAGTTCTAAATGGGTCTTCACAATCAAGTATAAAAGCAATGGAGACATAGAGAGGTACAAGGCAAGGCTAGTGGCAAGGGGATTCACTCAAACCTATGGAGAAGACTATACAGACACCTTTTCACCAGTGGCTAAACTTCATACAGTGAGAGTCACATTGAGCTTAGCCACAAACCTCTCATGGAATTTATGGCAAATGGATGTGAAGAATGCTTTTCTACAAGGTGAACTTGAAGAGGAAGTGTATATGACTCCACCACCAGGATTGAAGCACTTGTGTAAAGATGGTGAGGTATTGAGGCTGAGAAGGGCGATTTATGGCTTGAAGCAATCACCAATGGCATGGTACCATAAGCTCAGTCACACTCTCATGGACCATGGGTTCAAGAAGTCTCAATCTGATCACACATTGTTCACGCTTCAAAGTGCTCAAGGAGTGGTGGTAGTTCTGATATATGTGGATGATTTGATTATCACAGGAAGTGATAATGATGGGATTCAATCCACAAAGGCCTACCTCAAGAGTTCCTTTGATATTAAAGACCTTGGTGAGTTGAAGTACTTCTTGGGCATTGAAGTATGCAGATTCAATGATGGATTGTTTTTGTCCCAAAGGAAGTATGTTAAAGACTTGTTGACAGAAACAAGTATGCAAGATTGCAAGATTGCAAAAACTCCTCTTGAAGATGGCTACCAAGTCAATAGAAAGGGGGAGAAATCTGATGAAGTCAAGTTCAAGGATGTCTCATTGTATAGGAGGCTGGTTGGGAAGCTTATCTACCTCACTCTCACAAGACCAGATTTATGCTTTGTTGTGAATCAAGTTAGCCAACATATGCAATCACCCACAGTGTATCATTGGAGTTTGATTGAGAGGATCCTCAGATATCTCAAAGGATCAACTGGACAGGGTATTTGGATGGGCAAGAATGAAAGCACAGAAATTATTGGCTATTGTGATGCAGATTGGGCTGGTGATAAGAGTGATAGGAGATCAACAACCGGCTATTGCACCTTCATTGGAGGCAACTTGGTAACTTGGAAGACAAAGAAGCAGAAGGTGGTATCTTGTTCTAGTGCTGAAGCTGAGTATAGGGCAATGAGGAAGCTTGCAACTGAGTTAACATGGCTGAAGGCCTTGCTTAAGGACTTTGGCATAGAGCAATCAAGTCCAATCACCTTCCATTGTGACAACCAGGCTGCTATTCACATTGCAACCAACTCAGTGTTTCATGAGAGGACAAAACACATTGAGATTGATTGTCACAAGGTAAGGGAGAAGATTGAAGATGGAACCATTCTGCCTTGTTACACAAAGAGTGAAGATCAGATCGCAGACATCTTCACAAAGGCTGCTAGTCTTAAGGTTTGCACTCATGTCTTTGGCAAACTAGGGCTGGTAGCTATCAATGATTAGAACTCTCCTGATTCATGAGCAGCATACTCTTTTTCCCTTGATGTGGTTTTGTCCCAAGTGGTTTTCCACATCAAGGTTTTTAATGAGGTGTTGCCATGATCATTCCAAGTTCTGTCTTTAGGGTGATTCCAAAGTCTGAACTTGAGGGGGAGTATTGATCATGATGAGATCAAATGTGCAATATTGATCATGTTAAGACACTCTCTGCCGCGGTTCAAGACTTTCCATACTTGGCACTTAGGTTAAACATTCTTTGTAAAACCTATAAAGATGTTGTATGGCCGCAAAAATAATAACAAGGGTTTGAGACTCTCTTTCTCTTTATTCTTCAGCGCCTCTATCTCTCTACATTCTCTCAAGAACCCTAATGCTTAATCTCAAAAACTATCACTACTTGCGGTTCTGGTGCTGATTCATGAGTGTCCCCCTCATGATCAAGATGGGAATGTTGAGGAACTTCTGAAGTTGGAGCAGGGACTGAAGGAGCATGACTTGTCTTGGCCGGTTGTTGAGGCATACTAATACCAAGGTTTTCCATGATCATCCTTAGGTTAGCAGCTCTATCTGATTGAGAAGTGGGAAGATCTTTCTGTAGGATTATGTGTGTTCATTGGTGTAATTATCAGATTACAACCTAACATAATCAACTAGGATCTAGGTGATTGCAGTTGAATCATAAACAGATCAGGATCATTACCTCTTTAGAAGTGCAGCGGATTGATTGGTAATATCGAGATCACTTAGAGCAGATGATAACCGGCTCCTCCTAGGTATCCACACGCTTACAAGCTACTGGATCAGGTTGCTAGACCAAGCTGGAACAACAGAGAGAGAGAGGATGGCCAGACCTAGAAAAATCGCAGAAGCCATGTCTTACTGGCGCCTATCCTCTTCCTTATATGGGCCCAAGTGATTAAACTAATGGCCTATTATGCTAGGAATCACATCAAGTTCAGTGATGAACTCTTCTTTCCAAACAACCTCTTTCGCCGCTACCCAAGCCGCGAAATGTTCAGCTTAAGTCATGGAGTCAGCAACAGTGCCTTGCACCGCCAGACAGACACAAGATATAACCGGACTGTGACCGGAAATCATCTTTTTCTGTTGGAAACTTTCCTTTCAGACTCTACCGACTTGTAGCACCTTACTTTCTCCGTAAATCAAGAACTTATCCTAAGTATTTTCCAAATACTTGAGGATATTCATTACGTCTATCCAGTGATTCTTTGTTGGATTTGACTGGTCTTTACTTGTCTTGCTTAACATTAAAGCAACATCAAAACAAGTACGTGTCATGGCATACATGATAGATCCAATTGCCGAAGCATATGGAATCTCATCCATGCATTCAAGCTCAGCAGATATCGTAGGACATTGTTTCTTGCTTAACGCAATGCCATGTGACATTGGCATAAAACCCTTCTTGGAATGCTGAAAACGTGTAGGACTTTGTCAATATAAGAATCATGACTTTTTCCTATCAGCTCTTTTGGATCTCTATCTTTAGATCCAAAATCCAAGAACATACGTGGCTTTACCCATGTCAATCATAAAACCAACTCCCAAGCCAGTCCTTTACCGACTGCAGCATTGGAACGTTATTTCCGAGAATCAGTATGTCATCGACATACACTATGAGAAATGCAACATCGCTCCCACTTATCTATTAGTAAACGCACAGTTCCACTTCGTTCCTGTTCAAGTCAAAACCTTGACTACTTCAACATAACGAAGATTCCAACTCCGATATGCTTGCTTCTATCCATGAATGGATCGATGAAGCTTACTTACATACAGTATAATTTTTCGGAGTCCGGGCTCACTTTCGCTTCTGTTAATTTCGCAGGTTCGTCACTTTCAATGATCATCAGATCATGGCAATTAATCACGAGAAATCACTCTCGGATTAGTGACGGATTCATTCAGATCTGCGAACTTCAGGCTCTACAGGTGTAGATTCTATAGAAATCTGTAAATCCATCCGCTGCTCTCCCTCAACAGGTTGAGCAGCCTCCTGTATTTCTCGAATTTCTTCGAGTTATACTTTTACTCCCACTGTTCTTCTTGGAAAGAAACTTTCCTTTTAGAAAACAGAATTCCGAACAACCTAACTTCGTTTTCGGAATGGACGTAAAAAGTAACAAGCCTTGGTTTCCCTAGGACAACCAGCGAAGTAGCACAACTACAAATACTCAGTAAAGACGAATTTGGATCATTTCCAGTCCACATTTATGTGGTGTCTTTCAACTGATATTGGTGGAACTATTTCAGCGTAAACTTAGATATTTCTAGAGCGTTATTCTTAAAGAATATCATGGAAGATTCGTGTGACTCATCTTTAATCATTTCTAATAAGATCTGATTCTTTCTCACAGAAACACCTCCAGGTTTTCAGGAGAAATGAGCTGTGACACGACTTCACACTCATTCAGATGATCACACCATCAATGACTTAAGTATTCTCACTCGTGATCTAATCCAGAGTCTCAATACTTCTGTCACTCAGATTCTATACCTCATTCTGGAACTCTTTCGACCATTTCAAAGAATTCCGACTCGTGTCTCATCAAATGAACACAGTCATACTCACTGAAGTAATCAGTAAAGATAATGAAGTACAGGAATTTTCTCTGGCATTACTGCTCATCGGGCCACATACATGAGTATGTTCAAGGTCCAATAAGCCTTTGGGCCTTTCTCTCGCTCGGCTAAGATGGGCCCTTTGTCTTTTGGTCCAGTAAGCAGAATTGAAGTCTCATAAGATATCCGATCAAATGAGCCCAAAAGTCCATAACTATGGGATTTCTGAATCCGACTCACTCTATGTGACCAAAACATTTATGCCAAGAAAAATCAGGTTTAATTCATCAGATTTAAACCAATTCGGTATTTATGTTACATTTAGGCACTCTTTGGTTTAAGATATAAAACCCATTCCTTGAATAGGGTGCTACAATTAATATTTCATTAAGATCAAAAGATCAAAACTTGTCTTTTATCAAAATGAAAAACATTCAAATTCTTACAAGAAAATGAAAGACAACTCTGCTTAAAGCAGGTACATTATAGCAATTACTTAATAAAACCAAGCCTCAAAGGCATCTACAAGTGAAAACCCTACGGCTGAGGCAGCATCCATAGCTCCTTCCAGACACGCAGTTCCACTTGCCCTTTCTTCAACGTTCTACTGCTGCTTAGGCTCTGCATATTATAACAAATATCAGTGCCACAACCAGTATTCAATACCTATAAGGTAGAACTTGAAGTAACAACATGAATACCTGAGGAAGTAGTCTCATACATCACCTTCAACTCCTCATAATCTTCCATGAATTTAATGCAATCTCTCTTCCAATGCCCAGCCTCTTTACAGTAGCAGCACTTACCAACGTAAGATGTATCTGACTCGGGCTCAGAAGACACTGTAGGATTGTTTAGTGTTTGTCCTGGTTTAATTCTCAGATTAAACTCACCTAAACATATTGGATCTAGGTTCTCTTGCAGAAACATAAAGGGATCTCACCTAATACCTTATTTATGCAGCGGATTAGAGAGGTATTGTCAGAGATCAGCAGAACCACCAAGAGACAGCTCCTCCAAAGGTTCACACACGCACACTTCAGGAAATTGGCTGCTAGACCAGTAGGGAGGGAGGCGCAGAGAGAGAGAGAGAGAGGCGCAGAAGGCTGAGAAAAATCAGAGAGCTAGGTCAAGTTTTATTCATTAAAACCCCTTTTAGTTCTCATGGGCTTTTGGGCCCAAGTCTCAGTCTGATTAAATCCCTTAGATTTAATCAGGCCCTTTAATCTCTCTAAGTACAGTAAATGCCTAGCACTTTTACCGTACTCCTGCTGCACCGTTCCTCCATATTTTCCTGTTAGCTTAGGCGTGTGACCCATATGGGATCATATAATAAAGGCAATAAGTCCAAGACTTATAGATCATGAGCGGACTCTAGCAAGCCATCATGACCCCCAGTATTATATGACTTATGTCTGATCATTGACATACTCTTACTTTCTAGAGACAGTACAGAGATTACTGGACATAATTCCAACAATCTCCCACTTGTACTGGAATCTCTGTATTCATATTCCTTTTGTCTCAATATCTCGATTAGTCATAAGGCAAGATGAGTGTCATCCTTATAAAGCCTAATCATGTTCATCGGATTCTGATTTGATACTGACAATCCAAACGACTCGGGACAGTCCGTTTGAGCATGGCCATGCATTTTCCAGTATTCAAATCTCCGATTGGCCTAGAGATATTCACTCCATTTATATTGGAGGGACAAATCCCGTCTTGTTCCATCACTGTAAACTACTCATTTCATAATACACCCAAACAAGGTCCTTATAACTATCGCTTAACGACAGCGTTAGACAATGATCAAAGCGCATCAGTTGATGTGCAGTCACATGCATGCGAACTCAGGTCTAAGGACTATACTCTATAGTCGTAGTAAGAATCTCTTATGACACAGATATAAATATCCTGAAGAGTTCTTATAAGCGGGTCTTGTCCGGTCGTATGTACCCCAACATACACCTATGTACTGACTTTGATGCCGTGCATCTATGACATCCTGAGACTTTGTCATAAGTCACATACCAATCTAGTCTCACGCGGTTGTTGGTGTTCCAATTTCAACAATCTTCGACTAGGGACAGGATGATATAAGCCATCTATCAAATATAGGGTCTCATGTTCAAGCTAAATGACTTTGATGACTCAAGATCAAGTCACTTACTTCGATAACCTATAAAATGGTTCATATCATTTTGGAACGATTATTTCATCACAGTTAAAATAATCTTGAAATAATAATTTTATTTAAACATCTTAAAATGTTTTACAAGAACATATCAATAACTAAATAAAGCCCTCAAACTCCCACTCAAATTTAGATTACATTTCAATGTCTCTAATGCCTACAGCTTCAGTCAGGAACTCGAGCTTAGGCCTTGGGAGTGGCTTTGTCAACGGATCAGCGACATTATCATCTGTCGGAACTCGGCTGATCTTGACTTCATTTCTATTAATGATATCACGTATCAAGTGAAATCTTCTTAATATATGCTTGGATTTCTGGTGTGATCTTGGTTCCTTTGCCTGAGCTATAGCACCATTGTTATCACAAAACAGTGCCAGAGGCTCAGCTGCATTCGGTATCACACCTAGTTCAATAATGAACTTTCGTATCCAAACAGCTTCCTTCGCTGCTTCTGAGGCGGCGACATATTCAGCTTCTGTAGTGGAATCAGCAACGGTGTCTTGCTTGGAGCTTCTCCAACTGATTGCACCGCCATTCAGACAAAAGATATAACCGGACTGTGACCGGAAATCATCTTGGTCTGTCTGGAAACTTGCGTCCGTGAATCCACTGACTTCAAGCACATCACTTCCACCGTACACCAAGAACTTATCCTTAGTATGTCTTAGATATTTCAGGATATTCTTGACGGCAATCCAGTGGTTTTCACCTGGATTCGACTGGTATCTACTCGTCATGCTCAATGCATAAGCAACATCAGGACGAGTACAGATCATGGCATACATGACAGATCCTATTGCAGATGCATAAGGAATATTCTTCATGCGCTCAAGCTCAGCAGCCGTCGTAGGGATCTGCTTCTTGCTTAGCGTTGTGCCATGTACCATTGGCGTGAAGCCCTTCTTGGAATCTGCCATGCTGAATCTATGCAGGACTTTGTCAATGTATGAATCTTGACACAAGCCTATCAGCCTTTTAGATCTATCCCGGTAGATCCGGATTCCAAGAACGTATGCGGCTCACCCATGTCTTTCATGGAAAAACAACTTCCAAGCCAGTCCTTTACCGACCGCAGCATTGGTATGTCGTTTCCGAGAAGCAGTATGTCATCGACATACAGAATAAGAAATACTATCTTGCTCCCACTAGTCTTCTTATACACGCATTGTTCTTCTTCGTTTCTGATGAAGTCAAATTGCTTGATCGCTTCATCAAAACGAAGATTCCAGCTCCTCGATGCTTGCTTCAATCCATAAATGGATTTATGAAGCTTGCATACTTTCCCAGCATTCTTTGGATCTATGTAACCGTCAGGTTGTGTCATATACACATCTTCTTCCAGAATTCCATTCAGGAAGGCGGTTTTCACGTCCATCTGCCAAATTTCATAATCATGAAAAGCTGCAGTTGCTAGTAGAATCCGAATAGATTTCATCATAGCCACTGGGGAATAGGTTTCATCATAATCCACTCCGTGAACTTGTCTGAAACCTTTTGCCACCAACCTGGCTTTATAAATCTGGACATTTCCATCCACGTCAATCTTCTTCTTGAAGATCCATTTGCACTCGATGGCTTTTACACCAGCGGGTAAGTCAACCAACGAAAACACTTGGTTGACCGACATGGAGTCCATTTCGGAATCAGTGGCCTTACGCCACTTAGAGGAATCTGGGCCCATCATGGCTTGATTGAAGTTCGATGGTTCATCACCATCAATGATCAGAAGATCATGATAGTTAGTCACGAGGAATCCTTGATATCTCTCGGGTTCGTGACGGATCCTCCCGGATCTTCGAACTTCAGGTACTACAGGTTCAGGCTCTACAATTTCTTGTAGGTCCTCCTGCTGCTCTTCCTCATTAGGTTGAGCAGTATCCTGTTCATCTTGAATTTCTTCAAGCAGTACCTTACTCCCACTGTTTTTCTTAGAGAGAAACTCCCTCTCAAGAAAATTACAATCCCGGGCAACAAAGATCTTGTTCTCGGATCGTAGGTAGAAGTAATAAGCCTTGGTCTCCTTCGGATAACCAATGAAGTAGCATTTATCAGACTTTGGTGTAAGCTTGTCAGAGATCAATCTCTTGACATAGGCTTCACAACCCCAAATTCTAAGATAAGACAGCACTGGAGCTTCCCCAGTCCATAATTCATATGGTGTCTTAGCTACTGCTTTTGATGGCGCTCTATTTAGAGTGAACACTGCTGTTAGCAGAGCATATCCCCAAAGGGATATTGGAAGGTCTGTGTGACTCATCATAGACCGAACCATATCCAATAAGGTCCGATTCCTCCTCTCAGACACACCATTCCATTGAGGTGTTCCAGGAGGAGTGAGTTGGGAAACTATCCCACACTCTCTTAGATGATCACTGAACTCTTGGCTCAAATATTCTCCTCCTCGGTCGGACCGAAGAGCTTTAATGCTTTTGCCAAGTTGGTTCTGTACTTCATTTTGGAATTCTCTGAATCTCTCAAACGATTCAGACTTATGTTTCATTAAATAAACATATCCATACCTACTGAAATCATCAGTGAAGGTAATGAAATACTGATAGTTTCCTCTTGCATTTGTGGACATTGGGCCACACACATCAGTGTGTATCAGGCCCAATAAGTCACTGGCCCTCTCGTTAGGTTTATTAAAGGGGGCCCGCGTCATTTTGCCCATCATGCAGGATTCGCATTTCTCACATGACTCAAAGTCAAACGAGCCAAGAAGTCCATTCGAATGGAGCCTCTTAATGCGTTTCTCACTGATGTGCCCTAAACGACAATGCCATAGAAACGTTCGGTTCTCCTCATTAGGTTTGAACCGTTTGGTATTAATGTTATAAATTGGCGCGGATTGATCAAGTATGTAAAGCCCATTCGTAAGAGGGGCACAACCATAGAACAAATTGTTGCGATTGAAGGAACATAATTTATTCTTAACTGAAAAATCATAACCTTCCAAATCCAACAATGAAATTGAAATAATATTTCTGCTTATCGCAGGTACAAAATAACAATTATTGAGTTCTAAAACCAATCCCGAAGGTAAAGACAACAAGTATGTGCCTACAGCTAGTGCAAGAACTTTCGCTCCATTCCCAACTCGTAGCTCCACTTGTCCTTGCTTCAGCCTCCTACTGTTGCTGAGTGCCTGCATATTAGTACAAATATGAGCCCCACAACCAGTATCCATAACCCATGAGGTATTATCAGAAGTAGTTGTATTAACTTCTATAACAAAAATACCTGATGAAGAAGTCTCCAGAGTCTTCTTCTTCAATTCCTTTAGACCTTCCAGGAATTTCTTACATTCTCTCCTCCAATGCCCCGGTTCTTTACAGAACCTGCAGATGTCAGTAGGCCCAGCCTTGGACTTGGGCTTGGGCTTTGGCGTGTCCTTGTCCGAGACTTGAACAGCCTTAGCCTTTCCCTTGTCCTTGGCAGCGGATTTCTTAAAGCCCTTGCCCTTTTGCACCATAAGCACGTTGGGGTCCTTGGCTTTCCTCAAGTTGGGCTCTGCAGTCTTGAGCATTCCGTGAAGCTCAGGCAATGTCTTACTCAAGCCATGCATATTGAAGTTCAGAATGAACTGATCATAGCTTGCAGGTAAAGACTGCAGAATGATGTCGCAGGCAAGTTCCTGGCTGATAGGGCAGTCGAGTTTCTGAAGATGATCGAGATAACCCATCATCTTCAAGACATGAGGACTCACTGCCGCATTTGCAGCCATCTTACAGTCCAAGAGGTTCTTAACTGTCTGGAACCTCTCAGTCCTTGCCTGCTCCTGAAAAAGCGATTTCAGGCTTGCCATTATCTCGATGGGTGACAGCACACTCTCGAACTGCATTTGCAGCTCAGGAGTCATGGTCGCCAACATCAGGCAATAGACATCATTTTCATCTGACGAATGCTTTTCCCAAGCATTATGCAGATTCCTGGCGGCATTGTTAGGAGGCCTCTCGGGGAGGGGATCACGAAGGACATATTCCTTCTTCTCCTGCTTGAGGACCAGCCTCAAGTTCCTTGACCACGTCAGGAAGTTCGTTCCAGTCAGCTTCTCCTTGTCGAGAACAGACCGGATTGAGAATGTGTTTTGAGTGCTTGTTGTAGTCATTGCTGAAATATTAGATAAAAGGATTTTAGTTAATATGTTCAATATGAGTAAACTCGCATTATATTCAATAACATTAGTTACCCTCAATAGAATATAACGATTCCAAGATCCACATATAACTAAGATCAAAGTGGGCCACTGGCCGTCACCCAACCTTAGCTTATATCGGTAAGCCCTATCTCGGCTAATTATATCCGTGATATAACTCTTGGTTGTGAATCTGGGCCCGAGGCCCAATCCACTCTGATGTCTCAAGGTCCGGGACTCCCGATGGCCTAGTCAAGAAAACCAGACTATACAGTCATGTAATCACTAATGTCTGGGACTCCCAATGACATTAATGAATCACAAACTGTCTTACCCACGCAAAAGATAGACATCCTCACACTGTAAGGCCATGTGTACGATTGAATGGGTTTCAACAGCTGACATAGACTGGACAAGACATCCAACGCTTGATATTATTTGAGGTTTATAGGTTTTCTTAAAATTTCATTCCAAAATAGAAGATTACTATTTTTGGAAACTTTCCATTTTGGAAACCTACTGTTTTTGGAAACTTTTATAATTGGAAACTTCCTAAAATGGAAACTTTCTAAATATAGAAATTTCCTAAATATCCAAAACATGCAAATCTAGAAACTTCTATTCTAAGAAACTTTCTAATTTGAAATTTTGGAAACTGATTAATTTTTTAAAATCAAATTTTAATTATTAAATGAATTTTAAAATAAATCTGAAGAAAAGACTCAAATAACTGGCCCAATTGTTTTAACTTCTTGGCCCATGGCCCAAGAATTGGTCTATGTCCAAGACATAACCCAATTGTCCAATTAAATGACATAACCGGTCTGGTTCATTAAAATTGGTCTAACCAAAATTAATTACTACGATGACCACAATTGTCAACCGGTTATTTACTAAACCGGATTTTCTCAATTTATTTGGTCCAACCAAATCAAATTAGAAAACCACTGGTTTAGGCACTAAATCCAATTTTACGACTTTGGATTTCTTATCACGGTTTAACCAGACTTAATAAATATTATTAAGTCTGTAATTATTAAACCGTAACGATTAAGATTTTAATTATTTTTAAACCGAACCACAAACCAAACCGAACCGATTTGACGATCACGACAGCCCTAGGCGGGACGGGACACGATCCGTGATCGGTCCATCTCTCGATCACGACAGCGGTGTGGGACGGGACAGCCTTCTCTCGATCACGAAAGCGATGCGGGACGAGATGGCGGGACGGCTCGGGTCGAGCGATCGGACGAGAGGCGACGGGACGGGACACGATCGGTCAAGCTCGGGTCGATCCATGCAATCGTTCGATCGATCCATGCGATCCACTCGGCTGATCGGTCCACCGTGCCTCACACGATCCGGACATGGTGATCCTTTGGCGATCATCATTCCGACGCATACCGATTCATATAGATCGGATCATGCGATTTCTAGTTTAGGTTTTTAACTTTGTTTCTTAAGTGTTTTCTTATCATAGATTGATTCATACACTTCTAAACAACCTAAACATGATTCTAAACAAGAAATCCTAATAGAACCAATGGCTCTGATACCACTGTAGGATTGTTTAGTGTTTGTCCTGGTTTAATTCTCAGATTAAACTCACCTAAACATATTGGATCTAGGTTCTCTTGCAGAAACATAAAGGGATCTCACCTAATACCTTATTTATGCAGCGGATTAGAGAGGTATTGTCAGAGATCAGCAGAACCACCAAGAGACAGCTCCTCCAAAGGTTCACACACGCACACTTCAGGAAATTGGCTGCTAGACCAGTAGGGAGGGAGGCGCAGAGAGAGAGAGAGAGAGGCGCAGAAGGCTGAGAAAAATCAGAGAGCTAGGTCAAGTTTTATTCATTAAAACCCCTTTTAGTTCTCATGGGCTTTTGGGCCCAAGTCTCAGTCTGATTAAATCCCTTAGATTTAATCAGGCCCTTTAATCTCTCTAAGTACAGTAAATGCCTAGCACTTTTACCGTACTCCTGCTGCACCGTTCCTCCATATTTTCCTGTTAGCTTAGGCGTGTGACCCATATGGGATCATATAATAAAGGCAATAAGTCCAAGACTTATAGATCATGAGCGGACTCTAGCAAGCCATCATGACCCCCAGTATTATATGACTTATGTCTGATCATTGACATACTCTTACTTTCTAGAGACAGTACAGAGATTACTGGACATAATTCCAACAGACACAGGCTTGCCATGATTCAAAATCTGGACAACTTTGTCTTCACCTTTGTCAGCACTAGGTTTAGTAAACCTACCCTTCTCCATTATGAGATTATACAGGGTACTCTTCACGTTTGGCTCAACTGTCTTGAGCATGTCATGCAGTTCAGTCAGCGTCTTCGTTAAGTCTTTCTTGATATAGTTCCTTTTGAACTTATCATAGCTTGACGGCAGTGACTGCAGAATGATCTCAGTTGCCAATTCTTGGCTAACTGGATAATCCAGTTTCCTCAGGTTATCAATGTAACCCATCATTTTACTGACATGAGGACTCACTGGATGATCATTTGGTAGCTTGCAGCTAGTGAGAGACTTAACTAACTGGTATCTCTCCACTCTTACCTGCTCCTGAAATTTCAATTTCAGGCTGCTGATCATCTCTATTGGCGACTCCATGTTCTCATATTGCTTCAGCAAATCTGAGTCCATGGTAGCCAATATCAGACCACGCACATCTACCGCATCATTATAATGCTTATTCCAAGCATCATATACTGCATGAGAGGCATTGGACCCGATCCTCACGGGGAGAGCTCTCTCAAGGACATAGTCCTTTCTCTCCTGCCTGAGGACTAGCCTTAGGTTCCGCGACCAAGTCAAGAAATTTGATCCGTTCAGTTTGTCAATTTCAAGGACAGACCGGATCGAGAAAGTGTTTTGATTGTTTGTGCTAGTCATAACTGAAATTCAGAGATAAATAGAGTTTTAGTTATTTAGTTCATAAAAGAGTAATCTTAATAACTTATAAGAAAACTCGCATTGCATTCAAAATTTCTTTGTTTAACCTCATAAGAATGCAATGATTCCGAGACCCATGTTCAACCAAAACCAAAGTGGGCCACTGGCCGTCACCCGGAATTAGCTTTACTTGGTAAGCATGCACACAGCTAGTTATATCCATATAACTCTCGGTTGTGGATTGGGCCCAAGGCCCAATTCACCAGATGTCTCAAGGCCCGGGACTCCCGATGGCCCAGTCAAGGAAACCAATCTCTTACAGCCAAATAATCACTAAAGTCTGGGACTCCCAATGAAATTAGTGACTATATACTACTTTACTTACGCAAAAACAGACACCTCACACTGTAAGCCATATCTGTAATTGAATAAGCGTTAAGTAGCTGACAAGATTGGGCAAGACATCCAAGCTTGATATTGGTTTTGAGGATTTTAGGTTTTCTTTCCAAAAATAGAAGATTACTATTTTGTGAAACTTTCCAATTCAGGTAACTTACTAAATATGGAAACTTTCTATTTTAGGAAACCTACTATATTTAGAAATTTCTTAACATGCCAAAATTAGAAACTTCTAATCAAAGAAACTTTCTAATTTAATGTTTTATTAAAGTTTTCGGTTGGGTCACAAATAATAGGCCCAATTCTTGGCCCAAGACCACAGAATTCCAATTGGCCCAATAATTTGACATAACCGAGTCGGTTCATTAATTCTGGTCCAAGACCAAATTAACTACTAAATCCACATGGTTATTTACTAAACCAGACCAGCTCTAAATTATTTGGTCCAACCAAATCAAACTTAGACCAGCCTTCGGTTTAGGTTAAAATTCAATTTTGAATTTAAATCCGGTTTAACCAGAAATTAAATAATACCAATTGTATTAAATAATTTCCAGCAAACCGCGATTTGGGTTAACCGCTTGAACCACCAATTAAATTGGATCGGTTCGGTTAAGTCCAAAATCAGGAAGAAACACCTTGTGTTTTAGCCAATTTTGACCTAACCTGCGGTTTAAGCTAAAGCTGACAATGAACCACAATCGGATTGATCGGTTCATTGTCGCGGGTTTGGGAAGAACGAACCGCGAAGCTCGGTTGAACCGATTGGCTACTCGCGGACCGTATCTCTCGCCAGTGTATCGATCGATATCACGCTCCTGCGTCGATCGATACCGGCGTGCATCAGCTCGTTGCGATCGGGTCATCGGGACAGCGAGAAGCAATCGATCCAATTCATATCGATCGATATCTCGCTCCCTCGTCGATCGACACGGGCGATCACATCGCATACCGATGGGTTTCAATCGGATTATGCGATTCATATACTTAGGTTTTTAAGTTTTCTAATCAAATTTCTTAAGCCAAATTCGATTCTAAACATTAAAACAACCTAAATATGATCCAAACAGCAAAAACCTAACGACCTAGGCTCTGATACCACTGTAGGATTATGTGTGTTCATTGGTGTAATTATCAGATTACAACCTAACATAATCAACTAGGATCTAGGTGATTGCAGTTGAATCATAAACAGATCAGGATCATTACCTCTTTAGAAGTGCAGCGGATTGATTGGTAATATCGAGATCACTTAGAGCAGATGATAACCGGCTCCTCCTAGGTATCCACACGCTTACAAGCTACTGGATCAGGTTGCTAGACCAAGCTGGAACAACAGAGAGAGAGAGGACGGCCAGACCTAGAAAAATCGCAGAAGCCATGTCTTACTGGCGCCTATCCTCTTCCTTATATGGGCCCAAGTGATTAAACTAATGGCCTATTAGGCTTTTGGGCCCAAGACCCAAATCAGACAAAAGACTGTATTTTGTCTGGCCCAATTCTCTGTACAAATACAGTAAATGCCGTGCATCTTACCGTATTAATTCCATTTAACTTTCCCGTTAGCTATGGTGTGTGACCCTTTGGGATCATACAATACTGGTAATAAGTCCTAAACTTATAGATCAAGAGCGGGCTCTAGCAAGTCATCATGATCACCCAGTATTTATGACTTATGTCTGATCTCGACACTTATCATACTTTCTAGAGATAGTACATTAGATTTCAGGACATTCCCAACACTTTCAAGCTGTCCCAATTCTTCTCATCATAGAAACTCCTTGTCTCCATAAATTTCACATCTCTTGAGATCAAAACCTTCCTTGTTTCAGGTACATAACACTTGTATCCTCTTTGTGTTGTGGAGTAACCAATGAACATAGCTTTGGTGCTATTAGCATCCAACTTATCCCTTTGTTCTCCTGGTATTAACACAAAGCAAATACACCCAAACACACGTAAGTGGTCAAGTAATGGATTGGTTTTGTTTAGTACCTGAAATGGAGATTGATCCTTAAGAACTCTTGTGGGAGTTCTATTGATCAAGTAGCAAGCAGTCATGACTGCATCTCCCCAAAACATCTTAGGAACATTCCTGTAGAACATCATGGACCTTGCCACCTCCATTAAATGTCTGTTCTTTCTCTCAGCCACTCCATTTTGTTGTGGGGTGTAAGGACAGCTTGTTTGATGGAGAATCCCATGTTTGGACAAGTGTTTTTTGAAAGCATTGCTTGTATACTCACCACCATTGTCTGATCTAAAAATTTTGATCTTAGCATTGAAATGGTTAGTAACATGACTTTGAAAGTTCATAAAAGCTTCTAACACTCTATCCTTAGTTTGCATCAATGTTATCCAAGTATACTTAGATTTTTCATTAATAAATGTGACAAAGTACTTATGGTTCTCTCTAGACATACAAGGAGCAGTCCACACATCAAAATGAACAAGATCAAAGCAACTTTCATAAGTAGTTTTAGAAATTGGAAAAACAGATTTGCAATGTTTCCCAAGAATACAAGACTCACACTCATCATTCTTAAACAAAACAGAAGGTAATAGAAGTCTTAAAGCCCTAGAGTGTGGATGTCCTAGTCTAGCATGCCAAATAGAGTCATCCACACCAACACAAGTAGATAAAGCAGTAAGAATATGAGTTTAGGTTGAGATTGTAGCTTTAGATTGGAGGGAGAACGAAGAGAGAAGCTAGGGGACCCGATTAGGGTTCTTAGCGGTTTAGATAGAGAGAATGAGATTTGCGGCTACTAGAGAAGAATAATTCTCTGTATATTCATTAAGGAGTGTTACAACACATATATATAGGAAGATACAACTAGTTTAAGCAATAATCAACACTATACAAAAAAGGAATGAAGACAATAATCCCTTTAGGAAAGAGAGAGTCCATCCGGGTAAGTTATTATCTTGTGCACTTCTTGTTAGTTTCCTCCAATGGTCATATTCTCCTTCTTAGTATTCAAATGTGAACCGGATCATATCAAGTCTTCATCTCAATACTCCCCCTCAAGCTTGAATCTCATGGGAATTGAGATCAAGCTTGGAACCATGAAGACTCACCTCATTAAAAACCTAAGTATAGAAAACCTCTTGGGATAAAACTATACTTAGGGAAAAAGAGTATGAGTTTCAAAGTTTAGGAGAACGCGTGTGAGGAGTGTTCATGAGCCCTAGCTTTGAATGGATGGACTCACAAACCCTTCGACTTGCTGCCTTAGTGAAAACATCTGCAAGTTGATCCTCACTCCTTGTAAAGCATGGCAGCACAATTCCTTGCTCTATCATTTGTCTCACTTTGTGGCAGTCCACTTCTATATGCTTGGTTCTCTCATGGAAGACTGAATTTGAAGCAATGTGAATGGCTGCTTGGTTATCACAGTGCATAGTGATTGGTGTTGGAGTCTCAATCCCCAAATCCACAAGAAGACCCTTGATCCATGCCAATTCTGTTGCTTGCTTCCTCATTGCTCTATACTCAGCTTCAGCACTTGAACATGACACTATCTTCTGCTTCTTGCTCTTCCAAGTAACCAGATTTCCTCCAATGATACAATACCCAGTAGTAGACCTCCTGTCCACTCTATCTCCTGCCCAATCAGCATCACAATACCCAACTATCTCTGTGCTTTGATTGCAACCCATCCAAATGCCTTGCCCGGGAGTACCACTTAGGTATCTGAGTATCCTCTGAACCATGTCCCAATGATGCACCTTTGGTGCTTGCATGTGTTGGCTTATCTGGTTCACAGCAAAGCACAAATCAGGTCTAGTTATAGTTAAGTAGATTAGCTTACCAACAAGCCTTCTGTATTGAGTGATGTCCTTCAAGCTCCCCCTCTCTTATGACTTTGTAACCTTCTTCCAATGGTGTCTTAGCTGGTCTTGATCCAATCTTTCCTGCTTCAGACAACAAATCAAGTGTGTACTTCCTTTGAGATAAGAAGAGTCCTTCATCAGACCAACAAACTTCTATCCCAAAGAAGTACTTTAGAGTACCAAGATCCTTAATATCAAACACAGATTTAAGATAAGCTTTAGTTTCTTGAATACCTGACTTGTTACTCCCTGAAATGATAATGTCATCAACATAAACAAGGATGACAATGATAACTTCCTGATCTTGAAGAGTAAACAAGGTATGGTCTCCTTCAAACCTCTTGAATCCTTTTTGCATAAGGGTGTATTGAAAAGGAGATCATGGAATGCACAAGACATCATTGTACAAAGTTAGTGCATTCTATGATAATGTTTGGTCTCGGATTATTGAAGTGCAAATATGGGGATCATCTGTACAGAAGAAGAGTGTGTCTTATGCATCAATCCCTAGCAGATTCAGAGGCTCAGAACCGCAGGTTGGACCAAACAGACCAGTCCCTTTCACCTTGGAACAAGAAGAGGACCAGTCACTATCACTCATAGCCGTTGGTCCTCTCTCTCTCTTTGTTCAGACATTTGTTTGTATTGTACCTATTTTTATCATTTGTTTATGCTTTGTAGCCCTAGCTTAGTTTCCTTATAAGCATTGTAAACACTCATTCATCAATTAAGAGAATTATTCTTCTCTGAAACTCACTATCTCTCTCACTCTCTCTCTACCGGCGCCATAAACCCTAATAAGGTTTCTGCGCCTCTCTCTTCCATTCTACCTTGTTCTACTCCATTCTCTTAACTTAATCTTCATATTCTAACATGGTATCAGAGCTTTAATCTTATGTACCTCATTTACTTCCGCTGATTCTCACAAAAATTCAGTTCTTGAGCTCTTAAGTTCTTAAGCTCATTTCTTTTGCTTCTTGTGTTCTCTGTGAGTTGAGAACTCTCCATTTCATCTTGAATACTCCATCCTTGCTTCAAACAGTCTTAGCAATGGAGAACTCAAGAGTTGTTATTCCTGTGATTTTGAAAGGCTCAAACTACATTGTTTGGGCTAGGATGGTGAAGTCTGCACTTGGAGGCAGAGGTCTGTGGAAGTATATCCTGAGTGACACTGCTCCACAGAAGGTGTTTAAGGCCAGGTCTGAAGCTGAAGCCAAGAAAGGAGCTGAGGCAGAGACTAAAGATAGTGATGAGTCTCTTGAAGAGGCGGTTGAAGCAGAAGAAGAAGCTTGGATGCAAGGGGACCAGAATGTGCTTTCTATACTCCAAAGCTCACTGGACCAACACCTATTGGAAGCCTACTCTTATTGTGTGACTTCTAAGCAGCTGTGGGATACTCTTGAGAAGGTTTATGGGAATAAATCAAACTTAACAAGAGTCTTTGAAGTTAAGCTGGCCATTAACAGTCTCCAACAAGAAGATATGGAGTTTAAAGCTCATTTTGGGAAGTTTAGCTCACTGTGGTCAGAGTTGGAGATGCTGAGGCCACCAAGCAGTGATCCTTTGGTGTTGCAAGAAAGGAGAGAGCAAGATAAAGTCTTTGCTCTTCTGCTCACCTTGAACTCATCTTATAATTCCTTGATCAAGCATATCCTAAGGGCAGACACTCTACCTGACATTGATGATGTGTGTGGGCAAATTCAGAAGGAACAAGGCTCATTTGGGTTGTTCAAAGGAAAAGGAGAGCTGGTGACCGCAAACAAGGGGCTGTACAAGGCTGATGAGAGGAAGAACTATGGAGGTTACCAGAGAGGAGTCTTGATGTGTGATTTTTGCAAGAAGAGTGGGCATTTGAAGGATAGATGCTGGCGCCTTCACCCTAACCTCAGACCCTCATCTCACAATAACCGGTTCAAAGATCAAAGGGCAAACTACTCATATGGTGCAGCTGGACCAGGTTCTTCTTCAATGCAGCAATGTGATGAAGGGAGAGCAATGGTTGTTCATCAAGCACCAGCTGTGACTGCTCAGAATGATGTGGTAAGGAGGTCAGACCTAGAGGCTCTCATCAAAGCTCTCAAGGAGAACTCTGGTATGGCTCTTGGTACTTCACTTTTTGCATCAAACAAACTGAAACCTTTGATCATTGATTCAGGAGCCTCTCATCATATGATAAGTGATTCTAGGTTGATAAACAATGTTGAACCTGCCTTAGGAAGTGTAGTGATTGCAAATGGTGATAAAATTCCAATACAAGGCATAGGAAATCTGAAATTGTTTAACAAAGAATCTAAAGCTTTCTTTATGCCTATTTTCACCTCAAACTTAGTTTCTGTAAAAAGGATAGCCACTGATTTGAATTGCAATGTTGTTTTTAGTCCTAATGATGTTGTGTTTCAGGATATTAAAACAAGTAAGTTGATTGGGAAAGGTGTGACAAAGGATGAGCTCTACATGGTTGAAGACACCAATCCCTCTTCTGAATTATCTGCTGCTTTATCTACTGCTTTATCTACTTGTGTTGGTGTGGATGATTCCATTTGGCATGCTAGACTAGGACATCCAAACTTTAGGGCTTTAGGACTTTTATTACCTTCTGTTTCTTTTAAAAATGATGATTGTGAGGCTTGTATCCTTGGTAAACATTGCAAATCTGTTTTTCCAGCTTCTAAAACTACTTATGAAAGCTGCTTTGATCTTGTTCACTCTGATGTATGGACTGCTCCTTGTGTGTCTAGAGAGAATCATAAGTATTTTGTTACATTCATTGATGAAAAATCTAAATACACTTGGATAACTCTGATGCAAACTAAGGATAGGGTGCTAGAAGCTTTTATGAACTTCCAAAATCATGTTACTAACCATTTCAATGCTAAGATCAAAATTTTTAGATCAGACAATGGTGGTGAGTACACAAGCAATGCCTTCAAACAACATTTGTCAAAGTATGGAATTCTTCATCAAACTAGCTGTCCTTATACTCCACAACAAAATGGAGTAGCTGAGAGGAAGAATAGACATTTAATGGAGGTTGCAAGGTCCATGATGTTCTACAAGAATGTTCCTAAGAAGTTTTGGGGAGATGCAGTCATGACTGCTTGTTATTTGATCAATAGAACTCCCACAAGAGTGCTTAAGGATCAATCTCCATTTCAGGTACTAAACAAGACCAATCCATTAGTTAATCACTTACGTGTGTTTGGGTGTATTTGCTTTGTGTTAATACCAGGGGAACAAAGGGATAAGTTGGATGCTAAGAGCACCAAAGCTATGTTCATTGGTTACTCCACAACACAAAGAGGATACAAGTGTTATGTCCCTGAAACAAGGAAGGTCTTGATCTTTAGAGATGTGAAATTCATGGAGACAAAGAGCTTCTATGATGAGAAGAATTGGGACAGCTTGAAGGATCTTCCTACTTCCCAATCAGATAGAGCTGCAAACTTAAGAAGAATCATGGAGAGTCTTGGCATTAGTGTACCACAAGAACCGGTCAAAACAAGCACACAACCTACTCCAGTCTCGGATGCACCTGTGGAAGACTCACAACAACCCCATCTTGATCATGAGGGGGACACATCAGAATCAGAATCAGAGCAAGAACCGCAGCAAACTGATTCTGCTATACATGATCAAGCTGGCGTTGAAATGCATGAAGAACATGAGATAGAACCTGAGGGAGTGGGTAATCAGAATGAGGAGATTGTGCAGCCAATGGACCAACAGATTCAAGCACTAAGGAGGAGTACAAGGGAGAAAAAGGATCCATCAGAATGGATGAAGACTAGAGTGTTCTTCAACAGCAATGCAGTAGCTCATCCTATTCAAGCTGTTTGCAGTTTAGCTCATGTTCCTTTGGAGCATCAAGTGTTCATTGGAAAGTTGGATCAAGAAGAAGTACCAACAACCTATGAAGAAGCAAAGGGAGATAAGAGATGGATGCAGGCTGTGGATGAGGAGATCAAAGCAATGGAGAACAATGAAACTTGGTATGAATCTGAACTCCCTAGAGGAAAGAAGGCAGTAACTTCTAAATGGGTTTTCACTATCAAGTATAGAAGTGATGGAGAAGTGGAGAGATACAAAGCAAGGCTGGTTGCAAGAGGCTTTACTCAAACCTATGGAAATGATTACTTGGACACCTTTGCACCAGTGGCTAAGCTTCACACAGTTAGGATCATCTTGTCTTTAGCAACAAACCTTGATTGGGAACTTTGGCAAATGGGGGGATGGAGTTTAGGTTGAGATTGTAGCTTTAGAGTGGAGGGAGAATGAAGAGAGAATGAAGAGAGAAGCTAGGGGACCCGATTAGGGTTCTTAGCGGTTTAGAGAGAGAGAATGAGATTTGCGGCTACTAGAGAAGAATAATTCTCTGTATATTCATTAAGGAGTGTTACAACACATATATATAGGAAGATACAACTAGGTTAAGCAATAATCAACACTATACAAAAAAAGGAATGAAGACAATAATCCCTTTAGGAAAGAGAGAGTCCATCCGGGTAAGTTATTATCTTGTGCACTTCTTGTTAGTTTCCTCCAACGGTCATATTCTCCTTCTTAGTATTCAAATGTGAACCGGATCTTATCAAGTCTTCATCTCAATAAAAGCAGTAGATAAAGCAGGAGATAATTCAGAAGAGGGATTGGTGTCTTCAATCATGTAGAGCTCATCCTTTGTCACACCTTTCCCAATCAACTTACTTGTCTTAATATCCTGAAACACAACATCATTAGGACTGAAAACAACCTTGCAATTTAGATCAGTGGCTATTCTTTTAACATATACTAAGTTGGATGTGAAGCTAGGCATAAAGAAAGCTTTGGATTCTTTATCAAACAATTTCAGATTTCCTATGCCTTGAATTGGAATTTTATCACCATTTGCAATCACTACACATCCTAAAGCTGGTTTAACATTTTCTATCAACTTAGGGTCACTGATCATGTGATGAGAAGCTCCAGAATCAATGATCAAGGGTCTGATTTTATTTGAAGCAAAGAGTGAAGTACCAAGAACCATACCAGAGTTTTCCTTGAGGGCTTTGATGAGTGCCTCAAGGTCTGACCTTCTTACCACATCACTCTGATCAGTCATGGCTGGAGCTTGATGGACCACCATTGCTCTCCCTTCATCACATTGCTGCATTGAAGAAGAACCTGGTCCAGCTGCACCATAAGAGTAGTTTGCCCTTTGATCTTTGAACCGGTTGTTGTGAGATGAGGGTCTGAGGTTAGGATGAAGGCGCCAGCATCTGTCTTTCAAGTGCCCACTCTTCTTGCAAAAATCACACATGAAGACTCCTCTCTTGTCACCTCCATAGTTCTGCCTCTCATCAGCCTTAAACACCCCTTTGTTGGCGGTCACCAGCTCTCCTTTCCCTTTGAACAGCCCAAATGAGCCTTGCTCTTTCTGAATTTGTCCACACACATCATCAATATCAGGTAGAGTGTATGCCCTTAGAATGTGCTTAATCAACCTATTGTAAGATGAGTTCAAGGCGAGCAGAAGAGCAAAGACTTTATCTTGCTCTCTCCTTTCTTAAAACACCAAAGGATCACTGCTTAGTGGCCTCAACATCTCCAACTCTGACCACAGTGAGCTAAACTTTCCAAAGTGAGCTTTAAACACCATATCTTCTTGCTGGAGATTGTTGATGGCCAGCTTAACTTCAAATACTCTGGTTAGGTTTGATTTATTCCCATAAACCTTCTCAATAGTATCCCACAGCTGCTTGGAAGTCACACAGTAAGAGTAGGCTTCCAATAGGTGTTGGTCCAGTGAGCTTTGGAGTATAGAGAGAACATTCTGGTCCCCTTGTATCCAAGCTTCTTCATCAGCTTCAGTCGCCTCTTCATGAGACTCACCACTGCGTTTAGTCTCTGCCTCAGCTCCTTTCTTGGCGTCAGCTTCAGACCTGGCTTTAAACACCTTCTGTGGAGCAGTGTCACTCAAGATATACTTCCACAGACCTCTGCCTCCAAGTGCAGACTTCACCATTCTATCCCAAACAATGTAGTTGGTGCCTTTAAGAATCACAGGGATGACAACTCTCTAGTTCTGCATTGCTAAGACTGATTTGTAGCAAGGAGGGAGTATTCAAGATGAAATGACAGGTTCTCAACTCACAGAGAACACAAACAGTAGAGAAAGATGCAAAGAAGAATCACTTAAGAGCTTAAGAACTTGTAAGAACCGTAACAAAGTTTCAAGAGCTCAAGAACATATTTCAGAAATGACTTGCGGAAGTAAAGAAGGTACAGGAGCTTATAGCTCGGATACCATGTTAGAATATGAAGTTTAGATTGAGAGAATAGCTTAGATTGAAGAGAGAATGAAGAGAGAAGCCAAGAAACCCTATTAGGGTTCTTTGGCGGCTAGAGAGAGAGTAAGGAGTTGCGGTTTGTTTAGAGAAGAATAATTCTCTTATCTGATTACTAATGAGAGTGTACAAGACAATATATAGCTATACAATTAGATTAACTAAGTGAGTAAACAATAAAGAAAGGGAATGGGAAAATTTGGTCTCGGTTGAGGACAGAGATGAGGTAACGGTCACAATGAGTGTGACAGGTTCTTGCTTTGTTCCATGGTGACAGTGACATGTCCCTGCGCATCCTGAGCTTCTAATTAATGTTCTTGATCCTTGTGACTTTCCCAAAATGGTAATGAGCCGGGATAAGAAGGATCAATAAGTCTTGGAGTGAGAGTAACTATTGATCATGATGAGATCAAATGTGCAAAGGCTGTGTATTATCAAAATATGCACAAGTCTTGCACATTTGATAATGTGCAAAGTTGGGGACTTCCTGTTGAGAATAAGAAGGCGGCAACAACAATTCAAACAAAGTCTTGGATCATCCAAAGGGATTATGGCCGTTAGGGTTAAGGAGGAGCTTTGTCTTGTGAGGACCACAAGGTGGTCCACACCTTCTCTCTCTCTTCTGCCACGGTCTGACCTGTCCAGACTTTGTCCTCTTGTTCATTTGGTCTTTAGCTACTTTAGGTTAAGCATTTGAGTCTTTGTATCCTATATAAAATTCTGTAACACCAAATGAATCAATTAAGGGTTGTGAACCTCATTCTCTCTCTTTTCTGCTGCGCATACTCTCTCATCTTCTATCAAGAACCTTAATGTTCACACACTCTAAATCTCACATGGTATCAGAGCAATGATCTTCATTCTCTTGATTTCCATTCTTTGATTCACCATTCTCCTAGTTCTAAGCTCATTCTCGGTCTAAAACCCTAACCCTCTCTCACTTCATTCTCTCGGTTTCTAAAGCTCTCATTCTTCAAGTTCTTTCATTCTATCTGGTCTAAAACCCTCACACTTGTTCTTAAGCCCTCAATCTCTCAGTTTCTCCATACTCTCGGTCCAAAATAAAACCCTCAACTTCTCGGTCCTAAAACCTTGTTTCTCTCGGTTCTTCAATCTTCAACTAAACTCTCTCAGTTTCTCACCATGGAAGACACATCTCACATAAGCTCAAGCTTGAGGCCTACTGTTGTTCCTGTTGTGCTCAAAGGGATCAACTACAGGACATGGCAAAGGACCATCAAGACTGCCATTTGTGGAAGAGGATTATGGGATCATATCTTGGAGGATAAAATGCCAACTGAAGAAGATTCAGCCAAGAACAAGGATGAGGAAACCAAGAAGGAAGAGGCTAAATGGTTTCAGGAAGATCAGTTGGTCCTTGGCTTTCTCCAAAACTCTATTGACCCATCCATCCTTGAAGCTTATTCTCATTGTAAGACACCCAAGTCACTGTGGGACACTCTCAAGAAGATTTATGGAGATGTGTCTAATCTGAGCAGGGTGTATGAAGTTAAGAAGGCCATAAGTGAGCTGAAGCAAGAAGATCATGACTTTACTAAGTATCTTGGGAAGTTTTCTTCAGCATGGTCTGAACTTGAGATGCTAAGGCCAAGTACTATGAACCCTAAGGTTCTCATTGAGATAAAGGAGCAAGACAAGATCTTTGGCCTTCTACTCAACTTGAATCCGGTTTACAATGATGCCATAATGAAGATCCTAAGGGAGAATACACTTCCTGATTTTGAAGGGGTGTGCTCAAGGATCCAAAAGGAAGAAGGAAACATTGGTTTGTTTGGAGAAAAGGGGGAGTTGGTGACTGCCAACAAAGCCGGTTTCAAACCTGAGGAGAAGAAGGCTGCAGCTTGTGATCATTGCAAGAGGAAAGGCCACTCCAAGGACAAGTGCTGGATTCTTCATCCCCACCTCAAACCAGCCAAGTTCAAGGACTCAAGGGCAAATGCAAACATCTCCCAAGAGGATGTGAATGAGCCGGCTTCTACTTCAGCTCAAGGAGGGGAGCTTGCACTTTACACAGCCACTGAGTATGTTAAGAAGAGTGACCTTGAGGACCTCATCAAGGCTTATGCCTCTAAGCTCTCTGGTATCTCTTTATTTTCTCATAAATTGCTTGCTAAAACTGATCATAAGTTGGTAGTAGATTCATGAGCTTCTCACCACATGATTAGTAATGCTAAGTTGTTAAAAGATATTAAACCTGCCCTAGGAAGAGTAACTATAGCTGATGGTCAAGGGATTCCTATAATAGGTACAGGAAAGTTGAGATTGTTTAACAAGGAAAGTGATGCATTCTATGTTCCTAACTTTAAATCTAACTTGCTGTCGGTTAAAAAGATCACTAAAGACTTGAATTGCAATGTTATCTTTGGGCCTAATGAAGTTTGTTTTCAGGATATTAAGAATGGAAAGGTTATTGGAAGAGGTGGTACACAAGATGAGCTTTACCTCCTTGAAGACACTTCTCCAAGCAACCCGGATACCTTAGCTTTTAAATCCTGTTTTTCTTTCAATCAAAATGTCCTATGGCATGCTAGACTAGGACATCCTCATGCTCGTGCTTTGAAGTTAATGTTGCCTAATGTTAGCTTTGATCATTCAACTTGTGAAGCTTGTATTGTTGGCAAACATTGTAGAACTATCTTTCCTAAATCAACTACTATCTATGAACATTGCTTTGATCTTGTGCACTCTGATGTTTGGACTTCACCTTGTCTTTCTAGAAATAGGAACAAGTATTTTGTGACCTTCATAGATGAAAAATCAAAATATACTTGGGTTACATTGCTGCCATCTAAAGATAGGGTGTTTGATGCATTTCTAAACTTTTAAAACTATGTTACTAATCAATTTAATGCCAAGATTAAAATGTTTAGATCAGATAATGGAGGACAGTACACAAGCCAAAGATTCAAAGCTCACTTGAACAAGTATGGGATCCTACATCAAACAAGCTGCCCACATACTCCTCAACAAAATGGTGTGGCTGAAAGGAAGAATAGACATCTAATGGAGGTTGCTCGGTCTATGATGTTCCACACCAATGTTCCTAAGAGGTTTTGGGGAGATGCAGTGTTGGCAGCATGCTATCTTATCAACAGGATCCCAACTAGAGTCCTTCAAGACATTTCACCATATGAGGTATTGAACAAAGCCAAACCATTTATTGAACACTTACGTGTGTTTGGTTGTGTTTGTTTTGTATATATCTCAGGAGATCAAAGGAATAAGCTAGATGCTAAGAGCACAAGGTGTATGTTCCTTGGATACTCCACAACTCAGAAGGGCTACAAGTGTTTTTATCCAAGCAACAATAGGACCTATGTTTCAAGGGATGTTAAGTTCATGGAGGGGCAGAGATACTATGAGAAGAAGGATTGGGAAGGTTTGAAAGACCTCTCAAGATCACCTTCTGATTTGGCTACAAGTTTGAAGTACTTGTTGGATCACTTGGGAAATGATACCCCACGGCCAGAGAAGCCTGAAACAACTACCCAAGAAGCTCCACAAGAGGATACTTAACCAGCAACACACACACATGAACCGGCTCAAGCTCAAGAAGACCCTCTACCTCAAGATCAGAACCAAGTGGACTTGGATATGAATGAGGATGATAGGGTTTATCAAGAGGCAGTGGGTAATGAAGAGGTGGTTGATCAACAGGTTCAGCAACTCAGGAGAAGCACAAGGGAAAAGAAAGACCCATCAGAATGGATGAAGACAAGAGTCTTCTACAACAACCAAGCAGTAGCTCATCCTAGTCAGTCTACTTGTTCTATTGACTTTCTACCATCTAGTCACAAGGCCTTTCTTGCTCTAAATGGGTCTTCACAATCAAGTATAAAAGAAATGGAGACATAGAGAGGTACAAGGCAAGGCTAGTGGCAAGGGGATTCACTCAAACCTATGGAGAAGACTATACAGACACAATTGCACCAGTGGCTAAACTTCATACAGTGAGAATTTGCGGAAGTAAAGAAGGTACAGGAGCTTATAGCTCTGATACCATGTTAGAATAAGAGATTTAGGTTGAGAGATTAAGTAGATTGAAGAGAGAATGGAAGAGAGAACCCAGATTAGGGTTTTCAGCCGGTTAGAGTGAGAGAGAAGAGAGATTGCGAAATGAGAGAAGTATATTTCTCATTAGATGATTCTGAAATGTTTACAAGATATATATGGAAGCTACAACTAGGTTAAGACATAAATAAATCAATATACATAAGTAGAAACAAGACAAGAACCCTTTAGGAAAGAGAGAGTCCAATCCGGGTTACTTGAAAGGGACATCTAAGCGCCTTGGTCTTTGGTGATAGTGACTTGTCCCTGGGTCATACTGAGCGTGTCTTGAGCCTTGGACCAACCTAAGACTCCTCTGATCTTGTGCTCTCTTGTTTGTTTCCTCCAACGGTCACATTGTCCTTCTTACATTTAAATGTGATCCGGATGATACAAAGCTTAACAATGCGCCCTAACTTTGCACATTGTTAATCTGATCATGTCTTCATTTCAATAATACAAAGCAAGGTTGGTTGCAAGAGGCTTCACTCAAACCTATGGAAATTATTACTTGGATACTTTTATTGGAATGGAGATCATGAAATGCACAAAGTTTACTTGTACAAACATTGTGCATTCTATGATAATGCAACCGGATGAGTAATGTGCAAACCTAGGGTTACTGTGAGATTTAGAGTGTGTGAACATAAGGGTTCTTGATAGAATATGAGAGAGTATGCGCAGCAGAAAAGAGAGAGAATGAGGTTCACAACCCTTAATTGATTCATTTGGTGTTACAGCATTTTATATAGGATACAAAGACTCAAATGCTTAACCTAAAGTAGCTAAAGACCAAATGAATAAGAGGACAAAGTCTGGACAGGTCAGACCGTGGCAGAAGAGAGAGAGAAGGTGTGGACCACCTTGTGGTCCTCACAAGACAAAGCTCCTCCTTAACCCTAACGGCCATAATCCCTTTGGATGATCCAAGACTTTGTTTGAATTGTTGTTGGCGCCTTCTTATTCTCAACAGGAAGTCCCCAACTTTGCACATTCTCAAATGTGCAAGACTTGTGCATATTTTGATAATACACAGCCTTTGCACATTTGATCTCATCATGATCAATACTCCCCCTCAAGTTCAGACTTTGGAATCACCCTACAAAATGAACTTGGAATGATCATGGCAACACCTCATTAAAAACCTTGATGTGGAAAACCACTTGGGACAAAACCATATCAGGGGAAAACGAGTATGCTGCTCATGAATCAGGAGAGTTCTAATCATGGATAGCCACCAGCCCTAGTTTGCCAAAGACATGAGTGCAAACCTTAAGACTAGCAGCCTTTGTGAAGATGTCTGCAAGCTGATCTTCACTCTTTGTGTAACAAGGCAGAATAGTTCCATCTTCAATCTTCTCCCTTACCTTGTGACAATCAATCTCAATGTGTTTTGTCTTCTCATGAAACACTGAGTTGGCTGCAATGTGAATAGCAGCCTGGTTGTCACAATGGAAGGTGATTGGACTTGATTGCTCTATGCCAAAGTCCTTAAGCAAAGCCTTCAGCCATGTTAACTCGGTTGCAAGCTTCCTCATTGCCCTATACTCAGCTTCAGCACTAGAACAAGATACCACCTTCTGCTTCTTTGTCTTCCAAGTTACCAAGTTGCCTCCAATGAAGGTGCAATAGCCGGTTGTTGATCTCCTATCACTCTTATCACCAGCCCAATCTGCATCACAATAGCTAATAATTTCTGTGCTATCATTCTTACCCATCCAAATGCCTTGTCCAGTTGATCCTTTGAGATATCTGAGTATCCTCTCAATCAAACTCCAATGATACACTGTGGGTGATTGCATATGTTGGCTAACTTGATTCACAGCAAAGCACAAGTCTGGTCTTGTGAGAGTGAGGTAGATAAGCTTCCCAACCATCCTCCTATACAATGAGACATCCTTGAACTTGACAATCCCAACAATCTCCCACTTGTACTGGAATCACCTATTCCTATAATCCCTTCGTCTCTATATCTCTATGTGGCATAAGGCAAGAGACTGTGTCATCCTTATTATAGCCAATATCATGTTCATCGAACTCCTGATCTATACTGATAAAACAAACGACTGACAATCACCTCGTTTGAGCACGGCCATGCATTTTCTCAGTATCAAATCTTCGATGGGCCCTGAGATATTTATCTCCTGTTATATAGGAGGAACAAATCCCATCTTGTTCCATCCATGTTCCTTCACACACTTCATGATACACCTAAGCAATGCCTTTATAGCCGCCATTTACGGATCGACTTTTGACAAGGTCAAAGTGCATCAATTCATATGCTAGGAAGCATGATGAACTCAGGTCTAAGGACTATACTCTATAGTCGTAATGAGAACCTCTCATGACACTGATATAACTATCCTGTAGAGTTCTCATTAGCGGGTCACGTCCGATCATATGTTCACCAACATATATCTATGTGATTGACTGTGATAATCATATCATTGACTCCATGAAACTTAGTCCAGCAGTCACCTCACATGCTAGTCTCTCGCGGTTGTTGGTGTCCCACTTCAACAACCTCGACTAGGGACAATCATAATTTATGTCATCTTTTACTTATAGAGTTTCATGATCAAGTCCTCAACTTGATGATCTATACGATAAACATAAAATACTTTGGGACCATTATTTAATCATCCAATAATTAAATAATACCGATGTCAGTTTTAACTTACACAAACATTGCTATAGCATGTCTATGTAAAGATTATAACATAACTAAAATAACTCCCACTAGAATCAAGATCATCTCTTCAGATATCTAATACATACAGCAACAGAATAAATCTCGTGCTTAGGTTGTGGGAGAGACTGCGGTGTTTTTGCTTGAAACAATTCCAACAAACCACACCGCCATTCAGATAAAAGCACTATTCTACGGTTCTATGCTTGGAACCCTTCCAACAGATAGTACCGTTATTCAGACAAAGAGACATAACCAGGTGGGAACCGGGAATCGTCTTTGTCCGTTTAACTACTCATAACAGATTCGTCACTTTCTCAGTTGTGCAAGAACCTTTCCTTAGTGTTCCTCAAACACTTGGGGATATTCTTTACAACTGTTCAGTGACTTTTACTGGAAACTATTGGTATCTTCTCATCATGCTTTATGCGTAAGCTGCATCTAGACGAGCGCAAAATATGGCATTCATGATGGACTCTATTGCAAAAGCATGAGGAATCACACTCTTACATACTAGCTCAGCCAGTGTCCAAGATACTTCGTCTTGCTAAGATCATTGCCATAAGACCTTTGGTATGAAGCCATTCTTGGAATCATGCATATTGGAACAGTCCATTACCTTATCAACATAAGGATTCTGACACGATCCAATTAGCCTTCCCTATCCATCTCAATGGATCCTTATTCCAAGAACTCACGCGGCTTCTCCCATGTCCATTGTTAAAATTGACTTCCGACCCAAGTCCTGATAAGACTTTAGAGACAGAACGTCGTTTATGAGAATTAGTATGTTATACACATACAGTGTGAGAAATGCAACTACGCTCCCACAAGTCTACTTGTAAACGCACGGTTTCTATTCGTTCCTGATTAAGTCAAAACTTTTGACCGTTTTTAACAGAACGTAGATTCCAACTCCAAGATGTTTGCTTCAATCCAGAAATGGATTGGTGAAGCTAACATGCATTCCTAGCAATTTTCGGAGTTGGGGCTCACCATCGCTTCTTGAATTTCGCATGCTCGTCACTCTTCAATGATCAAAAGATCACGGCAATCGGTTACGAGAAATCACTCTCGGGTTAGTGACGGATCCATTCGGATCTGCGAACTTCAGGCTCCACAGGTGTAGGTCATACAGCACTTTGTAGATCTCACCGCTGCTCTCCCTCAACAAGTTGAGCAGCCTCCTGTGTTTCTCGAATTTCTTCGAGCTGCACTTTTACTCCCACTGTTCTTCTTGGAAAGAAACTTTCTTTCTAGAAAAACAGAGTTCCGAACAACAATACCTTGTTCTCGGATTGGTTGCAAAAGTAATAAGCCTCGGTTTCCCTAGGACAACCAGCGAAGCAGCACTTATAAGATTTGGGTTCAAGCTTGTCTGTTGGCAACTGCTTTACATAAGCTTTGCAACCCCAATTAATCAGGAAAACATACAGTCCACATCCAATGTGGTGTCTTTCAACTGATTCTGATAGAAACCTATTTGGCGTAAATACATATATTTCTAGAGCGTATTCCTTAAAGGATAATGGAAGATTCGTGTGACTCATCATTAATCGGAGCATATCCAATAAGGTCCGATTCATTATCTCAGAAAACACCATCCAGGGTTTCAGAAGAATTGAGTCATGAAACAACTTCACACTCACTTAGATGATCACTCAATTCTTGACTCAATTATTCTCCTCCGCGATCCAATCGAGGATCTTAATACTTCTGTCATATCGGTTCTATACTTCATTCTGGAACTCCTTTGACCATTTCAAAAGATTCCAACTTGTGTCTCATCAAATGAACACAGCCATACTTACTGAAGTCATCAATAAGGCAAATGAAGTATTGAAGATTTCCTCTGGCACTTATGCTCATCGGACCACATACATCAGTATGAGCAAGGCCCAATGAGCCTCTGGCTCTTTTCTTTAGCACTGCTAAAGAGGCCTTAATCATTTGGCCCAGTAAGCAGAATTCATATCTCATATGATTTATAATCAAATGAGCCCAAAAGCCCATAACCATGGAGCTTCTGAATCCGCTTCACTCTATGTGGTTGAAATGACTATGCCAAAGAAAAGTCGAGTTTGAGTCATCAGACTTAAACCGTTTGGTATTTATGTTATATACATGCGTACATTGGTTTAAGATATAAAACCCAATTTTCAAAAAGGGGTGCGACCATAGAATATTTCATTAAGATCAAAAGAGCAAAACTTGTCCTTTATCAGAATGAAAAACATCCAAATTCTTACAGGAAAATGAAAGACATTTCTGCATAAAGCAGGTACATAGTAGCAATTACTTAATTCAAAACCAAGCTTGAAAGGCTCCTACAAGTGGAGAATCTCTACGGCTCATGCAGCAACCATTGCTCCATACCAGACACGCAGTTCCACTTGTCCTTTCTTCAACGTTCTACTGTTGTTTAGGCCTTGCATATTTCAAAAATATCAGTACCACAACTAGTATCCAATACATACGTAGAACTTGAAATAATAACACAATACCTGAAGAAGAAGTACCGTACATCTCCTTCATCTCTTGTGAATCTTCCAAGAATTTAATGCAATCTCTCTTCCAATGCCCAAACTCATCACAGTAGCAGCACTTACCAACACCAGATGGGCCGGACTTGGGCTTAAAAGATGACCAAGGCTTATCCCGATTCCAAATCCGGACGGCCTTGCCTCCACCCTTGTCTATACAAGACTTCTCAAATCTTTTACCCTTTATGATGTTTTGCTCTGCTGTCTTGAGCATGCCATGCAGCTCAGTCAACGTCTTCGTCAAGCCTTTCTTGATATAGCTCTTTATAAACTTATCATAGCTTGACGGCAGTGACTGCAGAATGATCTCAGTAGCCAACTCTAGGCTAACAGGACAATCCAGTTTCCCCAGGTTATCAATGTAACCCATCATTTTAATGACATGAGGACTCACTGGAGCATCCTTTGGCAGCTTGCACCCAATGAGAGACTTAACCGTCTGGTATCTCTCAACTCGTGCATGTTCCTGAAACATCAGTTTCAGACTGGTGATCATCTCTATTGGCGACTCCACGTTCTCGTATTCACTCTTCAAGTCCGAGTTCATGGTAGCCAACATCAGACCACACACATCTACCACATCAATATAATGCTTATTCCAAGCATCATATACTGCATGCGAGGCATTGGTCTCAAGTTTCTCGGGGAGAGCTTTCTCAAGGACATAGTCCTTACTCTCTTGCTTGAGAACTATTCTCAAATTCCGATACCAATCCAGGAAATTTGATCCATTTAACTTGTCCTTCTCAAGGACGGATCGCAATGAGAAAGTAGTTTTAGACATAAGCTGAAATCCAAGAAAACAAAGATTTAGTTATGTATTCCATGAAATGAGAAATCTTATCTAATAAGAAAACTCGCATTATATTAAAACAATGTTTCCTCTATGAATATAATGATCCAAGATCCATACTTCACCAAAATCTGAGTGGACGACTCGCCATCACCCAAAATTTAGTTATCTAGGTAAGCAAATCATTGTTAATTGTACCCAGTATAACTCTTGGTCGCAGATAAGACAATCCATGTCTCATCTACTCTGACGTCTCTGGGCCCAGAACTTCTGATAGCCTAGTCAAGTGAACCAATCTCTTCAGTCTTGTGATCACTGACAGTCGCACTGCAAGTCTATCAATGATCACCTGTCTTACTCATGTAATTGTGGATACCAAGGACTCCAAGACTATCCAACAACGAAATGAGTCTTGACAGTAGACAAGATTGGGCAAGACATCAAGGTCGCTTGATATTTAGTTGAGGAAACGAAACTCTAAAAGGTTAGAAATCAATCTCTTAGGTCATGTAATTGTTGATGTCAAGCACTGCAAGTTCATCAACATAATTACCTGCCTTACTCACGTAATTGTGGACACCAAGCTCTTGGCTAGACCATCACACAACGAAATGAGTCTTGACAGTTGACCATATTGAAGCTAAGCTTTGATCTAATACACATCCAATGTGTATCAAAATGGATTTAGAACATTTAATCTTGATACATATCCAATATGCATCCAAAAGGTGTTTTAATTGTTCTTTATCAACTAGGTTTAAGTCGAGTTTGGTTTTGCAAATTCAAGGTTCAATAACCAGAATTGTGAGCACTGTGTCGATCGACGCAGACCATGTCTGTCAATCGACACCACCAAACAAAACCAGACTTCAATAACCGGTTAAATCAATTAACCCGATTCATTGAACCGGTCATGTCGATCGACACAGCCCATGTGTGACGGTCGACATAGACCTAAACCGGAGACAGTTTTGATAACCGGTCCAATCCAATTGAACCGACTTATCAGATCAAACTGATCTTAACCGATCAAATCGGTTTATACTAATTGAGATAATCACTTCAATCCAATTGAACCAATTCATCCAATTTAAAACGATCTAATCGGACTTAACCAAGCATGATAACCGGTCCAATCCAATTGAACCGATCAACCAATTGCAAGGTCTGTGTCGACCGACACTCAACCTGTGTCGATCGACACAGTAGGCATTCAGGTTTTTTTCGCGAAAAAACCTTAGCCGCCGATTCTGATGAATTCACTATTCTGTGTCGACCGACACACCTTTTGTGTCGATCGACACCATACGAAAAACAGAATCGTTTCTGATCAAAATCGATCTAACCTGTTCTTATTCATACTATCTTATGAGCGAATTTAAATCATCAAATTCTATTAAACAGGCTGATTCAATGGAAAACCCTAAGGCTCTGATACCACTGATGGAATTCCTAGCAGTTCCTAATCCGATTAGGCAACCCTAGCTCTGAATTCCGAGCCGAGGATCTAATGGTTTGTGTTATTGAATCATGGATCTCGCGTTTACCTTGTTCTGGCAGCGGAATATGGTCAGATAAACGAGATCAGGAGCGATTCAGATGCCTCGCCTCTATCGTAGTCCACACGCACACAACCTGGAAAGTCGAGATGCTAGTGCCGGATCTGGGAATCGAAGAGAGAGTTTTTCTGCTTTTCTGATCAAGAAAACTGAATGGCTCAGGGTTCAGGTCGACCATATAAGCCTATATATACGACCTGTTATGACTAAACCATCTTTCGGGTTTAACCGAAAAAGTCTAAGTCATAAACCGAAACATCAGTTTCGGAATCGACCCTGTGTCGATCGATACACCTACTGTGTCGATCGACACACCTCTCTTTAATCGATATTGATTTGTATCCAATACACATCATCTTGATCACTACCATGATGATCATTCCCATGTATATGCTTCCAGATTGCTTAGGTGTGTGACCCTATAGGATCATATAATACTAGCAGTAAGTCTACAACTTACAGACTGCAAGAGGCTTCTAGCAAAACATTGCAACCGCCCAGTATCATACAACATGTCTGATCTCGACACACAACTATCGTTAGAGTAAGTACAATGTGATTTCAGGACATAATCCCAACACATACGAGATAGTCACAAACAATGCAACACAGTTTTTCTCCAACAGATTTGAAGGTTTTGGACGAAATGGAAGATAAGACTGCGAAAGTCAACGCCTAGATACCCGCAAGGAAACAAACAAGTAGAAGCCACAAACAAAACAATAACTGACAGACTAAAGACGCGGCTGGAGGAAAGCAAAAGAACTTTGGCGGACGAGCTCGACAGGATGTTATGGTCGCACCGAACAACTCCTCGATGGTCGAAAAGTCGGACCATGTTATATGTGCCATGAAATGGAGCCGATGGCACCAGCGGAAGCAAGCGTTCGAACCCTTAGCCGAACAATTCTGGTGGAAAATCCCGATCTCAACGACAAAATATTTTAGAGCCCCTTGACTTCGTAGAAGAAGAACATCAGCAATCCCTACTAAGGATCCATAATTACCAATAGTAAGCAACCTAATACTACAATCAAAAGGTTAAAGGACAATATTTCGACGAAGAAGACCTTGTCCTGAGAAAGGTCTTCGAAAATACGACAGAAAAAAATTTATGGAAGCTCGGGCCAATTGGGAGGGACATTGTCAATTATCCTAAGTAGTAAATCAAGGTGTCTACGAGCTAATGACGATGAACAAAGACCCTATCATACGCTCCTGGAACTTTGTTAACCTAAAGAGGTACTACTTCTAAAAATTAATAATAAAGAGAAATACATACGGCTTGATCCCTTCCCCAAAAGGTACATAAACATCCTTCCCCAAAGGCGTAACTATAACTATCAAACACATGTATACCCGTACAAAGGTACCACAATCATAAATTAAAAAACTTGATTGACGCCCACTCCCTCACCAGGAGTGTGGTTAACACATTCCCCAAAAATGTAGCGATGAATTAATCTATACCAAACCATTTTAAGCCTAAACAACTTAGCTCGTCAAGGTTAAAGCCGGGCACATCCCGCACAATGCGTTCCTCATGGATGCAGTGGTTAAATAACCCACACACCCTAGGTCATAAGCCAGAAAAACTTAAGCCTAAGGATTAAAAGCCGGGCCCAGTCCCACATTAGGCTCAAGGCCAGGACGGAAAAAAACCCGGGCCCACCCAAAATATTCATCACCAATCGAGAACCAAACCAGCATAAGCCGAGCCCTGCTCGCAACACAAGTTTACGGAAAATTGAGTACTATTAACTTATCTATCATTTTTAATGGCAACCTCTTGTAGGCCAACCTTCTCCCAAATAAGAATCATAGAACTAATCCGAACACCTACTCTATAGGTGTAGGTTGGACGGAAAAAAACGTCACCTGAGGGAAGTCAAGTGACTTGTCCGTTGAAAGACGATCTCCACAACAAAGGTCGAGCGAATACGGGAAAAATGTAACACACTAGGACATGTAAGAACTTAGTCAAATAAAATAACTAATTGTATTCATAATAGGAAAGATACATTGATAAATACAAATATCTCGGAAAGATACATCGACATATAAATATCTCGGAAAGGCGCATCGGCAAACACAAGCGCCACTGAAGAAAAAAGAAAAATAGGAAAAATAGTTTGAGAAAGAGAAAGTGAAGGAGGAAGAAGAAGAAAAGGATATGAAGATGACTTCCCCTGGTGAACTCAATGACAAAGGTTAGCTACCCGATCTTCCTCAGGGAGCGGTCCCTTGAAAGGAAATTCCAACAGCCCAAAAATCCAGGTTGAACCGCCTCTATTACTTGAGATGCATCCTCTACCAACCGAGTGTGACCCTGATACTTGGCATCCTTTCCATCGCACTGAAAGGGAAATTTGAAGAATTAAGTTCAACAGAGAAATATAACGAAGGAAAGAAATCAAAGATGTACTTACCTTGTGGACATCTGATATGGGATAGAGCGACATGAGCCCCTTACTGAAGAAACATGGTGCTTTAAGACCACTGGACACATGGGTCAAAGCACCATCTCTATGTTTTATAAAATGGCAAGCGGACCTAGACACAAGAAAATGCTTGTCCATCAATGTAAAACATTTGATAAAGAGAAGATACCACCATCGATCGGCATCCAAGATTTGTCTAGAGAATTAGAAAGACAACATCAGCCAAAGGAAAAGGAACACAACGAAGAAAGTTAAAGAAAAAGACAAACTCTTACCAGATAATATAAGAAAAAGAAAGGGAGAATGTATAAATCAGAAAGAAACGAAAGAGAAATTTATAGGCAAAAGGAGGCAACGGTTACCAAGGTACATTTTAGTGGTGAAGCACCCGTTTATCTCCCAAAATACATGCGTCCATTCATAAAAAGCCACACTCCCGGTGATTGAAACGGCGTTTGGCTGCCAAAGAAATGCATGGAAAAATCTTCCGGACAAAAACCCATAGCGACTTCTTTGTTTCTCATGCCTAACTCGACCTTGCTCTCCATCTTCTTCGTAATATCATACCTTTTCTTAAGAGTACACCTCATTTGTAACTCTTTTCACTTGGATTAATAAACATACTTTTCTTCCAACCTACTGTTTTCAAACTACTGTCAGTCACGTTACTCTACCACTTTTTACTATGTTACTAAAAATATTTACCAGTGAAGCTCACATTCAACAGAAATGGATGCAGAGAATTGCTAATAAAATAAAACTGATAATAATGGAAATAAGCTAACAGTGAAATGTGGAAAGTGAAGGAGAAGCGCGCTAAAGTCTGAGATTATTTTCGATGGAGTTTCAAACATTCCTAAAATGTCGATCTTCCTTAGAAACTGTCCTCTCTCTCTCTCTCTCTCTCTCTCTCTCTCTCTCTCTCTCTCTCTCTCTCTCTCTCTCTCTCTCTCTCTCTCTCTCTCTCTCTCTCTCTCTCTCTCTCTCTCTCTCTCTCTCTCTCTCTCTCTCTCTCTCTCTCTCTCTCTCTCTCTCTCTCTCTCTCTCTCTCTCTCTCTCTCTCTCTCTCTCTCTCTCTCTCTCTCTCTCTCTCTCTCTCTCTCTCTCTCTCTCTCTCTCTCTCTCTCTCTCTCTCTCTCTCTCTCTCTCTCATTTTAAACCAATCTCCTAATTTCTAGGATCTTTAATGACATTCAACCTTATCTAAATCAAGTAATCTTGTTTTCTTAGTCAGTTTCAAAAAATTGTTTTATTATTATTATTATTATAGGTTACAAATAAAAGAATTGAATGAGCATATTAAAGGATCAAGTAGAAGAAGTGCATCTATGAAGACAGATCAGCTGATGCTTCTTGAGCTTATCCTTCTCCTCGGCTTTTCTCAGATGGAATGGCAGATCCTTCTAGCTATGTCAATCAAGATCGTGACATCGATCACGTATGTTCTCTAATCTTTTTTTCTCTGATTTTCTTGATCTTCTACAGTAAATATAGATATGAATCAAATGTTGGGGTTTGATTTCTGTATATCAAGAAAGAAAGTGATAAGAGTTATGGTTTATATCATATGACCATTGCTTATTTTTTCATTGTAGGCACTCATTGCTTTGAAAAAGGGTGTCAATTACTTAAGTATAGCCGAAATGGGAGGCCTAAATTTCGCTCTTTAAGGCTTTCACGAGTTTTATACTTCTTTCATATATATAAGTATAGAAGATATATTTGTATATCTTTGTATATCTTTGAGTAGTTACAATATAGTTAGGATCCTAGAATACATGAGTATATTCTTTATCTTCTTATTACTATAGATGTTGCTTTTATGATGTAACGATCTTTATCAATCTCAGTACAATTAATTCTACCCTCTATATGGTATCAGAGCAATCCTTTCTAAAGGACATCTAAACTCTTTTCTTCTTCGACCAAACAAGCTACTGCCATGTCTGTCACAAACTCAACATCAACAAACTCAGGAGCCGACATGATTTACGGCGTGTCCTCATCATTGATTTCAATCAATATTATCAATGTCACTAAGTTTTCCTCAAAAACTACATCACTTGGAGCATCCAAGTCAAGCCGCTTCCCAGAGGGTACGATTTACTTCGGTTTATCGATTTTCGCAACAACCATTCCGCCGAAGAAAATCTCAAATTCATGCGTTGAATCAACAAATCCAGAATTTGTTCTCTGGCAAAGGCAAGACAGCCTCTTTTTCAGTGCACTCATGGGATCCATTGAGATCTCTCTTCAACCAATCATTGCTACTGCAGTCACCTCTCTTGATGCGAGGACAACACTCTCGTCTATGCCAATCCGATGAGAGGACACCTTAAGCATCTCCGAGATCATATGAAAAACAGCGTGAGAGGCACTAGTATGATTGACGGGTATATGCAGAAGATCAAAACAAAAGCAGAATCTTTGGCATTGCTAGGAAACCCGGTTCTTCGCGAAGACCTAACTGATTATGTGCTTGCTGGCTTGAGTGATGACTACAAATCCATAATCGACTCGGTTAATGTCTGGGAGACGGCGATCTCTTTCACAGAGCTACAGGAAAAGCTCATCACCCGTGAGCTTGCCATCGGATCTTCCACCAATGTGTCACCGTCGCTGCCTACCATTGCCAGTCACGCAAAACAGAGAACTCAATAGCAACAACAACAACAGCAACAACAATTATTCCAGCAATCAGTCAAGGCAAAAAAAAATGACAATGAGAAACGCACCTACAGACCTTAGGTCGGTGCCAAGCTTGTGGCACGCAGGGTCATAGTGCAAAATGTTTTACTTGTTTTGCATTGTCTCTCAGTCGCAGCCGGCTAGTTCATCAACCCAATTTCAGGATCAAAATCGCAACAACCCTATGGCGTATACAGCTGCGATTCAACAAGGAGAAACACCAAATTGGCTGATGGACTTTGGATCTTCTCACCACTTTACATTTGATCTTGCAAATTTGTCAATCCACACACCATACAATGGCAATGATGAAGTGATGATTGGTGACGGTAAAGGTCTAATGATCACCAATATTGGTTCCTCTACTCTCCACTCTCCCATTCGTGATTTTCGGCCAAACAATATACTTCATGTGCCAACTATTGCAAACAATCTGCTCTCAGCCAACAAGTTGTGTACTAACAATTATGTTTCGGTGGAATTTTCCCCCAAACTTTGTCAGGTCAAGGAACTTAAAACAGGGGCTAAAATTCTCACAAGGGAGGTAAAGATGGAGGATATGTGTGGCCGGACCAAGAATCACCATCAACATTTTCAGCCATCACCAAAAGTCCACTTTCGATATGGCATTCTTGTTTGGGCCATCCAGCCATTCCAATTCTCGATTCCTTGGGACGGCTCAGTA